>BPLQ01006841.1:600000-1200000 GCA_021605075.1 Caerostris darwini | reverse complement strand
TAGTTGGAAAATGAACATTTACCATCGGGAGGGATACAAATATCAGCCTTAGTTGGAAAATGAACATTTACCACCGAGAGGGATACAAATATCAGTCTTAGTTGGAAAATGAACATTTACCGGGAGGGATACAAATATGATTCTTAGTTAAAAAATGCACATGTAGAAGAATGAAGGTCCCCCGCCATTTATATTATTCATTTATTCCGCGAAAGAGAGCTGAATGAGTATTTCTAAAGGCTTATCCTTGACATTTCTGCTTTAAAATCAGGTAGAGTCTGTGGTGAAAAGACGGGCGCATGAGTTGCTTAACAAAATTGAAATGCGTTTAATACAATGAGACTCTTTTGACATAGAATAAGATAATGATCTTTCATTTGCAAGACAATTAGGAGTTGATTTTCGATGGACACTTTTTTTCGCCAATTGTTTTAAAAACGGCTTCTGTCAACAACAATTGCTGCCGATTTCGAAATACCTTGATATAATAACTAAACGACATATTTGATCTCTGATTTTAACGATAGAAAACGTAATTATACTTTGTTCTCCAAGTTCAGAGGTTAATTAAGTATATTTTTAAAAAGAATTGCGAGACACATTTGCAGTTTCAGAATAATCTAAACAATTATCGCCAGTAGAAAATAATAAATAAAAAAACATTTACTTTGTAAAAAAAGTTTTTATCTCCTTACAAGTCTTGCATATTCATCCTGTCTGTTTTATAAAGTATGAAACCAATAGCCATGGGTGATTTAAAAAAAAAAAAAAAAATGCTTGCAACGAAATGAAACAAAAGTGCTTGTAAAGTAAAAACGAAAAACTTTGACCAGATTAAAGTTCCAATAATGATAAAGATAAAATGATAGTTTATTTTTAACAATTAAATTTCCAGAATTTTAAATTAAAAAAAATTAATTGTTAAAAACTATTAAGTGTTATTCACTGCTTAAAAAATTTATTTAAAGCTGTTTAAAAAACTTGTTTTTCAAATTATTAACATGTTTCATACATAAATAATAAAAAATATTTTTGTGTAATTTTAGAAGAAAAAAAACAATAATCGTTTTATTTTCTGTTCATTTATACAGAATATTATGGATTTCACAAATTATTTAAGATAAAATAAATTATTTTGAACGGATTAAGTATCAAAATGAAAACAAGGACAATTTATTTTTTAGATATTCCAATTCCAGAATTTTCAAGGTATTTCTCTTTCTTTCACTTAAAAAAATAATAATAATAAATCTGCTAATAATTGTACCAGCTATTCGGCGGAAAGGTTAACATCTTATTTATGAATGAATTGATTATTTGTTAGGCGTTATTTTGAAAGAAAAATGTTGAATAGTTATTGTAGAATTTTTTCATCTCTTTTTCTATATTAAATATATGGGTTTAGATTAATTAAAACAACTCATTTTACCTAGCTATTTTCATGTTTCCTATTTTACTAATAAAAACATTTCATCGTAATTTCTGAAAAAAATAAGAATCTATTTATTTTGGTTATTATTTACCGATATTAGTGGTATCCTCAAATAATAAACTAAAACGAGAGTCGCTGAAAAATTCGCAAGCCTCCACGTCAGACGGATTCAAACGTAGCAATGTAATAGAGGGGAAAGATAATTTTGAAAGGGTTTTAATTACAATAAAAATAGCTTCAATTTTAAACGTTTCAAATTTTAAATTACATATGTACTATTAAAAGAAAAATGAGCTGAATAAATCCCACAATATTCAACTTTTTTTCTTTTAAAATAACCCCTAATAAGCAATTGATTCGCTTGTAAGTCAGAAGTTTTCCTTTCCACCTAATGGTTGGTGCAATTCTACACAATTCAAAATTATAATCTTAAAATAAAAATTTAAATATTAAAATGAATTAACAATAGTGTTTAGATAATTAAAAGTATATTGTAGCCTGAAAGAAGAAATATATATATATATAACGACCTTAAAATTTTTTTCCTAAACCTTGTTTTAAAAATATATATATAATCGGCAAAAATGAGAAAAATTCATTCATTTTCATTTATTTCCCAGTGAAATATGTTAAATATCCTAATGATGTTTTCATGTAATCCTAACGTAAGTTCTTGAACAAAATAAATGAAACACTTTGTACAGTTTAATTATATAAAACACGGTTTATTTGATATGTCAGTCAAACAAACAATTTATAAATCACATTTCAAACATTGTATTGATCTTCATGACAATATTATATCAATTATTTTTTTTATTTGAAACTTACAAATAAATGAATAAATAAAGTAGAGTTCGAGTAGAAAACATCAAATTATGAATAAAAATTATTCGAAATATATATAATGTATTTTAAATTACAAATAAAAGAATAACATTCCAGCCAGAGGACTACAGTTTGTGTGGAAAGGAAAACATTGTTTTAAAAGCGGAAACGGACGAATCCATTACTTGTTAGAGGTTTTTGTCAGAGATACGCGGCGCAAATTCAATAGTTACTAAGACATTTCTTCATCTAATTTTTATTTTAATATTACATAGTTAAAAATTTTAATGATTACAAATAAAAATTATTTTTATTGTAATTAAAAATCCTCCGAAAATAAGTTTCTTCCCTATTACACCGCCCTGTTTGAATCCATCCGACACAATCGATGGTCCATTTGTATATTATAATTATATTTTATTAAGGTAATCTACAAAAATATGTAATTTGTATTATGATAAACATATTTATTTTAAAATTCAGCCTTTTTTGATATTTGTAAAAAAAAAAGTCGTATTTTAGCTAAAAATGCCATTTTCTATAGTGTTATCGTTTGGTTCAGCAGAAATGATGCGAATGAAAAATGAAATCGATGGATTTCCCAACTGTATACTGAAAACGACACAACACAGCATTTTATCAACATAAATGTTTACGCTGAAAACTGCAATGTTGTTATCTTATAGCATAAACATCTTTAATTCGAATAAAAAAATGTCTGGCGATTCCACGAATTTGGAATTCCTATAACAGTCTTATTTTTGGTATCATTCAGTTAAGTAAACTTTTGAAAGTTAATTGATAGAATAACTTGAAACATCCTAAGTATTTCAAAAGCTGTCTCAAGATTTTGATTTTTAGAAGAAGAATATGTTTGTAAACAACTTGTATCAAGGGGATTTCTACAACACATACGGGTAATTATGAATTGATATTTCTAAAACATTCCCCAGTTTTTTTTATTTTTATACGTGTATAAAAAATTATTTCAGATTTTATATCATTATTTTTGTCGATGTAAATACAAAAGTAAAACAATATTTTACATTTCGATTCTTTTCCAAAAATGTTTTGAGGTGATGTTAAAATAAAAGACATATTCAAAGAAAAAAAATAACTAAAATATTTTTAAATCCTACATTGTACATGAAAAATAATTCAATATACTTTTGAAGCTTGTGGAAAATTAATCCGTTCGTCTAATAAGTCTAATGAGACTGTATCGCTTTATATCATATATATATATAATAAAATTTTGCGATATACACAATTATTCTCATAATCATTTTAATCCAACGCATTTAAGAAAGAATTGCCCATCTATAAAATATGAATAAACTATATATGCTGAGATATAAACAAATTGAGAAATTTGCAAACCGTCTAAGCGAGCATTTTTTTCCTTTTTTAACGAAAATAACTATTTGTTTTCGGAATGAAACTTTCGATTCACAAGAATTTTTCACGACATTTATTTATCACAACAGCAAAAAATACATTTCTCAGAAATCGAAAGTCTAACGCCCAACTTTTAGTGTTCATTTTATCTTAAAAAAGGAAATGATGATATTGCACTCAATTTCATAAAATGCAGTTCTAATGAAATGTTAACTTTTCATTATCAATGTTAGATCAGTATAATCATTATGAAATTTAAGATATGAAATTTTAAGGAAATAACTCATCTTAAAAGCTAAACAAAAACTATTAAAATTAAGATTTTGAATAGTATATAAATTACTAAACTATCTCTGATCTCTTACTTGACGAATTTCACGAGATATATACCAATGCCGAGGTTTAAATGTTGTATTAAAGAAAGAGTTAAATATTTACGATATTATTTATTTGCATGACAAAAATATAATTTTTACACTGTTTCTTTAGGAAAAGTTAAAAAAAAAAATTAAAAGTAAGTTAATATTTATTTTCTAAATGAAGTTTTAATAATTTAGATACAATTCAAGTTTGTTAAATATTTAAAAAATGCTCAATTATTGAGATTAGAAAATTGTAGCATAGGAAGCTGCTGTTTCGTTACATTTCTAATCATTATTCTGGAAAAAAATAAAACACTTCAGATAGCACTGTCATCTATTTAATCTAATTGCTTGGTGAATATGAAATAATTGCGATTTATAACCAAGTGCCATAATTGAAATCGTGTCAATCTAACATATTTATGTATTGAATCCGCAAAAATGGCCTTTCATAACTGTGGGAGCTGAAAGAGGTCGAATTTAGAAATATTGGTAATCACTTTGAAGGTCAATTGAATGCAGTAATTGGATTACGACTAAAAGGTACAAATTACAAAGTTACATAGAAACAAAGCACGTTCCAATTGGATTCGTATGAAAGCAACTTTGTAAAGGTGTCAAGTTTTCTTAATTAAGAAATATTTCGCGATATAACTGGAAGATAAGACTTCAAAAAAATTTGGTTCAAGGTCTGCTATTCTACATCAAAACGGCAGAAAATTATAGATTTATTCTATTTTACGCAAAACAATGCTATTTTTTTTTTTTTTTTTGCACAACAAAGCGCCAAATCGCATGAAACGACTTCGCTTAGAGGGATTCCAACGCAACTTTCTTTCTGAAAAACAATTCGTAAAAAAAAAGAGATTATATACATACGTATAAAAGAAAACGCTGTTGTTCATTTACTTGTATTGTTTTGCAGAACTACAGGGTCGGGGGGAGGAATGTTAAGATTAACAAAAATTAATTGTCGCTGTAGGGCAAACATTTTTTTGTGTTCTTTTCGCTTCTTTTCCTGTTTTTATTGTTATTTTTTGCCTTCCGATTTCCAGCCTAATGTTTGCTTTAGCTCGTCTAACAATGGCCATGGAAGCGGCGAGGTTTTTAAAAGTCTTTTGCCGGGCCATTTAGAAATCCGAATCATTAGTATTTCTTCCGTGACACAACTAATTTTCTAACGTATACACAATTTTGTTGGGCCCCGATAACAAACGCAATTTTCCACAAAAGAAAATGTCTTTTCTCATTCATACAATGGACTCGTCCGCGGTGCTGAGAGAGACATGTCAAAAGCACCAACACCCCCTTTTTTTCCAGCCATGCTAATAGCAGGGCGCCATGTCAGAGCGAGGACGAAAGACGATTTTTTATTATTATTTTATTTCTTTTATTTTTATTTATTTATTATGATTTTTTTTTCTTTTCTCCTTTCTGCCCAGTCCGGCCCATTGTTTCGGTTTCACGTAGACTCTCTTACATTTCATTATTTCGGCACCCCCCTCTCCTTTCTCTCTTATTAGTCAAGTTTTATCTAAGACAGTATATTACAGAATTTCTTGCAGTTTCCGGTCATTATTTAAGACATGAGATTATTATCTTATTCATTCCGAAAACCCCTCGCTCTCGCCTCCCTAAAGCAATTATTTTTTTTTCCTCTCCAAGTCTCTTTTACTTGTTTTCTTTGAGCTTTTCTCTCAGACTAATGAAAAGGATCTGACGTTGTGCATTTTTATAAATATTGGGAAAGACAACTAATTAACAGCGTCGAGTTTTCTGCTTGTTGATTCGAAACAGTTTCACGGGAACAAGCGGCGGAAGTTTCTTAGAGAGGGCCGCAGTTTTGTTCCGAAACAAAAGAACAAACAAAGACGACCCCCCTTCTTTTTCTTTCTTTTCTTCTCTTTTTCTTTTTTTAAAGTCTCTGGACACTCACTGCCTTTTGTCTTGGTGGGCGGGGTCTGCAGTTGACTCCAATCTCAGGGGTCGAGGATTCAATCGCAGATTCGGTCGAAAGATTAATCAGTGATAAAATAAAAATGACAACGCAATCTTTCCCACCTAGTGAAAATAAAAATTTTTGAAAATTCCTCAATTTGGGCTTGAAAAGCGGAAACTAAAACGAAAGTTTATTTTTTTATTTTTATTTTAAGTTTTAAAATTAAATAAAGTGTTGCTTCAACAATGCTTCATAAGCGTTTGAGAATGAATGGGAAAAAAAATGTTAATTCGCTCCTGTGTTTTAAGAATCTCAAAGCTCTAATTAGTTTCCTTCAAAGTCGAACATCGCTCGTAAAAATATTTATGTCTCAGTTTTCTTTACTTTCGTCACTACGCTATTCCTCGGCTTATGTGTACCTTCACTCAATAGTTTCACACATTAAGGACGGAAGAAAGGCACAATGAATTATTGTATGTCTCTTTGCATTTTAATTGTCATGTGATTACGAATTTTTTTGCAAGAAAATGGGAGCTCATGCCCCCAGTCAACAATGCGCAGAAAACTGTATCGAAAACATTTCGTAAAACGCAAAAGTTCTTTTTATGATAAATGACTTAATCTCTGGTTTAGTTTGGTTTGTTGCTCTACGGTCATCTTATGCACACAAGGGCTAAACAGACTTGGACTTACAGTTTAAAGTAATCTCTGGAGTGCAGGAATTAAAAAAAAGATTTAAATTTCTTTCTTTATAGAATATTAGTACTTGTGAAACTTTTTTAGATAATTTTAAACCATCATTGGTATACGTTTGAGAAGTCTTTTACCATTAAAACTCTTTTATTACATTGATAGAAGCAATTGGATGCCTCTAACATAATATATTATGTAGGCATATATATATATATATATATATAAATGTCTACCATTTAAGAAAAGAGCTCAGTACAAATGTAAAGGTAATTACGTTTTCTACTTTAATGTCTCCAATCAAGAATCGTAAGTAACATTTAATGTAATAATTTAAAAATTTTAATAACGGATTTCTTTACAGCAGTGAGATATCTATTCATTAATTTATTTGAATACGCTATCTAGTGATTTTTATGTGATTGACAATTTTTTCAAAGATAGGAAACGTGTAGTTGTACATAGAGCCGTCTTAATAACATTCTGGAAAATGAAATTCGAAAGGACTGCTTATATATTCATTTATTATAAGTTATTTTTTAAAATGCATTCGGATTCCCACGCTGAAGCCAGAACAGAACGCCTAACGATTAAGACGCCACTTTGCATACATTAAATAGAAACAACGTTTTGCAAAGGGAAATAACAATTTAACGGTTATGGAAAATGATTGATGCAAAAGCTGCTTTTCGTTTTCCTCCAGTGAAGTATCATTTTACAAGCAGAATGCTTTTCTTTTTTAACATCTTTGAAAGACCTCCAGAGACTATCACCCACGTGTTTCTAATCTTCATGAGAAAATGAAAATTTAACTTTTCTGTGTGAGAGAAGCATGAAAAAAGGAGAGTGTCGTGACAAAGTTAAAGGCGTTAAAACAACCTAGAAAGAGAAAATTTTAAAATGAAATTGAGATGGTTTTAATGTATTCAGGGCAGTCATTTTAGACACAAAAAATTAACAACTGATTAAGTTTAGGAAGTGTCACTACTTTGTAACTACAAGTGAAATAAAAATATATTTTCTTTTAGTGAATAATACAATCATCAAAATCAAAGAATAAAATGAATTCAAACAGGTTCTTGTCAATATATTCAATTAAATATAGTTGGAAATTTCCCAACGCTACCGAGAAAACGATTCTAAATACATTTTTCCTATTGAATGTTAATAGAAATTTATATTCTGACGGCATTGAAAACAACACCGGAAATTGGGAAGGACATTCTTCATTTATCGATAATTACCAAAAACATCTATTACTAAACACTCTATTAAGAATATTGCAGAAAATTTGGGTTCGGCTATGTTAATCACTGCAGTGTGACCGGATGTTAAATATGCGGTTGAGACCCAAACCGGACAATCAGAGATCTATTTTTCTTTCGCGGAGTATTGTTTCTGATAAAAGCGATTCATTAATGAAAGGTTATAGAAACAATGCTAAAGCTCTCTACTGAAAAGAAATATGAGCTAAACTACGCAAGGACGTCTGTATAATGTGCCAATAACACCTAACACTTCAAAAAAGAAGGCAATAAATTTATCACCAAAAAGAGGATTGTTCTGCAGAAAGTTAGGTGGAACGGGGGGAGTCCAACAAAATGTTCGGAACGTGCAAGGCGAGGACAGACGATTGTTATTTGAAAACATTGAGGCAGCGTAAAAAGGTCCCGCTAGTGACGCAAACCTCCAATGGACAATGGGGAATACCACTGAAAAAGTATTCGGTACAATATCAAGTGGCATTTTATTATTACGTGCTCCGCTTAACTAAAAATGTGTCAAAAGCAAAAATGGGGATATCCGGAGTGATCCGTAATCTTATGTATGCCGAATTGGATTAAGTAATCGAATAAAGATTAGATCTATACAAAATTACTTTATACAAAGATTAATTCATAAAACGAATGTACAATGGCTTAACAGTTGGGCAAGTTGGCATCAAAAAGTAGTAAGTGAATTAAAGAAAATTACAAAATAATCTAACTATTTAATAGTCTTTTGACTATTAAATATTTAGATTCAAGAAGAATTTTTATTTTCTTCTTAAAGATGGAGAATAAAAAATAATAAAAAATAAAAAAATAGAAAGAGTAAACATAGTCTTCATTTCGATAGTTAATTTGACAATTGTAACTTTGTTGTTCAAAGTTAATACATTCTATTGCGATTAAAAAAATGCAATTACTTTCTGGAGCCAATATTATAAATAAAATTTTGAAATATCAAGTATTTAAATATAATTGATTGAACTTTCTTATATTATGCATTCAGCAAATAAGTGTTTTAAAAAAAGTAATATCTTTTAAGTAATTATATAAAGTTTGTATATTTCGAGAAAAAAGTGCACATTACTATGCTGGATAATAATACAAATAAAAAATAATACTTTCTTGTAATGGTTTTTTAATTATAATCACAGAAAATGAACGCAAAACAAGGTTCATTAACATGAAACAAAAAATAAGTCCGACATAATAGAATTGAAGGGACATTTTCTTGTTCTACTCCATCACAAAAAGTTACACAATTTCCAGTTTTTCTTCCCTAATGCCTATTAATTGAGCAATCGAAAAGAAAATTCCGCATGCCCATCAAGTGAGTCGGAAACAATTAGCATATCTGTCGTAGCCTCTGTTGAAGTAGCATGAAGGTTCATCAGGGTTTCGCAGGACAGCAATTGGAGAAGAACCATTTATCTGATGATGACCCTCGAACGTTACCCTTTCCTGCAGGTCTGGGTGGGAAAAGTTGCCAATGCTCATTCACAGGCTGCAGAGAAACCGATCGGTAAAAGAAAGTGAGGCTTTCAAAAATGCATGACCCTCCCAATAACAGATTCAGAAGAAAGCTTTCCATGTAAATAGACGAGAATTTAATTGCAGGGTAATCATTTATCGTCCATTGGATCCCAGTATTAAGTGCAGGATTATGCTACTCGAATCAGGATTTCGATGTCATTTATCGCATTTATTGAATGGGTTTTTTTCACAGAAGAAAGGTATTTAATGCATTTTTGTATAGGTTTATTGAATGGAAATAGTTCGCTATTTGAATAAGGTATTTTTTGTCAAGCTATATCAATCTGTAATACAAATGACATGTTCTAAACTAGTGAGAGTTCTTTTAAATATAAATTAAGCTGTACGAAAATGCATTTATTATTTAATCTGTACTTCTACGAAAAAACATTTTTGAAATTGTACTGTTAGGTCATGGGCCTCTAATATGACAATTTTATATCAGATTTGGTATTATCCAAAATGCACCATGAAGAAAGAGGAATTACTTTACTTTCAGCTAAGCGCAAGGTGGAGTAACACATTTTACATTTGTATGTCATATTTAAGAAAACTCAAGAAAACAACTATGCAGTCTGATTGTCGTCCCTCTATCACAATTGTCATTAACTCGTTTACCAAGACAACGATTGTAGTTCATACCATAAATGAAATCGAAACTTTGTCCTCATTCATGCTACACTTATCCCCTTTTTTTGTTTAGCGATGAATGTCGATGGGTGATGAAGAAAGGACATTGACTTTTGGGCGTACTTCATTGTGTGTCATACGGGAGAAAAACTACGAAAATTTCCTGAGGACACTAGGACTGGATTTGAATGGCACTACCATGAAATGTATCTGATAAAAATTAATTTTCGTGTAATATTCTAGTAAACAATGTTTTTTAAAAGCTTTCATATTTTTCTTGCGAATTAAATAGTCTAACTCAAACAGTTACAATAGATAGAAAAAGGGAGGATAGGTGTAAAAAGTTAAAAATATAAAATTTTAGTTGGGTTCTTTTCTTTTATTGATGATTGCTTCAAAATCATTTGAATACGGTGATCCTACTTTTATTAAAATAATAAATAATTAAAATTAATTTTTGGACGAACTAACTAACTCTGGACTAAAAAAATAGTAATGTTAAGAAAACTGTGCAATTTGTATGCGACTTAAATGACTTGACTTCATTTTGAAAGTGGAGTTGAACCACACTTGTTATTTTAAAATCAAACTTAACAACTTTGTAGAGTCCTAAATGACGTTTTTAAATCATTACGTTGAAGGAAAGGTTTTTAACCTTCATTTTATAACTAAATGTTCTAAATTGTAATCAAACTACTTGAACCATCTGTCAGTAAACTCTCAGACGCAGAGGAGAGTTAACACGAGCGTTTATATTTGCAAAATTGTAATATTTTGTAAATCTCAAAGTTTTCAATTTTAATCTCATTCCTTCAAGGTTTCGATGAGATTTTTATCTCCAAATGCAAAAGTGGTTTGTTAGTGCAACAAGAAGTGTGATATTTACTTTAAAACTAAATTACTGATAAGAAAATGATTTAACATATTTTTAAACAGGTCTTAACTGAATCTACGCAAAGTCAACAAATAGGCGCAGTCTTTTAAGAGATATTACATTTCAATCAGTGGATCATCGGTTCAAACTCACAATTCAATTTTACAAACTCATTTTTTTTTCCTCTTTTGGATTTTGCATCGTTTAGCTTTTCTTCGTAATTTGCCCCTTTTACTTCATAAATAAAATAAGTGGCTTATTACATTTCCCAAGAGATATTACGTTTTACTCAAACTAACAATAAATGTTACGAACTCCCTTTTTTCTCTGAATTGTGCACTACTTTTTTTGTAAATAAAAACAATCGAAATCTTCAGATGTTGTTCCAAAATCTGTTTTTTCAAATTTTACACTTTAAATTTTATTTATTCTGATTTTGAACTATCATTTCATGAATAAAATAATTTACCCATAAAGTTTACCCATACATATCCGATACTACTGAATATTACCCCATAGTTTTAGCCATAAGATACTAATGCTTCCTCATGTGATTAACGAACTAAGCGATTTTGATAGCATAAAATTAACAATTAATATTACAAATTTTGTTTCTTCCGATTTCGTACTTTAAATATTATTTATTCTGATTCTGAAAAAAATAAGTTGCCCATAATTTTTTTTGCATTAAGATTTATCCATAAGGTTTATCCATATCCGATACTAATGCATATTACCACCTAGTTATCCCATAGTTTTAGCCATAAGATACTAATGCTTCCTCATGTGATTAAAGAACTAAGCGTTTTTGACTGCATCCAAACTAACAATCAATCCTATTTAGTTCAATCAATAAAATAAGTGACCCAATTTTGAAATGAGTGAAATTTAATTTTGTCGCTGGTTTTTCTTTGTCAAGGAGTTTTAATTATCGCACGAAAACACATTTTGCGTGATCAACTGTAATGACTCATTTAGTCCTCATTAAAAATTAGCACAGAATGCAATAAGTTGTACTGCGAGTGAAAGAGGAAGGTATTCGGAGGTGAAAGAAAAGAAAAGCGCAGAAAGGGCCTTGACAGTGAAAGCGACTCACACACTAACCTCAATTCGCAGACGCTGGTTGGGAGAGAAATGAATTTCCCAAGCATGGGAAGTTCCGGTCGCGTTTTTCATACTTATTCAGAAATGTACATATGTAAAGATCAGAAATCTTCAAAATAAATCTTACACTAGGAACTTTTAATATTATAATTTTACTTGTACAATAACATACGAACGTAACATAGCTTTCAAAACATTTAATGCAAAAAATTTGAATTTATTGTTATTGTTTTAAACTAGTTTACAAATGATTACAAGTTACAAATTTATATTAGTTTCGTTATGATTATAGCTCGGGCCTGACAACCGAGTGGCTAGAACTCGGTGCCACAGGTTTCGGGTTCGAGTCCCAGCGGTTCCCTGGATGTTTGTAGTGGTTCGGAATCCACTTTAAACTGTAAGTCTCGGTCTAATAGAGCTGACAACCCTACCCTGTAAAAAAACCCATCTCCTGTCTCGAAATCTGTCAGTAGACAGACGGCCTTGGCTCTACACGGGCTGTAGTGGCAGGGAGTTAGTCAGTTATGATTACAGTTAGTTAAAAATAAAATAAAATCAAGTTCAATTTCCATTGATGGCATGCGTTGTAGTCTCTGCTTTGATAAACGTATCGAGTCAGTAACAATGACTCGGGCTGCCAAGTAGAATATTTTTGGATTATCTCCCAAATGATAAGCTTGCTGTTGTAATAATGTTAACGGAAATTAGGTAGTAATAATTCACTTTAAATGAGCTAGTTTTTCAAACAAATTGAAACAATATATTTAAACTATTTAATTCTATTACGAAAAATAAAGATTCATTCAACATAACTGATGATATGAGAAAGAAATGCTCTCATGAAATTGGTAATTCTCTTCACTTTTTTTTTTCAATACCTGCGTCGTATAAATAGCTTTTAGATCATATTTTAAATGCCAAAAGTAAGTCATCTGTAACTATCACAATAGTCTGAAGTTACGTCATTAGCGTTATGTCACGACTTAAATTAGTATTAAGTGAAATTCAATGAAATAGAATTGATGATTGATGATTCAATATATACACAACGAGTCAGAAGGTCGTAATGATAGCTGTTTTTTCTAAGAAGTATAACAACAAAGGCAATATTTCTTCATTAACTTAAAAGAAATCAAAAATTAAATTAAGTCAATTTCATTTTGAAACGAAACATGTAGCAACAATTTGTCTTTTCTCATTAAACGAGCTATGACCTCCAAATAAATAAGACACTTTACAAAGACAAACAGGTTTTACGATAGAAATTAATTGTTTCAAAAACATTCTAATTAGATATTCGCAAACACATGCGTTCAAACCCATAATCGATAGTTCATAGTTAGTCATGCGTTTTTTCAGTGTTTCTTTGTTTAATATTGATTAGAATAACACTGTACTTACTGAATTCTGTATTGTACTTTTGAGGGTCAAAATATATAAAACAGTTTCCTTTAATAACATCATAAGAAGTTTAAGCTGTTTATGTTTGCGATTTCTGCTATTTTTTAATTTAATATGTTAAATATGCTTCATACTGAACACTTTTATTTAAAACAGATTATACTACACGAGAAAGATAAAAATATAATCTTTTGTTTTTCATAACACTTTGCTTAGGATCAGTCTTATTTTTATATTTTCAATGAAAGCGTTGATTTGCCCCACTAATCATAATATCCTTAGGAAAAAAAAAAGATGGATTGTTCCATATTATTTTGTAAATATGCCAATAAGCCCCAAAGTGTAATAATATACTTTTTTAAAGTACTAAAAATTAAACTCTGGAATTAGGACATTTTCGAGATGAGTTGCCTAAATTCAAATAGTAATGAAATTCATGTAATCGAAGTCAAAAATAAAGTCACGTTTATGATGCCAAGTCGAGATGAATAAATTTATATTTTTATTTGGAATATACTACTCATATTTTCTTTCTATTTTATTCGTAAGCAATGTTATACATCAATAATTAATTGCATAAAAGCGCAATATTTTAATATATAAAGAGAGAGAATATGTATCACACGTTCTTAAAATGAGTGCCTGAAAATAGCATTGAGTCGAACTTTCTTTTACCAGACAAATGGGTCTCTTTATATGCTCCAGAATCTTGTATTATTAACACAGTTGTCTCAGTATATATAGGATAAGAGTATTCATCAATTCCAGAATCATAGTAAAGGACAGGAATGCCCAAAAAGGTTATTTGAAACAGCTTCTGTTTAAACCTGTTTTAGGACTATGTACTACTAAAACTTTTGCCCCAGTATGATTACGGTGCGATCCTTCATCAGTTCCCTAATGATGCTCATTCTAAATTTAGAAAAGTATTTAGTCATACAAAGTTGTAAATTAGCTTTGCGGTTGAACCTTTCCCACCAAGTCCTTTGCTTTAAATCTGTGTGCTACTAACACTACCTCCATTTATCTAATATTGAGCAGGTAGTTTTTCCTGAATCCAGAAAAGCCCAAGGTCGGTGGCTGGAGCACAAGCTGTGGTCAACCCCTTTCTCACCAGACAAATCGGTCACAAAAGGGAAATCAATTAAGTTGGCAACTGAAAAGGCTCTTTTGACGTTTCCTCGCCAAGGTTGGCCAACCGAATCTCATACAACGTGTGACGCGTAGAAATAAAACGGGAAGGGGTAAAAAAATATGCAGAAGAATCAAACGCTCCCCAAAATATTCACTAGGTCAAGTCCTTTGATGCTTTTAAACTAGGAGGAGTGCCTTAGTAGAGGAAAAACGCTGACCTCGATTGAGAACCCATTTGGTCCTTTTTTCCGTAACGACCTTCTGAATATATCGTGGGAAGATTTATAACGAAAACGAGGCCGGGACCCCGCTGCAAAAAAGGCATAAAAGGGCGATAAAAATCTTATTATGTGCTTTGGAAGAAAGGGGTAAAATTTCGGTCACAGAATTCCTATCACTCGTCGTTTTTTAAAACCTACTCGTCGTCGATTCCCTACAGGAACGATGAAGACGAATCCACCCAATTCGCTTCAATTTTTTTATTTCTTTTTTATTGATTTTTGTAGTTTTTTTTGGCCATTAAACGAAAAATTTATTCAGGCGACGTCGGCAAAAAGCGATAAATTAACGGCGGAGATGCGTAAAACAACACACACACAAAAGTTCTTGGAAAATTTAGATGTATTTAAGCTTTGAAATCGTCATTTTTTATATGTTTTTTTCATTTGTGAAACTCATTTTGTTCCTTTTGAGGTGACAGGAATGAATTATGGAAGATTTTTATGGGGAGATTAACTAATATTTTCCTCGATAACGGAGGATTCACTAGGCAATAGCACTTTTTAAAGAGCAACATTCTAACCTCTAAGTTTAATAAACGCAAAAAATAACATTTCAACAAAAATAATTCATAACACCCACACAACATTTCTTTAAATTAATGTTCTTCCATTAATAGAAATAATTAAAAACGTAATCAAATTTTTGTTGGTTTTAGTATTAAGTTACAAAACATGAATCGAGTAAATATTATAAAATTACATCAGAAATTTTTGCACTAAAATAATTTTTTTAAAAACAGATACAGAGAGCAAAATTATTTTTTGAGTATAATATGAAATCTTTCACAAAATTAATATTAGATTTCTAGCAATTTTTTGTATGCTACTAACTGATGATTACATAGCAGTAAGGATTAATAAAATCCAATTATTTGTTAAGTAAAGTTTCTTCCTATTCATTAAAAAAAAGAAAAAGAAAAGATGTTTCTATTTTAAATGCTCATCAAATGCTACCAAATCCTCTTTAGAGATCGGATCTAAACTTATTCTCCACTTTTCACCGATAGATGGCAGCACCATATTTATTTTTCAGAACGTAAAGAGAATGTTGATAACAAGAACAATGTTAAAAAAAAGGGTGAAATCATATATAGTGTATTCAAATTTTCATATTCTACCACATGTCAAATATAATTCATATTAGCAGACATTCATCAAAAGAAATACGATGGCATTTATAATTTTTTTTTTCTTTTCCGATATATAATTAAGGTACATTATTAGATTAAAAAAAAAAACTACTTCATTGTTATGACTGATATGCAGAATATCATACTTTAAAAAGAAAAAATATTAGAATAATGATTCTTTTCTTTATTCTTATATATATATATATACCTCTGAAATGCCCTAGTTGCAAATTATTTTGATAAATGTACGTAGAAAAATAAAAACTGATATGATTAAAAATGACAAATTTCGCTCGTGAAATTTTAAATTTATTCTGGAATTATTCAATTTTAATATCGTATGATTTCAATCAAACTTTCTAAATAACAATAAAAACAAACAAATTTCGCTCGTGAAATTTTAAATTTGTTCTGGAATTATTCAATTTTAATATCATATGATTTCAATCAAACTTTCTAAATAACAATAAAAAAAGGTCTAAAAACACAATTTAATAAATTGTTTAAAAAAATATTAAAAGGTTATGAATTATCAGCTATCTTTTATTTGAAAACCTACAAACGGTCTGATGATCTCGCATAATTTCTTTTTTTAAATATAAAGTCACATGCATTAAAAATATTTCTTGTGATACAAATTGTATTTTTTAAAATATCATTAGGATTTAGGAATGCATTCGTAAGCTTTACTTTCTATTATTAATTGCAGTTTTTGAAATAAAAGGAAGTTTAAATTAAAAAAACAATAAATGAAAATGCATAAATAATAAATACTCAAGAGACAGTGTCTATTTTTAAAGAAAATCATTAACTTCTTTTGAAATCTATACAAATAGAAATAAATTATTTTAAAGTTATTTTGTAACAAAAAATTATTTAGGAAATTATAATTTGCAAAATAATTAGTGGTATCATATTATTTATTTCAAAGTACAGAAAGACTCATGCTCTTCTTGAAATTAAAATTCATATAAATTTTATTTTACTTAAAACTCCAATTAACTCTAAATGATGTCTCTTCTTTTTGTGAAAAATATTTAAAATTAGTTACAGTATAGAATAAATAGAATATGATATATGTATCCCAATAATAATTTTCATTTTAAAACTTTAACTTTTTTACTGAGTAAGTTACTCATTCTTAATTACTTGATATTTAATTTCTTTTACTGCAATAGCCTTTTGGAATAAATTTTAATTCTTAAATTATGTAAATAGAAGTGCTGAGATGTTCTTCTCTGAGTACTCTTCAAAACAAAACCTTTGTATCGTAATAGTGTGAGTCAGTAGTGCTGCCGTAGTAAAGAATATTTAATCAAAAGAGTTGTAAAAGTAATGTAAAAGAGGAATGCACTCAAGTAAGGCGTGCAGTTTCTAGAATTGAAACCCTCAATTTTAACAAAATTAATGATTTCTTTACAATAATTTATAAAAAATTTTTAACTCTTTCTATCGAGAACTCATAGCTTAGTGGTAACATTAGCAGATATCGTCAAAGCAGCTACTGATGTCATACATTAATGATATAATTTTCACCATTGTACAAAAAAGTAAGATTATTAATTTAATGTTTTTAATGGATATAAGAGTTGTTAACAAATATTAATTAATAACAAATATAATTAGATATAATGTTAACTCGATATAAACAAATAATACATCGATTATTTGTTATTATAGGTATTAACATATATAATAAGATTGTAACCGATCATGTTGATGAAATCACGATTTTCATGAAAAAAAAAAAAAGATTTTTTTATTGTTTTATTTTAAAGGTCAGACCTTTATCTTTGGAAACAGTTTTGAGTTTGCTTCTAGAGAAATTGAAATCGAGATGCAGAGGTTTCATTGAAGCTATTAGGATACAGAATTCATCCATTTAAAACTTTACATTGAATTGCTGAAAAACTTTTTTTTTTTTTGCTACACCGTCAAGTATTTTTTCGTCATACGATAACATTTACAATAATATTTAGAATCGAATGCAAATTTAACAATATGTTTTCAATGATGTTATGTATGCACTGATCTAAAAGGTTTTAAATATATTCATTGAGAGATGAGTTATTGGCATTTGCGTTAAAAACAGTCCTTTTTTCTTTGTAGTTTTAACTCTAAATGATTCGATTGGCTGTCACTCAGCCATATTTTAGAATAATATCATTCTTTTAGATCACTGTAAGCATAATGTTATATATATGTTTATATTTATGCAAGTAAATGTGATATGTTTTACGATATGAGTATTTACGTAAAGCCAAAATATACACTTTTTTGCAAATTTTTGCCAAGTTTTAACAAAATAACCTTCATGTATATATTTTAATTTTCACGTTTGTCAATGTTTCATAATCAAAGTGAACAGTAACATCCAAAAAATTTTTTCATAAAACAATACTTAACAATTTTGGCTCTGAACGGGTTCAGTTTCCTCAATGAATACAATAGTTGTTAATGAATAGGATAGTTATTAACGAATAGAATAGTTTTAAATTTCTCATGTGTTAAATATATAAATTCCAAGAGATGTAAAAAAGTATGTGCATTCCAAAGAGAGAAAAAAAAAGAATTAAAGAAAGAGAGAAAAACATATTTCTAAAAAACAAAACATATATAAAATATGTTCTTCTTGCAGTTTTCGTTTTAGGAAGTACACTAAATTTAGCATTGAAATTCCAGTAATTACTTAAGCCGTGACCAGACATATCGACCACATATCGATTTATAAATTACATCAAGCTTTACGATAGGATCACATATTTTTTACAATCATGACAAACTGATTTCGGCAAATGTCTGCCAAAATGGCGTCATTCTGAGAAAAATTGCTTAACTTTCTTTCCCTTTTCAGTCGTAGAGATGCAGATCATTAGATTTGTTTTGCTTTTAATCATCCAGTATCAAATGCAAATGCTATTTTTTAAGGCGCATTTACATGAAAATCTAACACAGAAAATGTTTTTGTTGACTAGAAATCGAATGAAAGTGATAAAGCTAAGCGTCAGAAATGTTAAGAAAGGAATTATTAAATAAAAATATTATTGAAATACTAGTAAAACTGTAATAAATTTTGATATTTTAACAGTGTTTGTAATGTGCTGTATTCAAATAATATTTTTAAAGTATAATTGGTTCCAAGGGGTTCAAATTTTTCATTTAAAAACAAATTCGTCTTAGTGTTTATACACTAACATCAAATGAATTACATTTTGCAAATGTTTACTATTTCCTACCGTTATACGACCTCACAATCAATACCGTCAAAACATCTGTCAACGTTTCAGTGAAATAGTAAAATCTATCATGAGACTATTTTGCACTTAACTTATAAAATGTGTTAACTATTCATATACTTCTTTGCGTAAAATAAATTTAAGCATAGGAATACAATGTTAAAATTCTCAAATATTATCGACTCATTATTAATCATTATAAACGTTATTTTAGGCATATATTTTCTCAAAAAAAACAAAAAATTGTACAAATTATTCTTTCCCATACCATACTCTACACTATAAAGGGAAAAAAAGTATAGTTTTAAATTGAATAAAAGCATCCTAACCAAGTACCTTTAATATAATGAGCAATTTTCCAAAAAAGAATAAAATGAAATATGCAAAGGAACGAATTAATATCAAAAAAGACAAAAAAATATATTAAAACTAAAAAATGTGAATATTTTTTTATCTATGAAATTCGTAATTTTATTATTACATTCTTTCCAACCCATTTTTCCTGAATGTGTTTCTCCGAACCAAAAAACAATTACGAAGTAAATAAAACGGCAAAGAGAAACAAATTTCATTCAATGGAAGTTTTGGGTCACTTTTTCGAAAAATAAATGTACTGCAAATTTCAGAATATAATCCGAGAGTGCATTTTTTCTTCAAAAGATTTAAAACCCATATATATGCCGAAATGAGGAAAAAATAAATAAATAAATAAAAAACTCTGGTAACCTTATCTGAGTTGGCACATTGTTTCTATTCAGTTGTTACCAGCTCAATACGCTCTGTGGTATATGTGCTAATTTTATTTTCTGTGCCATTTTATTTTTTTGTTTGAAAGACGAGCGAAAAGAGAAATTCGTATAAAGCAAATTTCAAACTTTTTTTTTGGTGACGACGCAACAAACCAACAATATGAAAAATTTCGAAAATAAAACAACTTATTTTCATAAAACCTGATGGCTTGACTTTCTTAAAACCTGGGGCCTGATGGCCGAGTGGCTAGTGCTAACTGAGTAACAGAGGTGTAGTCCTTGCTTATGGCATAAAGATTAACTGCCTCTGTATTGCCAGCTGCATTAGAGCAACAACATTTTTATAAAACGAATAACTCATTTAAAATTATAATTTTTATATTTCTATAAATATAATATTTATATTTATACTCATTTAAAATTATATTTTTTCTCCAACTTAAGAAATATAAACAAAGGAAAACGCGCTACATTTAGTGATGTATCGCTTGCGCTTGACTAACGAAAAAATACCGATGTTTTCTGCGAGATTAGCGGATTCGTATTTAATTCGACCCCCATAATATAGTTTTAGAAAAAGTAGTAACATTCCTCGGATTATACACGAAACTATACGGCGCATATCTATACGGTTATATAATCTATCCTAAGTTGAAAATATTCAACAAAACCTTTTTGTAGCAAAGTATTTATTAATTCGATAAGCTTACCGCCAAATGCTAACATAAATTCGATCAACTGGCCGATAAATGTCTCCCTAAATCAAGCGGGAAAATGCCTCCATTTGTGCCTGCTCCCTTTGCGCATCTTAATTGGTTACAAAATGCCCGAGTGTCTCGCGGAGAGAATTCACTCTCGGTTTCACGCCCCCTCGATCAAGCGTCACGATACTCCCCCTCTCCCTCCCCTCATCATTTGTAAACATTTTTGCTTAGTACTGTCACAATTTAAAGAAATGACAGTACTTGCTGTCTTATCTCTATTCCGAGTTGTTTTTCTCCACATGCTTTCAGATGGACGCAAGTTTTGAATCCTTTTCCTTCGCACGCTTTTACAAGTGAATGAATTATGGCATTTGTTTTTGAACCAAGGAACTTTTTGAACATTTTATTTGTTTATTAGATTTGAAAGCAGTAATAGTCACAGCTGTGTTTAAGCTGTTTAATTTTCTTGTGGTTTTAAATGACAGATCTTAAATCTCTCTCTCTCTCATTTTTTTTTTTTTTATTTATTTTTTTTTTACATTTTTAAAATTATTGATCCGTCTGGTTAGAGATGAATGTCATTTACAAAAGAAAAAAAAGAAGATAAATAATCATTAGAAGTAGACTTTTAAAATGAAAACAAAAGTGTGTGGTTGAGATTATCAACGCCTATCCGTATACTAAGACACTTCAAATAGTTTTATTTGATTTATAAGAATATAATGAAAAAATACATTTGATGAAATTTCAAAGTATACTTAAAGAAGCAGCGTAAAGAAAAAAATTATTTGCTTTAAAGTTCCTTTTATGTATAAGTTAATATTTATACTTAAACTTTTTAATGTTCTTAATTCACACCTACTTCATAGCTCTTTCATTGCAAGCGTTTAGAAAAATTAAATTTTGATAACTTTACTGTACTATTTCGTTTCTTGTTAAGGATCCTTTTCATTAAAAGGTTTATTTATAAATTATCATATCAAACTGAATTCTGAAATTAAATGGAGAGGGTACTAAAATACTAACTCAATTAATCGTAGCAACTATCCTTAAGGCATCATATTGTAAAAACATTTTAAATGTAAAAATACAGTTTAAAAAAAAGAAATCTGCCAAATGATGAATTTAATAAAATTTCTGGTATAAAACAACTTCCTTTCTCCTAACCATGAAATGTAAACTTCAATTCTAGTGACATCCGAACAAAACATTGCATCGGAATATATAAAGAAATAGGGAATTTCGAAACATATTAAATAGTTCCTATAACGTCAAAGAAAAAATATAAAATAGGACTGCATTTGATCTGCATAAATCGCACACACCAAAGTTGACTTGTCCACACTTTTTACCAGGGTCCAATAACCTTAAATACTCTAAGAAGAAGCAAAAGATGATTTATTTTTTGTCCCAGAACTCGCATGTTCCGGTTAAAAACAGCGCCGATTAAAATAATTCCATTCCCACTTAATGTGCCCAGCGTATATCTTACAGGAAACCAGAAAGCATAGAAACACAAGATGCGTGTAAATAAGAAAAAGAGGAAGGGTTCAAAAAAAAAATAAATAAATAAAAGATAAAATAGCCAACACAGACAAGAAGGAAAAAAAATGGTTGTTCTGCTAAAATTCCTTCCCCTCTTTTGATTGGGAGTGCCTTCCCCTCCCCTAACTGATGTTATTAGGCTTGTCACACACTTGGCGAAGTTCGGCCATTTTGAGCCCATGGCTTTTAAACCCTTCGTTTTTTCCCCTTTTGTTGTTGTTGCTGTTTTTTCTGCTTCTCTTTTGACCAGTTCCCAGAGATGGTAGGATGAGAATAAATAAATACAAGGTTTCCCACCAACAGATGCAAACGGCGTCTTCAGCTCTTCAAGCCAGACAGGTTTTAAGGCCTGTTAATATAGTGAGAGATTAATTACTTCCCCAGTAATGACAACTAACCTTTTCTTACAGGTGAGAGAACTCGTGTTCTTTTTCCCAAACCAACTTCCCTTTTTGCAGAAAAGTGGAAGAAATGCTTCTCGTTAAACGCTCGCCAAATTGCTCACTTTACGTGGACTCAATGAATTTATTTGCCCTCTTTGTATTTAACACTCGTTCTTTTTTTTTCTTTTCTTTGCCACAAAGTCTAGGCTCTTTCATTTAAAACAGTTGTAAGTTTTTTGTTTATTTTTAAGTGTTTTGTTATTATATTTAAGAGTGCAGCGGTAGTTTTTTTTATCTTTTTTATTTCTTAAAATCTTATCTTACTTATCAAATTTACCAGAAATATCTCTAACATTAGGCAGTAGCCGGTAGGCTCCTTTAATGTTGTGTAAATTGTTTGTATTTTTAGTATATTATTGATGAAACAGTTATTGATTTTTTTATAATGGTCAAGTGCAAAAAAGGATTTTGGTCAGGTAATGATATTGAATTACTTTATAACGAGTAATAAAATACAGTTTTTTATTCAATTCCGAATTTTGTAAAATTTTAATTATTGAATATCATATAAAGAGTGCTTTTTAAAAATAAATTTCACAGGTTAAAAGAGTGCATTTGGTTAATTTTCTAAATTCATTTTTCTTATTTATTTAATAAGTTAAAGAGGATAAATTATAATTCAATAGAATAAATTACGCAGTTCAGTTTAGCTGATCACTCATTATTGTAAAATACTAAAATAATTTTTGCATAGGCAAGTTTTTTCTAATCTCTGTCTGTAAATACGGATTTTTTTTATTTTAAATACTGATTGTTTCGGTCGGAGGACAATAATTAATTAATATAAATTAAAGTATACGAAAACACTGTTAGCATTGCATTCTCTAGGGCTATATATAGCGCTTACATGAGCAATCACTAGCAGTAAACAAAATATTATAATAAAACCTCAATTTTTAAAATGTAACCTACACGACTATTGACCTCCAGTTAATTAAAATTCAGATATTCATAAACGATTTTTCAATTTAAAATAAAATTTGTTCAATTATGAAAAGCAATTCAATTCATTGAAGTTTATAAAATTAATTGAATTTAACAAAAAAATAATAAAATACATACAGAAATATTCTAATTTAGAAAAAAATATTCCTTCATTGTTAAAAGCTGAATTTTGCAAAGATATCAAATAAAATTTGAGATTGTAATATTTCTTATAATAAAAAATAAGAAGCTTATGAACTTAAAAAAAATATTCCATACTAAACAAAAATTATAATTAATAGTCAAGAGCTTATTACTTTAAATTAAATTGCTTATGCAAAAGAATAAAATATAATTAATGCAAAATTGTTCAGTTTCGAAAAATCAAGATGAAAGGATCTATTAGCATGGAGAATATAATTATCTTTTGAACTAATTAAAATCTGATTAATAGTGCCCCTTCCGAAGCTCCCAAATTATATTTTAATAAACAATGAATTAACACAATGGCATTATTTTTTACTTACTTTTTTACTCTTACAAATAATTTTATGGAATTTGATTTATTATTTTAGACTTAATAGATCTTGTTGCTGCATTGCTCGATAAACCATTTTTAATAACGTAAAAATATGTTTAAAAATAATTTTTAAACATATTAAAGTTATGAAATAGTAAGAATTTTGGAGAAGACCCTTTAAAATGCACAAACAAATGTATCAGTTTTTTAGGGAAAAGATAAACCTTATCTTTTTCTCTGCATTAAAAAAGTTTAGTACTACATAATTTAAAATAGGTCAAGAAACATATACAATATAACTGTATCTGAACACAAAGCGTTGATAACAGAAAAAAAAGCAAATAAAAGACTGATTGGGAGTATTGATAGAAAGAAAAAAGGTACACAGAAAGTAGGAAATTCAAAAGTTTAAAAAATGAGGAAAACATACATTTGATAAAAAAAAAACTGAGATAGTAATATTTCTACAATAAAAAGTGAAATATCAGTATTTGAACAAAATTGTAAATTAGATAAAAAAAGTTTGAGATAATGAATGAATCCTTTGAAGGTCAGAATAAAATTTAACAGAAAAAAAATAACATTAAATGATTAGAAAGTATCATGTTTTAAATTTTCAAGAACAATCTTTGTTCACTGGAAAGAGCTTGAAGAAATGTAATAAATGATTTTTTAATAACTTTAATTTATTTAAATTTCACACTGTTTATAATGCATATTACACTATATAACCCGTATAAATATTTCTCGACTGTTTTATTTTATTTGGGGAAAAAAAATAAAAACTGCTTAAAATGTACTTTTTATTTTCTCCTGTGAAAAAGTAATTTAAAATACATATCAAATTATTGTTTCGATTAAATATTTATAACTAGTTTATATAATCAAATTGCAACGGCGTAATTTTTAAGCGCCGTATTTCTAAAACAGAAAATTATTTTTAATAAAAATCATCGCCTTATTATATTTTCAGTGTTATGATGAATCGTTCACATGGCAAAGGGCGAAAAATGCCAAGTCACTCATTGATGAAAAGAGTGATGAACTTTCAGTGACAAACATTGTTCAGCATGTGTTAAAATGGATCACACCATCTAAGGGGGAAGCTTTTTACTACTGTTGGTAGTTGGCGACATTGGGTGAGATACAAATGAAGCGATTTTTTACAGAATAATTTTACAAACAATATAAACGGAAAAAGTTCTACTTCTTGCAATTTTAATCTTTTAAATGATATGCACAATCAATGAACACCATTTTATTCACATTATCTAAAGTTTTACGATTTTTGACACTCGCATCATTTATTTATTTTTTTTTTTTGGTGTAAAAGTTTGTGAAAATTAATTATGTAAAGAAACATCTTGATAAACTAACTTAGTAATTTTCAATAAATTATATTATTAATTTAATTTTCATATTTATTTAATTGATCATCAAAGCAAAACACACATTTCTACATTGGAGTGAAGAACTGATTTTTTTTTTAAAAATTCCAATTCCAAAGATTTTTGAATTGCGATTTATTTTAAGAAAAAAATTAATGCAATAAATATATAAATTCTATACTATTTTTATCATGCACAAATTTATAAAGGCGGCAGTACTTCACAGTGCACCACAAAAACAATAACAAAAAACTCGAAAATTTGTTTCACATAAATGCATTTCATTTCTTTACATGTTATAAAAAATAAATAATACTACATAACATAAAAGAATATAAAGTATTTGATTCTTGATATTGCATTCATTTAATAAGTGTTTTAATACTTGTTTCAATTTAGTCACCAAGGATAAATGTGAACAGTCAAATGTTTTTTATTTATCGATTTTCTGTGATATTCATGCCTAAAAATATTTTCTCACAAATATGTGGATCCAAATAGGTTTGCGCCTTTTAATATATTATTTAACAACAACTACGTTTTCTTTGAGGAGAGCAATTTAAAAGGGGAACAATATTTGTTTTTGACAACAGAAACAAATAGATCTAGTAGATATTAAAAACAATTACGTAGATAGGGATCCTACATCTAGGCTAGAACGTTATTGATAAAGGTTCTGATCTTTTAGTTTGCAATAAAATAAACAACATTGAATTAAAATATTTTTATAATATTTAAATGTTCAAAATAGAGATCCTGATCTTTGTTTTAATTTTTTATCGCGATCTGAAAATCTTTTCAACAAATTGCATCTCTGAACTATAAGTACCATCGTGAATTATTATTAATTATATTTTTAGAACCAAATTTCATTTAATAGTCACTATCTAAATAAAAACAATGCAGTTTGTATTCATTTGTAGAATATAATAAAATGTAGAATATAATTAAATATTTAAAGAGATTAATTGCAGTTTGTCTGGCTTAAAATATATATGAAGTTAACACTATTACATAACTGAAAATTTACATAGATAATTATTTTAAAATTTCAAAAATACTGAGAAACAAATTAAACAAATTTACTATAAACTAGAACAGAAAAAGGCAGCCACTATTACAATTTGGTAATTTTCTTCTTTTACACAAACTTTTTAAAATAATATATCTACAACTTCGCATAATTTTTATTGTGAAACAAAACTCTTCCCTGTAAAAGTTATCACAGGAAACAGTAAAAAAAAAAGAAAGAAAAATAGATTTTTTTATTCTACTTTGAATTGTACAACTTGATAATACACCGGAAACATTTAATGAATTATTTAAAAAAAAGAAATATATTTAATCCACCTATTTAATTTCTTTATTATAAGAACAAATTTCAAAACAGGTAGTATAATAATTTTAATAGTACTGCAAACATAGCTATAAAGTTTTGTTGTAAAGAAATCTGACTATTTTCTGAGAAATTTATAATTACAACTGAAATTGAATGTTTATGTTATGTCTGTCAAGCAGCATGAATTATTAATAAGCATTAACTTGCACAAATTCTAACTTCCCAAACGAATAAAGGAATCAGAAATGCTGTGAACAAATTATTTTTGGTTTTTTTTATGAATTTGGATTTTTAATAATTATTTTTAAAAAACTTGCTTCCAGATTTAACTTTTTCGAGGAAAGGAATGTATCTTGTAAAATTAATTAAAATTGTAACCAAAGTAATACAGTTTACATTCTATATTTAAAAATCTGCAGTAAATTTAATGTACGAGTGAACTAATAAATAATAAAAGCCTAATAATTAAAAATCATTTAGTAATTTATGCAACAAATGATTTTTTAATTAAAATAATAAGATTATTTTAAAGATGCTGACAAATTTTAAAAAAAAATTATAAAAAAATCCAAAATTTACTATGCATTCATACAAGTATTATTGGTAGTTCTCTAATATAATGAATTAAAAGTAAGTTTTTTTTATACGCACACCAGCATATTTTAGATTGATATCACACCTCTGAAGAATAATTCTGTGAAGAAAATATAATTTGTAATTTAAAGGAAAAAGAATGATAAAATACGACTTTTAACTTAACGAAACATTTTTTATTTTTATAGTTAAATAATTTTCTTTTTATCTAAAAGGATAAGGATAATCCTATTCAAATAAACATTTTTTTTTACATTTTTTTATAGCTTTGTTGTAAATTCGGTAAATGAAATATTAAAAATATCTTTAAGATGTCTTTTCAATCTAAAATTTATAATTTTTTAACATAAAAAAATAGAAATATAATTTATTTCTTCAAGAAGCTTTTAGTTTAGTAAACCTACCCACATTTTTTGTAAGTTAATTTTTTGTTAAAATTTTGTTTAAATACTGAATTAATATTTTGAAATATGAAATTCATTTTTATTTTAATGCAAATGTAGATTTTATTTGAATATGGAATCTTAAAACAAAACAAATTTTAAACATATTTCTGATTCAAATTTATTAAAACAATAACACAAAAAATTAAAAAAATATTTTAAAAGAGAAAAATTAATAAAACAAACGGAATTGTGGAAAAGTTCACAATGTAAACTTTAGTGCTGAATACAGTAGTAAATATTTTTTTAATTAATTATGCTAAGTCAAATGAACAAGAGACCATTTCACCTAAATCTGTCAGAAAGCTTATTATTGGATCAAAATTTTCAGAGAACGTGATGATTTTTTATTGTTCCTAGAAAAGTAGCATATACAAAAGAAACCTACAAAACAATAGAATACAAAGATATGGATAAGCATACAAATGATCTAAATAAAGACTTCATTTCTTTTTCACAAATTAAAACTTCAGATTAATATTCAATCAGTAAGTGTTGCGCTATTTAAAAACATTTAAAAAACGGGTTATAAAATTAAATATTGTTTGCTTTATATTTTTATCTATTTTTATAAATTATATAAAATAAATTGGTTGTTATTATTAAATATTCATAACTGGTGTTTTTGAACTTTTTATCAGGATTAAATTCAAAATAAAAAGTTAAATGTCTGTAATTACACTATAAAGTTGCTTTTATAAACTTTACATGCGTTTTTATCATAAATATCTAGTGAAGAATAATTCAAAATTGCCATAGTAGCATTTATGGCAAACTTAAAGGATTGTTTTCAATTTATAATATTTCTCAATAGTGAACATAAGTTTCTATATAAAACTAAATTCATCAAGGATTCGCTATTATTCACAAATAGAATTATGACCTGGAATTGTAATTTTCCTTTAAAATTTCATAACTTTATATCTGAAAATGCTTTGATTCATTTTCTTAATTGAAAGCTTTACAGATATGTTTTTAAATATTAAACAGTAATACATGATAAAAAATGTACGAAATTTTTGTAAAATTAATTTTTAAAATTCATTATTGAATTACGGTTGAGTTATTAATTAATAGCGATTATTTATAACTACGGATTATATCGATATTTTTAATACAGTAAGAAAACTAACATATTCTTGTATTTAAAACAAATTTAATTCTCTTCAAACTTTAAAAAGGAAATCCCAACTCTCAGTTTTACTATCCGTTTTTATGTGGAAGGATGTCAATATTTTTACACATGTGAGAACAATTTTAACTCTTCAAAAGATAGCGCCGAATAATGTTATTTACAAAAAAAGCTATATTTATTTCAAGCTATTTTTCAACCTTCCTTTCTCATATCTAGAACCTTTTACGATACATTTTCATTCATATGTTTAAGTTCTAAGTCAATATCAGTTTACTCTGCTTGGGAAAAAAAAAGGCAGAACGACTTAATGTTAACTATAAAAAATTATTCGATAAACGCCTTTAAATTATTTTCCAATCATCGTTATTCGTACAGAGAGCCCTTTTATGATGTAATGTTCTTTTCTATCGTTGGTATTTTGCGATAGCTTGGAAAAAATGGCGAAACAAGTTGCAACTAAATATCATCATACAACTGTTCCTTAATTATATTTACTTGAATTTATTTTTGATCCTTCCTTTTTATAGTTGCCTCTATTATATATTTTCTCATTGATGTCTTATTTTTTTTTAACAATTTTAATTTAGAAAAAAAATTATAAACAACTTGGAACTACTCATTGAACAATGACTTATTAAAATGAACATTCTTTATTGCTCTTCTCTTAAATGAGCATACATTGTGCATTGTTCTTCGTGTAAATGACCATACATTGTTCATTGCTCTTCTCTTGAATGAACATACATTCTTCTTTGCTAACTGTAACTTTACTTAAACTAAAGAAAAGCTTCGAACTAACCTCGGGCCATAAAAAATTAACCTGAACATTGAACAAGCCAGAAAGTATTTGTACAACCCAGCTGAAGATTCCAGGGCGTGGTAAGAAATAGTTGCAGGGAAGGAAGACCGACATGAAATCTTCGTTATTTAATAAGATGAGAACAAGATCCCTTGTCTACCTGAAAGTCTTGTGTAAAGTAAATACGCCATGAAATGGGATCGGGCGAGTAGAGCAGATAGTGGGTGGAGCTAGGCGGCAGTTAATTTTCAGCCGCAAATGATTAAAGGTGTGTGTCTGGATTCTGTGTGGGAAATAGTTTCCCAGCGCAATTAAATTATATATTCACCAATCGTATTTTCTCCATTTTGTTTTGAATTTAAATCACACGGATGATATGTTGTCTCCCATTGAGTATTATAAATTTGTTTATATAAGAAATAACTTTTCAGCAAAATAGTTGTTTGAACAAGGTGGCCACATGAAAGGCAGGTAAATGGACTGGCAAGCAAATTGCTTTTCATCTAAATTGAATTAGTTCGTATGTTATTTTTTTTTACACAGTACGCGCTTCATTTGTATATAGAATTTTTGAAATTGGTCATTAAGATTTCATGTAATCTTTCTAACTTTTTTTTAAACTTCTTCAAGATTTTTATCGTAAGACTAAGAGCTCAGTATGAGTAAGTGTAAACAAATTATAAATTCTTTCAAATTTTTGATAACCTTCAATTGCGATATTTGCAAAACTTGTTTCTTATCCATCAGTTATTAAGTTCGTTTTCATGGTGCAATGAATATTTTAATGTCTAATGTTGTACAGAGACGTATTTTTTAATTGGTCATCAAAAATAACAAAAATTTCTTACAAAATTTTCATAGGAAAAAACACCATTAACAAAAATTCGATTTCCACTTATACTAATTAGTACTGAATGAACGTACTGAAAATAAATAGTCATATAGTACATTAATGAAATTAGCATACTGCAGAATTCACATAGTTTAATCATCTTTGAAATATTACTTTTTTCCTTAAATTTAAAGAGAAGGATCAATAAATACAGTGTAGTTAATCATCAAATTTTGATCTACCTTTAATGATAGTCAAACGATATCTCGTAATCGCACTGATCATCTTGCAATAACCAGAAAAAGTAATCGGGCAAGAACCTGCTTCGATCTTGCCTAGGGTTATCGGGTAGAAAGATGCCAGGTCATTGTTTTAGTGAAACCTGAATACCAGCAACTAAAAGAAATTAAATTAACAGCAGCTAATTACAAAAATTAGTAACACCGAAGCTCTGAAAAGTGGTGATCATAGCCAGAACAGACGTTGAGAATGGCCGGCGACAAACGTTAGAAGAAGAAGATGCAATAACACACAATCATCATTGTTTACGTAATTACCCTCAATTCATGCGTCGAATACAAATTAAGTCAGCCAATTATCCAATCACACGATAGACACTTTCTTTTTTTTTAATAAACGCTTTCAGTGTCCAGGGAATAATACCGAAAATCATAAAGGATGATTAATTATAAAAAAATCGCTATTACTTCATTAACATTTGACCTCGCAGGCTCTATATGTATGTGGAGAAAAAGAGGGTAAAAAAAGCGTGAAATAAATTTAATTGGGTCCAAAAATATCCAACCGTCACGGACTCTGATGAACAGTGTGAATGGTCTGGCATTTAATAAAGAACAAGATGAACTGTTTTTAGAAACAAAGAACTAATTGGCGCCCGTGAACCGTCTTTTACAGAAAATAGTGAATTTAAGTCACTTCTAAGACATAACGGATTGGAATTAAGACATAGGCGCAATTTGAAAAACGGTAACTTCAATCTCATTATTATATAAAACAACCCCCGTTCTCGAGGTTTTAAATTAAATCCGGTTTTTCAGAATTAAAACTGCGGTTTGCGACACAGAATCGTTGAGATAAATTTCAATACCCGAAGCAGTTTCTAAATTAATTTTTAATTAAACAGCAAGCGCTACGCACTTTGTATACAAAAAGATTAAAGGAATATTTTTACTTGAGAACCGAACAACCTTTTTGAAAAACAATTAATAGCGGTAAAAGCAAAGGAGAAAAAAATAAGTGCATTAAGGAGCATTATCTCTCTCCAAACGTTTTAGAAGATTTTAAAGAGTAATTATAGCAGGGGGTATTTTTTTTCCAAGTGTTTTACTAATATTATTTTTCATTTTGTCATTAAAAAATTGGATTTTTATACAGATAGTTGGGTTTAGAAAAAATAAAACCGATGCAATATTTTTTTTTTTTTAAATTGATATTTTGAAGGGGGAAAAAAAAAATGTTGAAGAAAAAATACTTATTCATTCGAAGTGAATCAGAGAAGTAAAAAAAAAAAAAAAAAAAAAACTACTTTGGAGAAACAAAGGTTTTTAAAGAGGGACGGGACTCATATTTATTAATATTTTATTTAAATTTACTTTCGTAACAAATTCTGTCTTTTATGATATTCTTTTATCTACTTAAAGCAAAGATATTTCTTTGAATAAGATCAATCTGGTTAAATTAAAAAAAATGAAATGAGAAAAAATATTGATTTAATTTTTCTAGGATTGAAAATACTATTCATTTTTTTTTTTAATTTCATAACATGTCAGTAAGTTAGTACAAAAAAAATATGATATAAAAGCACAAAATTATAAGCAAATGAATTATTCTTGTGGTATCAATTTATTTATTAAAACTAGATATCTAGAATTCAGTTTTGTATTAAAAGAATCAACTAGATATCTGATGATATAAATCTTACATAACATAAATAACATAAAAGGCAAATCGAAAGAACTTTAATTTTTAGACACATCCTTGAAATTTTTTTTTCTTCTCATTGTTTTCGTCTTAATTAGAATTCGGTACAGTGGCCATAATTAGATGACTAAAAATTAATCATGTAATGTAAATTAGAGAGAATTTTTGAGACAAAAAATGGTAAAACTAAATATGGCGGTGTATTGCATAGTATTTCATTATAATGTAATTAACGAATAAAAGAACCAAACACCACTCGATATAAACGTAACAATGCATTTCCTTGTTTTTTATAAATTGTCCGAATGAAAATATGAAAATTTTTTTAATACATGCTCTTTCACAATTAAAAAAACAAGCATAATCTGTTCTTTAAGAGCTTCATATTAAAAGGGCTTTAAAGAAATTCCAGACAGTTGGTTTCTTAAAAAACGGGAAAATAAATCGCAAGATTTTCTTGTATGTAATTCATCCCTTCAAAAAGTTTTCACATTTTGAGCATCACTATTTGGAAAGGATTTCTATAGAAAAATATTGGTTAAAAAATACACAAATGATAATATAATCAACGACATTATGTAAACTAACTAAATGGGATTTTAATTCATTGTTACATATCCATATTTGAAACTCTTATTTCAATTAAAAGATTTGATGTAACTTCAAATATCGTAATGAACAGTTTCTTATTACATTAAACAAATTGTTTTCGAATGCCGATCCCTTTGGACCAGTTGCCTTTTTTCAGCAGAACTATGAAATATAGAAGATTCAACGAAACCTGGAGTGCATGCTATTCTACATTCGTGTTTTTCCATTTTAATTTTGAACGAATAACCAACCAGGCATGACCTCTGAAAGATTCGCCCTCTGCTTTTCGATTCCAAAGGAAGGATTTTTAAAGTCAACGGATTTATCGTGTTTATCTCTATCTTTATTTGGGTTAGTTTCGAACCGGACTGACTCCCTTCACTTCATTGCCAACGCTATACCCACCATGTCTCTCCGGTCTAAATTTCTCAGAATTTGATTTTCTTGAACAGAATGTATATTTTGACTCTTCTGACTTGAAAAATACGATACATTGTAGTATATTCTTATGTATTTCTGAAGATTTAAATGGAAATAATTTATACTAATCTTTAATTTGTTTTAATTTAACGTTCATAACCTCTATTGTGATTTTGGTAAAATTTTAATCGACTTACTAATATCTTAGAAAATAAAAATAGGTACAAACTCGGCAAAATTGAAAAATATACACAAATTACTGTTGAACTCTCCACGTACAATATAAGCAAGGAAAGCAACAGAAAAGCCTCAAGGAGAAAAGGTGAAGTTTTATTATATTGTTCTATTTCATTCTTTTCCGCCAAATTTTTTAATCAATCATGTTTTTCTATCTTCTATGTTTTTCTACACCCTTAATAGCTCATGATCTCTTTCCATGGAAAGAAAAAAAAATACTGCTCGTTTGGATGACTTAAGGAATTCTGATTCTTGGCCAGACATACTATATTTGTCCCTGCAGAATATTCTTTTTTTCCCACTTCTTAAACCTCTACTTTTGTTCCTTTTCTCACTTTTTTTCTCCAATCTGCGCAGTTTTTTTTAAGACTCCAATGTTGGAGACAGCGCATATATTGTTTAAGTAATGGTTGTTTTTTTAAACAAAACGTCAAAGCTCTTTGGAAGTCATGCGAACTTGTCTCTTCAGGATTTCCAACCACATCTGCGATCAATCGTTCAGATCGCTAGAGCCGATAAAGTCACCTTTTTCTTCTATGTTGTGACTTTCAAGAGGAATGGTGTCGGCACATTAATAGAAGAAGGGAAAAAAAACCTAACAAAAGTAAAAAAAAGAACAAAAAATGTTGCGGAAGAAGGTGCATGAAGGGATGTAGAGTCGGGAAGGATGTCGAATTTACTGATAAGCGTCTCCAGGTGTAACACAGTCACAACAGATATTACTGGAGAAAACTAACCACAAAAATGTTAACTAGAGACGAAAAAAGTTGTGGTTAAGTCTGAATTAAAATTTTGTCACAATTGTTTTGTTATTGACGAAAATACTTTTCCTCCCCAAAAAAGTACGCTGAATATATTTATATATCCGTGATTCATGAAAAGCCTGAAGTTCTTGAGTTTGTCAAAGATAATGGCAAATGGTAGAAATTTTAGTAGAATTTCGTAAATTTCTAAAAATGTTGATTTCAGTGAATTAGTCAGCATTTTAAATGTTTACAACTATTTTTTTTATATAAAATAAAATACTTCAATTCGGAAAATAGATAAATTAAAGCCTTGTGAGTGAGAGCCTAAAAACAGCAACAATTTTACACTACCTATCTGAAGTAGATTTAGAAGTAAAATACGAATTCAAAATGTTCGAGGCGTATTATAATTTCTGAAAGCATAATTTTCAAAAAATATTACACACATGACCGAATATCAGTTGATAAAAAAGCAGGTGATTTTTTTATTACTATTCCAAAGGACAACTGTTATTTAACACTATTTCCAGCTGTGCAATTTTAACCCACGTTCCCGTGTGTATTTCCCGACCAGGTGCTTTTAAACGCTTTGTCACTGTTTTAAAATTAAATGTGCAGCATATAAACTTGCTTTCAAAGTATAATTCTAGAGAATTTAACTATTCATTCTATATTATTTGCTGATAACTCTAATTGAATTACATATTACAGTTGAATTACGTATTCAATATATCGCATATGTAAAGAGAAAAGGAAAAAAATGCGATATAGTAAAAGGCGCGATATAACGAGCGATTTTTTGAAGTTCGTCTCACTTTCTTTAAAAACAAAACAAAAATAAATTTAAAAAAAAAAAAAAAAAAAACAGTGCGCGAAATGTCTTAAGCTTTTTTTTACCTTTTATCAAGCATTTTCATTCTTTTTCAAGTTCAGTATTATATTTTGTCAAATTATTGTATGTTTTTTTATGTATTTATATTACATTTTCTTTTTATATGTTTTTGTATATTTATTATTATGTTTCTGTAATTAAAAATTTTTAACATAAAATATTAAACTAAACGAAGGAATTATTTTTTTTCTTGAATAGAAAAGGAGAAAAAAGAATAATTTTCAGTTGTTACTAAATAATGGATAGAAAAAGAAATAGCAAGGTTCTATAATTAATTTATTAAGGGCACAATTTAAAGTATCTAACAATTTATTTTACAAATAATAATAATATTGAAATTTATTTCTTTTTTTTCGCATTAAATTTTAATCTTTCTTAAGTTAGAAAAAAAAAATATAGTTTTATTTCATTTTCAACACTACGTTTATTTTTTTCATATATTTATCTTATTATGTTAAGGCGAATTTTTCTATTTATTAAAAAAAAAAATCTGACTTCAAAGATTTATGTTTTGGGATGAGATAAATGATTTGGCCAAGGTATTTCAATGAATAATTAGATAATATTACTCTTTGTCAACAGCATCAATATATAATACTAATAACAGTAATAATTTCCATAAAAATTTCTTGTAATAATCATTAGCATATAATTAGGTTTTAGTTGATGTTTTTTTTAACCTATGTACAAGCATTAAATAAGTATAATACTTAACGATCTTTTAATTTGCCTACTAAATGAAGGTTTATTTTTGAACTATTTTAATAAGTAATTAGCTTATCTATGGGACTACTTACATCTTATTAAATAGCTCTTTGAAAATGTTAGCCCAAAGCTTATGGTATGAATAACTTTTTAAAAATGGTATTTATATAGTAGCATGAATAAGTGCTTTACTAAAGTCATCTATAATTGAGATTTTTTTTTAATTTTTTAAAATTTATTTATTTGCATATTAAGTTTTTGTAAACGAAATGCCATTATCAGAGGTTTTTAATATTTGCTTAACAAAAGTAGTACAGAAAATACATCCTTGTGTAATGTTCTAGAGATAAATGAATTAAAACAAAGGAATCCAACTTTTCGGTTTCATTTGAAGAATTAAAAAAAAAAAAATTTCTGTGACGTACGTAAAATGCACTAAATCTAAACACAGTTATAAAGCAAAAAAGTGAATAAATAACGTGAAATCAATAAGAACCCACTATTATAAGAAACAAACAAAAATTTCCTAGAGTATGGTATTTTTCTTTCAGAATATTTAATAAATTATTGAAGATAAATTAATTACGAAATATTCTAGAAAATGGAAAGAGGAAATTTAGATTAGTATTTAAATAAAAATAAAATAAATATTCACTACACTAAATAAAATGGTGATAAATAAAATAACACATAAATATGTTTCTATGTTTTAGGGAAAATTACAAAATTTCAGATTGCGGTGCATTTTTTATAGCGCATAAAGCCAAAAAATAAAATATGTGAAGCCAATAAAGATACCTTATTGAAAACGGTTTTATTTAAGCGGATCTTAGCGAGGAATGCCAACGAAAACGTTTAAAACAAAATAAGTTCCGCTGGTGTCGGGAAAAATCGAGTCGGAAACTCTTATCTCATCGATTACTGTTCTCTCTTTTCCAAAACGGAATCAAAAGAAAGTCGTATCAACAGCCGTGGGAATCCGAGAGGGTTGAAATGAAATAAAATTGGTATAAATACATTCCGATGAGAACCGGACCTTCACCTCTGGAAATGATGATTGGCCCCGCATGCCGACCAAAGATTATTTTTGATTTTTTTTATTCGGGATGGATCATAAAAGTACCAAGCAAAGGGGGATGGGGGTCACGAAACGACGCTATTTCTACTCAGCCGCCTCACGACAAGATTTTTGGTCGCGTAATTCTCCCTCTCTGCTTTTATTCGTCTTCTTTTTATTTACGCTGAAACTCCCAGAATGGTAGTTATTTTGCATTCGAAAAGCTGTTTTTTTTTTTTTTTTTTTTTTTTTTTTTTTTTTTAACATCGTCGGGGACCACACCTTTAACAGTAAAGCTACGTATTCCTGTCGTAAAATAAACCACAGCCTTGATACTGCTCGGAGGCTTAGAGATGCGGTGTAGGGGAAAGGGACCACAACGAAGCACGTGAGGCGATTTAATGCAATGCATGTTTCCACCAAAAATGTTCTTTATTTGATTTTTTTTAAGGGAAGGGTTGTGTTGGGTAGCTTCGTAAACATTTATTATAATTCTTACTCTTGCATTCGGAACACAGTTGCACAGTCTAGATGAGGTTGCGGATTCCAACACGTGTGCCACATTTGCTCAACTGTGTCTTCGCCTTTGAATAGCACAATCTAAAAATAGTCGATTTCATTTGAATGCTATTCCGTTAACAGATGGTTTCCTTTCTTTTTTTTTTAAACTTGACTTGGTTTAAATATTGTTTTCACCAACAATAATTAAGCATTTTGGTATTCTACTAAAGCTAAATAAGCTGCCGATTTTCAACGCATTATGGATTCAATTTGAAAATTAATTGAAAGAGAAATTATTTCTACGCGAAATTTACATATGTAAAAATCACTTATTTATATTTGCTTTGAAGCTTAACAATTCTTAATATTCCTTTTTTATACAATTAAAAAAAAAAGCAATTTGTATTAGTTAGCTAGAAGTGATGGTAGTATTCAGTAATTTTGATGAATTTACACGGAAAAAACATAAGATAAAAGTATAAATTTTTTTTAATAATATCTAGTTTAGATATATAGCATTGGTGGATAAGCAAAATTCGTTTACTTTCGAAACCAACATTTATAAAGCAACATTAATGATCACATAGCTATGTTTTTCTGTTATTGAACCCATAAAATCACTGTAATTAAAATACATATTTATTCACAATTTAGATAACACACAACAAAACTATTTATTCGATTAAAATATTATGTATGTTACCAATTACTTGTGAGACCAAAGGAAATATAGTGATGTAAGTATTAAATTGATTAATTGATAAAGTACTCTTTACTGGCCCTAAATTGATATGAGTATTATTGTTTATAACCACTAACCGTAATATCCATAATTTAAAGTTACAGTGTACGATCAAATAATTTTTTAAATAATTGCATTCTTTATTACATGAAAATTGGTTTACATTACTTTTGCAAAACTTTCCAATTCTTTCAACACAGAAAGCTCTCCAAATAAATTTTGATTCCTTTGTCATTGAAACGAAAACGCAAAGTCTGACAAGTAATGCGAGAACTGGAAAAGTGGAGGTTAAAAACAAAAATATTAACAATGAATCTACCGAACCGTCTGCTGAAATAGCTGATTCCCTGAAACCTCAAATAGTTAACGTTATCACGACAGGTGTGATATAGAAATCATAGTATCATTAAGGAGTTACAACAGGCGAATTTGAGAAGAAAAAATGAAGTTAAAAAAAATCTCTGATGAAAGACTACCGCTTTTTTTTCCCAGCTAACTTGGGTAACATCTGCTGTAGCGGTTTTGTGAAACATGTACGTATTTTACCAGACCGAAACATTGTAACAAAAATATTACATTTTAGGTTTTTATATTTTAATTGGCTAAAATGATTATGCATAAGTCAGGTGGTTTATTTCATAATCAAGAGTCTACTAATTGATCGCATTGTGTTCTTATAAGAAGGAAGTTTTAAGGGTGGAGTCGTTCACTTAAAAGTTTGAGTTACTCACTGAACAATAAGTACTAATTGCCGATAGGCGCTATTATATAAGTTATGGATGCAATTGCTACTGGAATAAGTACTGATTAACTGGAAAGGGGATTATTATAAGTTTTGATTAATCGAAAGCTAAATTGTAATTGAATGTGCGAGAGAGGGTTAAGGTTCTCAAACAAACCGTATCACGTAAAATGTCTAATCAACTCTTCACAAAATATGTCTAGAGTTCCTATTACTTAATAAATTTCTATGACTATTCATTTGCATAGCAAATGAAATAATAATAAATTAAATTTGTAATTGAATGTAACCAGTTCCATTGATTACTTTAAAAGAGTTAATATATTATTCCTTTTGAAAATGTAATTATATTCAAACATGTCCCCTTTAACAATTTTTTTGTTTTTACGAAACCGTTCTTTTTTTACATTTTTTAAACAATTCCTTTTTTAAACAATTTTAAACTATTAAGAAAAGAGAAAAATGATCTACAAAAGTATTTTTTTTTGATAATATTAGAAAATCTCTTTTTAATAATAAAATAGAAATTCTTATTTCATTTAAAATAAATTTTCCTTTTCATAATTAAAATGAAAAAAAATGTGGTGTGAGTTATAGTATCAATATAAAATAAAATGCATGGGTAGGTTTCATATTTACTGTTGCCAATTGACTGCTTCATAATGATTGTTGTGAGATGTAAAATATCACGAGTGAACTCGTGTTTACTTTAGAGAAGGGGTGGCCAACCAGCAGCCCGCCTTGAACATTTTCCCGGCTCGTGAGATTTATCACACTTTTACAACATATATTTATTTTATAATGACCAAAGTGATGAAAACCAATGTATTAAAAAATACATTTGTGCATCCATATATTTAAAAATTAACTGTTGAAATTATGAGAAAAAATTAACTCTGATTTTAAAATAGCATTCTTGCGACTATATGACAGATATTGCCTGTTTTATTGATGAGTTTACAGTTATGAGTTCTCAGAATAATTAAATTATATCCCGCGAACTCATGATGCGCGCTCATCGATTTGCAAAAGCTAAGTGAAAGAGTGAAGAAACAAATATCGCACTGGTAAAATAAATATTTTTTAATGATTTCATTTCATTTATATTTATATAATTTTTATATTTCATTTTTAGTGTTATATATTTCTTTACAATGTGCGTTTAGAATCATTATTATTACATTATCCATATTTTTATGTAAGAATAATAGTAAACACAATAATAATAACTCATTACGTTTTAATTTTTCCTTCCAAAAAATGTTTATAGTGGGTCTAAATCTAATAGGGGGATATATAATTTTATATGCGGCCCGCGGAGTTAGGATGCATTTCCAAAATGGCCCGCAAGATCATTTGCATTAGTCACCCCTGCCTTAGAGTAATACAAGGCAGCCCAAAATACTCGTTTTAGTCCACAGTTATAAATGCACAAATTAGCTGTTAATGTTTCGAAAAGATACAAATATGGGAATTTTTGTTTTTACAATGAGTATTCCTTTTTTTACATTTTTATGAGCATAATTGTTTCTCTTTAACAATATAAAACTATTAAGATTTCTGAATAAGAGATAAAATATTATTTTCTGAGTGTGTATAATCCGTTGAGGTGTTAATGTGGAGGCAAGAAAACGAGCAGGATCTGGCGATTCCCCGTAATCATCGTCTGAGAAAGTGTCAGCATATATTCGAGTTGGCGGGAAAAGGCGTGAGAACTTCCCTCCGCGGCCAGTCGGGAGGATGGAGGAAGCTGCACAGATTTAATGAACTCATATTACGGGCATCCCGCTGGACGAAAAACATGGGAGAGAACACCCGTCACACGGAAAAAAAAGAAAACATGCTCTTTTAACACGCTGTTTACCAAATGGCTTGGCTCCACTCTCATTACAAAAGCTTCGTTTCAACATCCCAAAGAGTGTTTCTGTGACAATGGGTTTTAAACTTTTCATCTTACACACCCACAATCAGTTTCTTTATTAAACTGGAAGTCATTAAACTGTAGTTAATACAAAATAAAGTTACCAATTATAAAAACCTATTTATACATTTTACATATTCGCATTTATTTAGTTAGTTACAAATTATATAGAAAGTGCATTCTATTTTTACAGTTTTAAGAGTTGTATTTATTTATTTGGATACAAATTATCGAAAAACGATAATAATTTATAATAAAAAATATGCAAAATACTAGACTTCAAAAAATTATTTTTAACCCCAGCACTTAATCAACACATAATGAAATGAAACTATATATCACAAATATTAAATTTTTCCTTGCACAAAAATCACACATTCAAATATTCACGAAGGATGCGGAAAGATTCGAATCCTCTGGTGGCGTCCATTATAGTCACTGCTTTCAGAAACGTGGTGACTGCAATTAGAGTCTAGCATCGACAATTATGCTTCTTAATTTACTCCATACGACATGCAATGAGAGTCCTACTGCTAAAATGTCAAGTTACCTCCCTTGATCGGTTGTCAGTGGGTGTGTTCAATAGAAAATTCAGTGTACTTCGTAGGACTCGCTTTAATAACATATTTTTTCGAAATAACAAAAAAGAACTGTTTTATGTTGTTTTGAAATTTTTACTCCCGGAAATTATTTAAAATTTTAAACACACTGACTAAATTTCTCATTCTTTAAGGCAGCAAATTTCGTTCACAGAATTGAATAAGGAAAATAATAATCATTTTGTCAACAAAATCATTTCAAATATTAGATTTAAATTTTGGATGGGTCGTGCAATAAGATAGGAATCCGTTTTATTATAATTAAATTATTATACATTTAAATCATAACCTACATAAATATCATAATTATACGATTTGAATTACAATCTGTGTAAATTAATGTATAAGTACACTCATATAGTTCCTCAAAAGTATAAAAAATAAAACTTCTGAAAAATGTTATCAGAAATGTAGAATAATTGCATAAAGGAAAAACTTCTCACAAATAACATAAACAAAAAGAATAATATTTACAATCCCCAAATATGCTTTCAGATCTCAATTGCCTTTTCATCTCTATCTCATCTTCAATTTATAATTAATTTAATTTAAAGAACTGTGATTTATTATGTTTTAGTTAAGATTTCTCTTGCAGCACACATTTAAAAAAAAATGGAAAAAAATGGATTCAAAGTTGGCATCTTCTTGTCATTGTCAAATTGAAAGCTTCAAGGTCCAGAGCATTCATTTAAAATCTCAAATTTGCAATGAAAAGGAAACATATTACTATGTTATACTTTTAAAACAGAACTTCAAGGCCTTTTTTTGTCCAAAAATCTTATTTTCAGAATTAATTGCTTCCTCCATGTTGTTCATGTGATTTACGTATTTATTGACTGATAGTTTTTACATATAAAATAAATGTGAACACAGAAAGGAAAGGTTTAAGTGTTTTCCATTCACTTTTAATTAATTTCGTTGAAATTTGTATCACTGTGTTCAGTTATTGCCAAATATAATCCTAAAATTAAATAGGTTATATAATCCTAAAATTTGACTGAATTATAACAGTTCCTAAAGTACGGGGTACCAACCCCCAAGGAAGTAGTGAAAAAAATATAGGAAAAATGCTCCTTTTTACTTTATTTATTTTTTATTTATTTGTTTATTATTATTAATTCATTATAAAAGCTACCCTTTTTGTTATTAACAGTGTTAATTTTTCCCTGTTAAATTTTTTGTACAGTTTTGTAAAAACACTTTTACTCAATTTTTAGTTCTTATTTTAATATTTATTAAACTTTTTGAAATATGATTTTATAACATTTATATAATAAAATACAGACTTCATGTACTTTGCTTTTATATTTTTTTACATAATTTTTCTTTTTAAATGTAGTGCAAGAAGCTATAAAAATGTTCTGTTCAAATAAAAAAAAATTGTGGTTAACCGAATTCCTGAGCTAGTCCGTCATTAAAAGTTGAAGAAAACTGAATATAAATTAGAAATAATACCACGTCGCCACAGTTACACTTCCCCGTAGAATTCAATAAATTATATTTAAAAAAAAGTTGTTTTTCAATGCTAAAAAACGTTTCTCACACTTGCACTCGTAACCTCCAAGTTTCGCTCACATGTTGGCGAATTCTAGATAAAGATAAACAAAACACGCGTTTATGGAAACCAGATCCTGCATGGTACACTGGATGCTATTAATCATATGCGGGGAAAAAACAGCAAATGAAAAACAACAACCATTCGTTTGGTAGCCACTTTCTCTCATAACAAGTTCAAGGATGTCCACCAAAATATGCGTATTTAGAGTAATTAAGTTTTTATTGCAATTCTGTTGTGTCGTCAGACATATTGACATCCGAATTAAATTAAAAGTCATTGACATAGATAACGTATAGAACCTGCAACAATTGTCTGGGTGAACAAAAGTCAAATCTGAGCTTCTGAACGATTATTCCAGTTACTTTAAACTTTTTAACCTCTAAAAATAGAACATTAACGGAACAAAAAAAAAATACTAACAATAGTAAAAGCGAACGAGCGAAAGAACACGCAACAATCAAGATGTTTTCTTGAACAATGCAGTTTTGTATTATGCTGGGTGACCAATCATTAGAGCATTAATCTCAGCCAAAGAAAAAAGAATGATGATTATTATTTAAAAAAATGATAAGACGACGAACAAGATCAAAAACACAGCAAGAGAAAAAGTTCTAAAGGCCATAAAAACATTTTTTTAAAAGTCGATTTCTTGGGCCGATTTCGTGAAGACAATGAAACAACGACATTACTTTTGTTCAAACCCTTCCAAGAAAGTACCCGGGGATGTGTATATGGAAAGAGCAAACGATTAGAAAAGAATGGGGGGTGATTAGGATCTTATCTCGTTTGCTGATCTTCAGCGATTTAATGACACCTCTCATCTAAGAGCAGGAGCACGGCTTCTTAAAACAATACCACAAATCGTCGATAAAGACGTAATATTAAGATGGACGGCACGGATTACTTATTTTCAGTTACTTTGAGCTGACCAATAATACTTAAATTAAAAGAATCACACGATTCAGTGTTGCATTTTTAGGAGCTGTGCAATGTTCGATGGAGAAATCAAATGCTTTTCTGGTTGGTTGATAACTAAAAAGACAGCCATTTTAGGTTCTCAAACTTTGAGCGCACGACATATAGTGCCGTCGAATTTCCCTCAAAAAAAGAGGAATTCTAAAGAAATGAATGCATTCAGGAAAGAAGGGGTCCAATTGTAAAAAAATTTCTATTACTCACTAGGGTTTATCACATTAGACTATAATGCCGAACTTAAAATAGATAAATTCAGGTTCTATTTTGTTAAAATTATTAAAGTTTCAATTTTGCTTTTTTTTAATGTACTTTCTGTATTGCATAGATATGACAAAAAAAAAAGGAATTTGTTGTTTGTGGAACTGCCAGGAATGCATCAACATTCTAAGCACAAAATATAATTCTTATAGATTGAAGATTGGTAAAAAACATATATAAATTTTAAGGCACTTAATAAATTAATTCAAAAAATATTTTATTAAGTATTTATTATTTTATATCATCAAATCCTTTGCAAATGCACTTTTTCGTTATGTCTTTTTTTTAAACCTTTTAATAATTTATTTTTTTTTTAATGTAGGAATTTTTTTTTTTTTTTTTCAGAAGACATTTTTTAAATTTTTTATGGCAATCTACACATAAAAATGAAATCACTTTCCATCAGGTAGAAAATTAGCATTGTATAATAAGAAGAACTTTTCGAAAATTACAGGCTTTAATTATCGTGAATTTTCATATTACTAACTTTTACTTTCTTCCTAACTGGTAAAGAATTCTCAATTTTAAATTCAAAATAAAGATCCTAATTCTTTTTACAAGAAAAAATCAGCACTTATGGGAAAGTATTTTCTTAAAATATATTATTTATTAAAATACAAAGCTGAAAGAGGTCTTACTGAGAGTACTTAATATTAAAAAAAAATAATAATAAAATTTCTTATAATGACTTAAATTAATAACCCACGTTTGATTATTTTTGAAATGAAAAATTAAATTACCATTCCATTTTAATATATTTATTGATTAATTGCAAATAATAATAATTTTTGTGTATAATAATTTTGAAACTACTTTTCACACCTAACATCAAATGAGGAAAAAGAGTTGAGTAATGAGACAATATTGTCCTTTCATAAGCTCTAAAAGGAGGCAGAATTTTGAGAACCTGTGCGTTATGTTGTTAAGACGTTTCAAAATTTGATTTTTATAGTTAAGTATATAACACATAAAAATATTATTTTTATCGCATCACAAAAAATTCATATAAAGATTATTTTAAATTATTAAAACGTTTAGCGATTGTAAGAAACATGTTAGGAAATACATCTATCTGATTTTTTATAAGTCAAACAAGAATTCATCTTAAATCGAATACTAAACAAAGATTTAGAATACATTAGAGCATGTGACAAAGAAGTTAATATTCTATTAAGAAGAAAATCAGATTAAAAAATCAGATAACTAACATCCCAGAAAACACGTGTAAAATAAATCTGCACGCGTACTTTATAATTAATGCTTTTTCATTTTTTTTCTATTAGTGCCTAGACATTCTTTGTTTTGCTTTTGAGGAAGACGCTTTTAGCGTATTCAGTTATTACAGCTATTCAGCTCGGGATAAAAGTAGGAAAAATACTCGTTCAGCACATTTATTCAAAAGAAGAAAAAAGGACGAAAAGAAAAAGAGGAATAAAAAAAAGGAAAAGACAAGAGAGAAAATAAAAAGGAAGCCTCGACGAATAAATATAGCTGCAATGAGCAATACATATATATGGAAGTGGAAGACAATGTTTCGAGGGCTACTAGCTCTCATTTGTTAGTTATACTGTAATCGACGTCCAGAACGTTCCGTCTTTGAAGAAGACGAAGTGCCAATTTTTTTTCTCCAGGAAAAGGGTTTTTAAATGTCTTAAGTCATTGTAAAAAAATATATACTTTGAACTTATTGTTTGGTGGAGAAATAAGAACAAACTTTTCTCTGGCGTGATGTTTTTAATTTTATTTTTTTGTTCTTATTCTTTAAAAGTTGGCAACAGATCAAGTTCCGTTAGACACCCTATTTATATTAACAAGAATGCATTCATTGCTACCATCGCGTTTCCAATATTAGAGTATGAGCTTTATTCTCATTCTCTCTTAAAGGTAGACTGACCTTTTTTTTAAAGAATATTTTTTATGCTCTTCCAACTTTTTTTTCTATGACTTTGTTGAAAGAATGCGATTTTGGAACAGGGTCTTAACTTTCTTTTGCTTTTAGTTTGTTTTTTTGACACCTTGCCTATCGGGTCGTTGCTGGAGAGCAACATAGAAAAGAACACCTGTCGCCTAAGACGTCACTCCAAATTTGCTCATCTTGCTGTGATTGATATTTCTTGAGGCTGACATGACTTCGCATGTGATTTCGACTCTGTGATTTCGCAATATTTTATCCCGAAAAAAAAATACTTATCAATTAAAAATATTTTTTATCTCATATTATGAACTTGTTTATATTTGTACAATCTTTATTTTAAATTCAATTACACTGCGATATTACAATCATATTGATAATAGAGTGGTATTTCAATGTCTATTTAATATCCTGTTTACAATAAATACAAACGTTAAATTAAAGAATTAAAAAAGAAGAATTGTTATAATTCTTCATTTTTATATTGATGAAGAAGTAGGTCTATAAGTATTTTTTTTTAAACCATACATATATATAATAGATATGCAAATTAACTTCGAATGAAACTTTTATTTAAATTTATATTCAATGCTTCTTTTCATTTTTTCTTTATGCTTAATAGAAAAAAAAATAAAACCTTTTAACACCAGATTTTACCCCCTCCCCCTCTCTGTCCGTTTACCCAGATTTTCCGAAGAAAATATTAGAAAAAACAATGATGTTTATTTTCGAAAGATGCATTTCAGTTGTTTTGAATAAAAACATTTCATTAAACTTAAAATATTTATTTATATCATTAAGCAAAATAATCAACTTCGCACTAAAGAAAGCGATTGTAAGATATCCATGAAATATTTTAAGTATTCAATATTTAGAAGCAAAATACGAACAACAACATTTATTTTTCAATAATTGTTTACATATTATTTACGATGATTCGGAAAAGTAATTAGTAAGTTCTAAAAATCTTAATTTTTTAAAGTAATGATTGTTCATATTATTTTACGTTAATAATGTGATGTTTTAATAAAATTCAAAAATACATCTTCAAGGTAATCATAATTTATAAGACTTCATAAAACATATCTATTTTTAGTTTCATCGATTTTTTTTCCATCAAAAGCGGTTTCAGGTATTATTTATTCATAGAAAGAAGTTATTTAGATCTTTACAAAAAATGCTGTAACGTTTGTCAAACAGATGGAAAAAATATCATTATTTTGGTCACACTAATTGGATAGGATTTCCTTTCATTCTGTATCTATTAAAAAAATTCAATATTAATAATTGTTTCACCAAAGACGCATCTATATATAAATTCCATCACTGCAACCACATCATTAGTGTAAGGGAAAAGAATTAAAGACATCTTTGGTTCATTCTATATCAGTGAAAAGCGAAAATCAGCTATTCTGAGAAGAAAAAAAGGCTTGTTAAAGAAATATAATTTTAAGCTATAAAAGCTGTAAATTTAAAAACTATTTTAGAAGAAAAGAGGCTAGTTAGCGAATTGTATTTTTACAGCTGAAATGCAAAGATAAAAATGAACAATTGCACATTTTTAAAATATTTGCAGCATTCAAAACATAAATGATGAGCTAATCAATTGCTCTCCTGTATAAAATCCAATCGAAATTCTTTGTGATCCATGCAAATAAGAAAAAGTTTACAACATCATTGAATTAAAAAAAATTATATTAGATATCATAATATTTCACAAATCATTCTATAAATCATTCTATAAACAGGAATTCGATATTCAATTGTGAACGTCAGGAGAAAGCATGAGAAAAATATATTGCTTTTCGTAAGGAACATCTGGTTTGAAAATATTAAAAAGGATAAATAATAACAAATAAATTGCAACGAATTAGGAAAGGGTTATTATTTTTGAAAGAGAAGCTATGTTTCGCTTGAAGTACAGCCCTACTATCTACAACAGTCACAATAGTGGCAGCTGGTTCGTGTTAGGGAGAAGGGTTATTGTGATTTCATTGAACAGGTGATAAGGTCAAGGCACATTCTCTCTTTAATTTTAAACGTAATAGATTTGAGAAATCATCAATGTCCGCTGTCTTTCTGCCTTAAGACGCGATCTGACACTGACGCCACTATTATTCCTTAACGATAAATAATATTCGTCGGTTGAATCCTGCTTTTTTTTGGTTTCATCTACTCGTATTTATTCTTTTTCAAAGAAAGAGGGGGATATGTCCGCCCATAGACATTCAAAAACACGTTTTCTCCCTTATCCTTGTTAATGTTTGTGGAGAAAATGATTGGCGTAAAGGCTTATCAATTTAGCTCCACCCTTAGAAAGTTTTCTTTTCTTTCTACATTTTTCTCTTTTCTTGTTTTCCCTTATTTTTTGCAATATTTATCTCCTTCCCAGGCTTTTCTTATACCTTCACTTTTTTTAAAAAGGATTATTTTTCTGTAACATTTAATCACCGTTTTAAAAGCGAATGCAGATGGTGAAAGTTCATTTTTATTTCGGAGAAGTGTAGGTTTTTTTTTTCCTTCCACGATCTCTCCCCAAAAGCAGAAAGAGCTTATCTTAATGAAACAACTGGTACAAAAGCAAACAACCTATCTTCTTGAAGAAGCAGGGGGGAGAAGCTTGATGCACAGACCTTTAATTTGTTAATATTATCTAGTGCTCTACTGATGGCTGGCTTCCCCCTCATATGATTTGTACTTACAACTCCATTCTGAGGAGTAAATGCATTTTTAATGGATGAATTGTTTTTTATTTCTCTCCCCGGCCAATGTTTTTTCCCCTAGCGTTCGTGCATGTGTGTGGTGAATGTCCTAGAACTTTTGGGCAAACGTCCATCAAGGGAGGTAGCTCATAGCTTCTGTTTAGTGAAAAGGAAAGAAAAAAAAAGTCAATAACTGTTTTTTGGTTGTTCGTGGCGACGAAGCTTTAAAATACAATTAAGTGAAGGAAATCGTAAATACTCTCGATTGTCGCAAGCGGTCCATTGTTTTCATACCGATAGAGTAGCGCTGCACGAACTTGACTGACCGCAAGTTAGCCAAGATTTCTATTATGATTCATAATCTATGGGAAAAATAGACAGAGAGCTACATTACTTCTGGTGGTATTGAAACTGATTCATTTAAAATTTCATATTTGAGATGAATTAAAGTGTTTTATTGCTATATTAGAGATTACAATCAGAATCGAGAAAGAAATGTCATTTAATAAAGTTTATACATGTTCAAATGCTTTGCAGCGTGGAAATTTTTTTTTTTAAATAATTTTATTTTTTTTATAAAATGCATTTAATTGTTTGTTTTTTAAAGGCATGAACATTACTTACATGCTTATACAACATTTTATATCTTAAAGTAAAACTTTCATATAATCATATTTTCTTTCATATGTCATATTTCAACCTATAATATCTATATTTATTCTATTTACAATTATTATTACTTTTAAATTCTTGCACATTAATTATTTAAAATAAAAAAGACCACAAAGCAAATATCAAAGGCAAAGAATGAATAAAAACATGCTATCTTTTTTAGCTGATTGATTTTTTTCTTTTATTATGATAAAAAATAATAACTAATGAACTAAACTATGATCTAAAATAATTTTTTTTAATTTAGAAATATTACAACGGCGTCTAAAGGTTGATGGTTATAATAATAATAAAGTAACTAATAATAGTCTTATAATATGTGAAAAAAACGATCCTTTTTCAGACTGACTTATGAAGTAGATAATTTTAAGTAAAATATAATACTAATAATACAATGTCTAAGCAATATATATTCAAAATAATTATTTAATGTAAAATATAAAATTAAAATTCGAATATATTAATTCTGAATATAGAATATAAAAAAATCCAAAAATGTCTAGACAGTGTCTAATGTCTAATATAAGAATAACGGTATGAAAAAGTAATAATAAGAGAAACTAATAAGTCAAGGAAAAAACTTTTCACAGACAAAGCAGAAAACTTTGCTGTATCTATTTTGTTAGAGCATAAATCATAAAAATCAAAAGTTTACTTTATCTATAATGTTACTGTTTCACATATTAAAATAAATAACACAAAATATGAAATTAAGAAAATATTACTAAGCCTAGTACAAAAAAAAAAGGAACAAACAGCAACACTCAAAAGAGTTTTGCAATAATATAACATGTGAGCAAAAGGAAAATATAAGTCTATGTATTACATTAAAATTTCTTAAATATATACATAAAATCTGCGTTTGCTTTTATTCAAAAGAAACTCGTAGTTGTCTTCTTTTTAAAATCGTTGGTATGAAGAAGACAAACAGGCGTAATTATTTTAAGTACACAGATTTGGGTTAGAGGATTTATTTTTGAAAACTTAATAACATTCTTTAAATTTATCGAACATTCCAGCATTCTTGTTGTTATACTAATTTGAGTAAACATTCTTGAGTTGTTACTTACATTTTGAATTCTTTTTTTTTTATGAAAAATAATTTTCATGTTTTTCAGTGGAATTAAAAATAAACTTAATTTACTTAAGCGTTTTATAATAAATTATCTTACAATAAATTATTTTTTATAGAAACAAATTTATTTTACAAGAAAACAATTTAAATAAAGACGATAATTGGAATAGTTACAAGTTTAACTGCATAATTTTTTTTAACATGATGATAAGTGCATTTATTTTAAAACAGGGATATTTTTGGAAATGTGGAAAAAGATGGATGTTAAATAGGGCTTTTCAATTATCAACCATCAATCTGTATATTTCTGAATGTATGCTGATCCGTGTATAAGCCGAGAGTGCTATTTTTTCAAAAAACTTACCAAAGTTCAAAACCCGTATATAAGCCGAAAGGAAAAAAAATCTTGTAACGTTCATTGTTTACAGTATTGTATTATTATTTTGGTTCTTTTCTGTTAACCGGGCGCTAATTACGCTAATATGAGATTTTTCGTTTTGGCAATGACAAACCAAAATAGCATTGTAAACAATTTAAGTAAAACAACTCATTTTAATAACACAAGTAACTTACTTCCCTAAAATTATTTTTTTATGAATTTAAGAAATAAAATCTAAAGAAATATTTAGCCACATTTGGCTATTTAACAATTCAGCTAACGTCTAGCGGAAAAATGCTTAGGTCTTTGCGAGATTAGCGGATCCGCATATAAGCCGACCCTCGTACTATACTCTACTAAGCTCTATAAATTCTTGGCTTATACACGGAAAAATACGGTAAGAATTCTTGGTAGAAAGAAATAATTTTGCCCCCCCCAAAAAAAAAAAAATTTTTTTAGGCACCAAAAATATTTGATATTATAGATTAAATGATTTGTGTAATTATCCATTAAAATTGCGTATATTTCCGCAGTATTTTTTATAGCTCAATGGGTTTGTTTTAAAGCAATATTTAATCAACTCAAAAAAATTAACTTAAAAATTATTTGTTACTTAATTTATTCTAGCATTTAAAATAATAAAAGAATGCCATATTCGAAGAAATGACGGCCAACGTTTTACTTGATGACAACTGAAATAAAAAACACTTCTTTTAATGTTATTTAGAATCCTAAATGAACATCGAAATTTCGACATAGAAATTTGTAATTCTATTAAGAAATCATATAAATTATTCTAGGTGAAATGCATTACCGATATGCAAAGTGCAAAAATGAAAAGGTGCATTCCTTCAGATGGACTTTTTGAACAATTACGAAAAGAATTTCGCCTCCAGCTGGCATAATCAAATTAATGATAAATTGAAGCAAAGATTCCTAATATTCTTCTTCATATTTTGCACAAAGGCTTGGGGCCAAAGCAAAGATCTAAATCGAGGATAAATCATGAAAGCAACAATTGGCTTCAAAGATTAAATTTAGTTTTTATCTGCTGCCTTTCCCACTCATCTGATATTCAAATTGTGAACACGGAAGGATCTATTACAAAAAAATATACATATAATCCGAAATGTATCTAATTTAAAGATAATAGTTGCTGTTGATTTAATCATTAATAAAAGAAATTGAACTTACAAAATAAGGGTGTTTTTTTAATTTTTTAATTTAGATTCTTTGCTCAATTTTAGAGGATCAAGCATTAAAGTCTCATTTTATACAAGAAAATTACATATTATTTCTGCTTTGAATTATTGCGTATTGATGCTTATCTTTTTATATGGAGAATAAAAATTATATTTATTTCAGGAAGAAAATATATAAATGTCTGAGTAACTGAGTTTTTAATCATACTGTAAAATAAATATAGAAACTATTATTTAACTGCAAACGTCAGATACGCATACAGAAGGAACACTAAATTACAAAAGTAAAAACATTTTTTTGGAATCTTTTGTTTTTTTCATAATATGAAAATTGATTGCATTCATGTAAAGCAATTCTGGATACTTAATTTTCCTTTTAATAAGTGCAAGTTTACAGTCCTTTTTAAATTTAAAAAAACTTTTTCCATAGTTGGCATATCTGCTTCTGGTATAATTTACTTGCAAGGTTTAAAACCACATGAAATTAAGAGATAATTGTATTAATTACCTTAATAATTTATTAGCATATATTGAAATATTTTACTTATTTTTTTGGAATGTCTATAACATCTAAATTCTTCCACATTGATTCATTGACAGTTAACCTTCTATTTAATCTAGAACACTGTTATTTTTAAATTTTATTTCTAAATAATAAAATACTATTTTATATAGATATTTTTATTCGAAAAAGAGCCTAGTAATATTCCCTTCTAGGATAAAATTACACCTAAATACTTGCTGAAAAGATTTTGCAAAAAAAAAAAAGGTACGGTAAAAAGGTACTCACCAGCAGAAAAATTATGAATGGGCAAATGACTCGGCATTGATTCTGAAGCATCATTTAGTCCATACATTCCCAACAGTTCTTTCATGGTGTTTTCCGCGTAATCCTTCATAGTAGCTCCATCAGCAGATATCAGATGTGGTTCTCGTGCCAGTCTCTTTGCTGGTGGATAATCTTGGGGGCATATAAGTCGTGGACTGCTCGGAGATTCATTAGTTTGTCCAGTCATTGAGTGACTGGGACTGGAACCTGATCCAGTTCCATCTCGACCACTAGTGCGAGATAAGTCCATGACCGGTGTCCGGCCACCATCTTCGTCCATCGCAGAGCCTTCATCTTCCCCATCATATTCACAGCTGTCAAACCGTGGAATCTGCGGTGGTGATCTGCCACTGTTCATATGAGGGCTTCCTTCTCCTAGACCTGTGGGATTTAGTTTCCAACGTGTAGGCCCAGATTCACTACTCAGATCCAGAGGTTGTTCGCCACTTTGTCCACGCTCTCCTTCAAAACTACGCGATGGCACAGGTGACGATGGCGAATTGGGATTTGGGCTGGACCTTCCAAATTCTTTTTGGTCATCAAAGCACTCCTCATCGGTACCATATTCGTCATCTGAATTGTATTGGTAAACGATGTTTCTTGGTTTGAAATTTTTTCGCTTATTTCGAGACTGTCTCGGTAGAGATGATTGGAAGTCATCACCAGTCTTTATGTCTTCTTTGGGATCTTCGTCATCTTCGTCCATGGGACAGATCGGGGATCTTATCGTCATGACTGCTGTCGTAGGTGCGTGGACGATAACTCTTGGCGAAATGGAGAGATCAGCGGTGTTAACGGAAGAAGGGCTACCACCATTCATAAGTGCACCACACGGCTCGTCATCGTCCACAGGACAGCCGCTAATCGAGTTGCTGCTGACCATCGAGGGCTGAGAAGGGATGACAGCCGAAGTGACCGTAGTAAAAGGAGGAGGAGAAAGCCCGGTCGTCGAGGTCATACTCGCGCCGGATCGCTGAAATCTATCTCGTCGCCTCTAATCATCTGGATAATACTTGAATTGTCAAAGTCACTGTAAAGAATTAAAACTTGCATCAGGATTTAAAATAGATGTAATTTTAAAGTGACATCAATTATTTTGCACAAAATAAATGATAATTTCATTAAATCTACTCTATAGAATCTATTTGAAACTAGGAAAGGGATTATTGATAATCCATTGTAAAAAATAACAAGAAAAAGTTATGCAGTTAATTAGAAATTGCAAAATAAGCTTTTGAAAACAAGAGATATAATTTAAAAAAAAATATTACAAATAGAGAATTACCTAACCTACTGTTTTACTGATGTTAGCATTACAAACAAAAACTGTATTGTGTGATTGCGCAATAAAATAAGTGGCAATAGACTGTATAAAATTTTCTTTCCTAAGAAACAAAAGTTTTGCTGAACGCTGTCCAATCGCATTTGATAAATTTAAACACATTTCTCACATAAGAACACTATTTAACGGATGATTAAAAAAAAGAGAATTGGTGCATGACATTAATTGAGAGGATACCATTCTATTATTAAGATAATTTAAGCAGCACTTGAAATATGGATTTCAGATTCTGGATACTGTGCAATATTTTCAATTCAAAGGACGCTTCAATCACCTTTAATGATTAATACACTTCCTATAAAGAGCACTACATCAGAGATGAGAAAAACCGAATTGATGCGTGATATTAAGCGAGAGGCTTCAATTCCATTAATGAGCTATTTTAAGCAACACATGAAATGTTCACAGATTCTGGATACTGTGCAATATTTTCAATTCAAGGGACGCTTCAATCCCCTTTAATGATTAATACACTTCCAACAAAGAACACTACTTCAGAGATGAGAAAAACCGAAATGCTACACGATATTAAGCGAGGTGAGAGAGAATTCCATTATTAGGCTATTTTAAGCACCATTTGAAATGTGCACAGATTCTGGATAGTATCCAATATTTTCAATTGAAATCTTCGCCATCTGTCTCCGGATTCAAGGAGTCGCAGTCAATTGTTTTTGAGCACGATCTGTCAAAGCATATGTCTGGTCCGAACGAGTCGGAATGAGAGAGACTCTGTAAGAAGTATGATGAGCACCCCCGGGGCTTCTCCATTTTTCTCAAGAAGAAAATAGACAACAGGTGACCGACCTAGCAGCTTCAAAAACTTGTCGTTCGAGGTTGATTTGGCTTTAATCGATAGAGCAATAGGGACGCCGCGGAATTGTGGAATGAAGTCCATCTGCATATCAAGCAGCGTCGCTTCATCCTAACAGGATTTCGCTCGCTCTTTCTGGAGAACGCAGACAATGAGTAGTCAATGGGATATTTCACTTTTGCAAAATGCCTTTTTCATCCGGTTGGAAAAAAAGCATTTTTGGAAAGTGCCACGATTTGGAGGAATGTCTAGAATGGAGTAATAATAGAATACGAATTGTGGTAGTTTTTCCGTCTTTGTTTTCTTCAAAACACTTATTAGTTTAATAGCAAAATGTACACAGAAATAAATCTACAATAACTGTCAAAAAGCTAAACATAAATATAAATTTTAGTACCGGATATATAGGATTTCAAAATACACGGAAAGTTTATGTTTGTGTGTCTCGGAAAAACAAAACTTCAAAGACAAGAAATTTAAAATTCGTGAATGAAATTCAATAGTTTATTCAAGGTTACATACACTACAGAAAATAATCAAATCGAATTCGTTAAGAATGGGCGCTTTAAAGCTTAAGACATTGTACATTATTTACAATTTTTCAATACAATATTCAAATATTTATTTTAGAAGTTGTACTATTAGAAAAATTTCCATATTTAGGATATGTTCTTATTTCTTAGTTTAAAAGAATTATTGTATCTATGCTATGAATTATGTTGTAATGTTACGGGGGTATATTATTATTTGTATAACCACTAATGCAAAAATAACTTATTAATCGTTTTATATTTGTGTTCAATTTGCTGTTGGTTTTGTGGAGGGGGCGGGTTCACATTAACCTAAATGCTTCTTATGCTTGTTGATCATTTCATACCATTAACATCACTAAAACCACTTCAATAGGTCAAGAATTTCCCTTAAGATAGCTAAATTACTAAGGAAGTTAGAATTTCAGGATTAATTACTCTGCTTTTTCTTCTCGTATGTGAAAAGAAATTCCTGAAAAATCCAATGATGAAATTTGGATGCCCCTGCATTTGAATGCACTCTGTCATAATCTTTATCGAATTTGCAAGTTTTTCCTATTAGTGACCGTAACGCTTGCAGTCGGCGGCAATCGAACCCTCCTCTTCTAGTTAGAGAAAACTGCTACTGAGCTATGAGAACCGATGATTGATCAATCTATTACACAGAATTAGTTTTAACCAGTTAAATAGTATATATCACGCTATATATTTTTTATATTGTTAACTTACAAAAACATTTTCATTAATTTTTGATTCTATTATTTATTACATTATATTAATTAGATAATTTACATTTTTTTATTCACACTATACTTATATTTGTGTATTTTAAAAAATCAGCAAGTTTTTCAATGGACATCCCACAGAAATAGCAACTGTGGGATTTGCTCTAGGCATAAGAATAAAAAAAAAATGTTCTTTGCGAGCGGATTTATTGCGCCTCCAAAAGTAAAAGTTTTGACGAGTTCCCCGAAATCTTGCAAGTACCGTTGGGGAATAATTGCACACGTTTCGAGTGGTTCGGAGTGGGAGGGATATGTATGCTCATCGATGCGTAAATGTGAAGTCATGTAATTGAGATCTGGGACTGGCCCAAATTGATCTTGATTGGACATGATCTCAATAAACGCAGCTGGACTGTAATTCCCACGGAATAGAAGCGCTCTGTGTGATTCATATTTTCAAACTCCCACCATTCCAAACGCAATCAACGGGTCAGAGGCCAAAAGGGCAGCCTTTTAAAAAAAGGCGAATAAAACAGAAAAAATCGCACTTTAATAGCTCGAGCCATCCGAAGAAAAGAAACTCTGACGCCGCGCAATTTGAAGAAAAAGTGAAAACTTTTGTATCTTAATGCTTTTCTCTGAAGGGGGGAGAATAATAACACAATTCGGAAAGGACAGAGAAAGGGGTAAATGCTTAATGATATATGTGGTAATTGTATCCTGGGCGTTGACAAAGCAGTCGGTAAAAGCATGCGAGTTTTTAAAAAAGCCTTTAACTTATCTTTTCGAATGCTGTGTTCTGAAAATGTTGATGGGTACGTGTACGGGCTGTAAATTTGGTTCGTTGCTAAGAGGAAACTAACTTATGACGGACTTTATTATGCATTCGGGATGATATTTTTTGTTTTTCAAACACTTTCATTAGGACCTTTAATGCTTGCAGAGTTTCATTGATGCATTTTCTTTAAAATTAAAAGTTACTGGCCTTAAAATGGTTGACGCAATTTCATGTTCCCGTAATGGGGCAACTAATGGATTAAACTATATCTTCCATTTTGTATCAATTTTGAAGTTGAAAGAATAGCGAGAAATTTAAAAAGAATTATTAATGATAATTTTTTTAAAAGAATATATAAATATGTCATTAACAACTGCTATTAATAAATGCAACAATTAATCTTAAGTTTTAACAGATGTTGTTTTTTCATGAGTTACACTTCTTAAGCATTCTTTTTCTATTTGCATCAACATTGCAGATATATACTTATTTATAACTATGAAGAAAAATATAGTGGTGCATACTATAATAGCTATACGTATACTATATATTTTCGTAATAAAGCATTAAGGAATATTTTTAAATATGTAACTCTGAGTTGACTGAAAAGTAATGAAAAACTAATAAGCATTAAATCTAACAATATTTCATTTAACTATCGTTATCTTAAGTCAACACAGTAAAATGAATCTAATCATCTTAGAGGTTAAGTTGCATAATTTGCACAAGATAGATTCGCTTTTCCAGAAAGTTGTTCAAATTATTTCAAGTGTAAAAAGTACAATTATTTAAATCAATCTAGTTTTCCACCCTTAAACAAATGAGCAAACCTTCGAACCATCATTCAAAAAGTGAAGTTCGATGAGCACAAAAAGTTGCTGTCGAAGGACTGCCACACAACAAAGGAGTATCCAACAAGAGCTTTTAGCAGACAGACAAAATACTCTTTTAAACCATTAATCTCCGAGTAATGGGTGTTAACCCGAAAATTGGTGCGATTTCTAACCGCGTCAACGGGAAAGTATCCGGTGATAAATGCGCGGAATCCCTTGATTGATTGCCACCCTTCTCTCCTCCTACTCCAAATGGAATAGACTTCAAATGTCAATCAGACGTCCACAAATCTCGTTCTGGAATGCTTTTCGTTTTGGGCGAGTTCGAAGAGTTCAGCAAAACACATTGGCTGCATTGCTAGAGATTAGACATGAGAAGAACAAAAAGTGCTGACAGTTAGTTGCCTCAAGACTTAACATACTGAGAAGAATGGAGCTTGCTTATTTTTAGTGGGCTCTCCCCTTCAAAGAACTTGGTTACAATTTCGGAAAACTTTCACACTTATCTTATAATAACCGGAACACAAAATCAGGGGTTTTATTTTAAAAAAAAACAAAAAAAAAAAAAAAAAAAACAGCATAAAATGTCATCAGCTCAAACGTTCTCTTTCTTTCATATTTTATAAATAGCGCTTGCAACCACTTCCACTTGTTACGAAACACGTTGACGACAAGAGCATTCATTTGTTGTGATAGCAAAATTCTTTAGTGATTTGACTACGACGGAGTCAGCTTTGCAAACAAAGCAATATTATTATTATAAATAACACTGCTTTGAATAACAATTTAAAAATTGTCAGGTATGTAAAGTAAATCGCAACAATTCAATCTGTTCAAGAAGTATCTTTTTACTAAATCATTAAACTTACACAATATACGCTCTTTTTTCATTAAAAATAGTACTGTCTAATTCAATGCGCATTTAATCTTATTTAATGGAAAATGGAATTTAATACTTACAACAAGGATACTTAAGTTAGTTAATTAGCAAGTAATTGATGTTAACAAGTTAGTAAATAAATGATAATAGGTTAGTAAGTAAATGATGTTAAAGAATTCAGTAACAAAAATTTTATAGCTAATGATTATTAAAATGGGGGCAATTGGAAGTCAAACATCTATAAAGCCTATTATTTTTAAGTGGATTTATATAAAATATAATTTTAATTTTAAGTATTCATTTAATTTTAATTTTAATTAACATGCCAATTTTAATTAACATTTCAATTTTAATTTTAATTAACATTTCAATTTTAATTTTAATTAACATTTCAATTTTAAATATTCTTTCCAGTGCTGGGCATTTTTATCGCAGGTCATACTCCAATACAATGGCAGATAAATAACAGATATAGGTACATTATTCTTTACAGTTCTGTGTGTGTATCCCTGACCTATAGTGTTATTTCTGAACAAAACAAAACTAAGTTTACATTAACTATTTTTAACGTATTTGACAAAAACTGAATTAATATTTTTAAGTTCAAAGAATGACACAGAAAGAAATAAAAATAAAATAAATGAAATTACTAAATCTTTGAATTAGAGGAAACACTTTATTATTAAGCTAAAACATCGAAACAAAATGTAAAGGGAAATGTTAAAAAGTTCTGCGACAAATAAAATTAAGTACGTAAAAGAAAATCCCAGAAAAAGACATGAAAAGAACCATCCAACCCCACCAATAGTCACGAGCTGCGTATGAATTGACTAATTGCAACCAAGTAAAAACGAAAGCGAACTTGAATTGTAAACGAATTAATGAGACAGAGCCATCCATTCCCGAGGCCTTCACACTGCTACAGGAATTCTTTCAATAAAAACGTTTTTTAGTGGCTTTGTCTGGAAGTTAAGGGTGGCCCCGTGAGAAGGACACGTAAAAATGACCTGTTCGCTTTACGATCCTCAGGAAGATTTTCAATTGCATTGCCATTACTGTAATGGTAAGGTCAAGGTCACAGACCACAGAGATTGTTTTTCCTCAGCCTTTTTTCAAGCTGTCTTTTTTTTTTTTTTTTTTTTTAATTTTATTATTTTTATTTTTCAGAACGATGGTCTGTATTCTTCAAATAAGTGTTTTTTCAGTATTCATATTATTAAACATACGTTAGGCATCGATAATAACCAAGATTAAACACATCAATAACTCATTTAAGAATCACGAAATATACGTAAAATAGATAGCCTTTACAAAAAATAATAGTCTGCATTTTTTTAACAGTGTTCAAATCACAATGATAAATTCTCTAAGTTGTTGTTTACTTTAAAATTATCGGCAAGCGCGTTTGCTGTGTATTGTTAGAACTATTCGATTCATCACATTATACTATTTTTTTTAATTCCACATTATCGACATACAATAAAAAATTTCATGGTGAGACCAATAAACAAAAAAATTGATATGAATTGTTTAGCGATTGCAAATAAAAAAATTGTTAAAATTTTTTCTTTAAGCATCATGTAGAAATGCAAGATTGGTTGAAGCTACTTTTAACTTACAAACTACAAAGTATCATGTTTTTTTTTTTTTAATAAACATGCACAAGTATTCCTATGGGTTTATTTCTGTTTTAAAAAAAGTATTTTGTCAATAAAACAGTTTTTGTAGTTTCGAAAAGCTAAGCCCACACGCTATTCTTATTATGACTACTCATTTGTAAATTCCAAAAAGGAAAGAAAAAACAAAAACCGTGAGTTAGCAAAACAAAAATTCGTGCCCGTGAAAACTTATCAAGGATTCAAAATGATTGATGATCTGCGCCCTCTTTTTATTATTATCAATTTTCACAGAAAAAGAAAAACAAAAGTCTGCAAAGTTAATACATTTTTGATACAATGGAAGCGGCAGCCACCCTAGTGGAAAGAACAATGGTCTAAGAGATTTTTAAAAACTTTCAAAAGAGGAAGCATCGAAAGAAAGAAGCAGAAAAAAGATTGGAGGGATGGGTTGAAACTGAAGTGTTACATTTTTACTCATTAGTGTATTCATCAATAACGAGAAAGGTGACTGGGAGGTGTCTTTTGAAAAAAGAGTAGGAGGTCTAGTTTGTAGAATCCGTTCAGAATGAGCAGACACAATTATTGTCTACCAGTTATCGAAAAAAATTTTAGCTTCTTTTGTTTCTTTTGTGTGATATAGGGGGTAGGTACCCTGCCATTGTGACTAGATCACATAACGAGGTCTCACTTTTACGCCTCAGTAAAGTTTCGGATTTGAACAGCCTCTTTTTTCTTTTTCTGAAGTTACAAAGCACATTAAAGAAGATATAGGAGATCTATTTGAATTTTTACCAAATAGTAGCGAATTTTTTAAAATCTTTCTCGGAATATAGATAAATTTTTTAAATACATTTTTAACCCATATGAGTTAAACAAGTTTAGTAATTACTGTTAAAGAATGAACACGTCTGATTGAGGAACAAGTTTAATAATCAGAAATTAATATGCTGTAAATTCAATAGCTCAACTCAAGAAAGATAAATATCGCTTTAAGACTTAACTAATTTCATATTCTCCTACAGTAGCAGTTAGTAACCGAAAGTTATGATAACTCTAGAACTTAGTATTTTTGTTCAACTAATTCTAAAAAGCGTCCTGGAATTTGAATCCATATCGAAACATATTTTTTAGTTAAAAAGTAATTTTCGTGAAATCCTTAAATTATGTTACTGCCTTTTTGCGATAATTCATTTATAATTAAATTTGTCTTATTTTCTGTTGTACATGTTCAGAAGTTTATCACAGAATGAGTAAATATTAAATATTTAATATTATGCCTACTTTTACTATGTGTTTTGTTTTGTTTGACATTTTCTAACCTTTCTATTAAATTTTATTTATTCAATTAATAAACTATCAGACGAATTATTTTCGTTTATTAAGTACCTTTAGCAACCTTCGTTAAAATGAAAATAATTACACTTATTAAATAGATGTATTTACAGCATGGATTATAAAAGAAAACATCATTTATTTACAAAAAAAAAAAAAAAGAAATTTAAAAATTTTTTTAGTAGATCCTGCCAAAAAATGCATTAGAAGTTAAAATGTTTCACAAAGGATTTAAAAATAATGCTTTTTTGTAAATTTAAAAAATATCTAAAAAAATTAAAAAACTCAAAAAATTCAATAAATTCTCAAATTAAAATATTTTGTCGTTTACAACTAAAAAAATTAAGCGCTATAAAAAATCATGTTAAGTAAAAAAAACTAAATTTTGGAGGCATAAACAGAAATGAGAAACAAGTGAAATTTTTTTTTACTTCACTCTCAAACCATTAAAAGCAGCAAAAAATTACCACCACCAAACAAGATCTTTTACCGAACCGAAATATCACAATCTTTTTCTTTCTCCTATCAAAAAATATTAATATTAATCATTTGGTCCGAACAAATGCTCTCCTGCATAACCCATTGTAAACTTAAATGTTTTGCATACTCATTTCATTAATAAAAAAGCTAAAAATTAAATGTTCTAAAATTAATTACAATCTGCATTCTTTTGGGAAAAGAAAAAAATGACTGTTATTGAAAAAATTCTTAAAAAGCGTTTTATTTAAAAGTGTTTATATCTATTCCATCAAATACATTTTTCTTCGGAAAACACATTTGAATCCTTTTTTATTGTCTTTTAAAGATACCAAATCACTTATTTTAATTGCGTAAATGATAAGAATAGAATTTGCTCAAATCTTTGATATCCTTTTAAGTCAACTGTTTATCTTTCAAATGATCTATTCTAATTAACTTAACAAATAATTTTAAACACAAATTTAAGAAATTTAGAACTAAAAATAATTAAGAAAAATATTTTATTTCTTTTTGCAGACAATAATAGTACAAAGTTTTATATATTTTTATAGAATGCGAGATGAAATAACAATTAAATTTTTTTTTGAGATAAAACTACATTTATTTTTAAACATCAAAATATATAAAACTATCTATAAATTTATTCAAACGGTTAATAAACAGCATTGTAAAGTAAATATTATAAACAAAGCTAATATTTAACTTATGTAACGACAAAATAAATTACGACTATGTATTAATTTTCAACATAAATAATTTCTATGATTTTTAATTGACTCTGCTTATTATTCTTTTAGATTTCTTCAAATGATAGTAAAAATTAGAATAAAATTACTTACCATTTCACACAGCTTAAGTATTTTTTTTCTCCAAATTATTTAGTATAAAGAAAAATACGTTCAATATTTTATATTTCATGTCGAAGTACTTTAAATGCATGATAAAAAAAATAATAGATTTAAGTATTTAATTGACTAAAATAGACAATGGACTGCAAATAAACACGTTATGATGCCTTTTTATACTTCCAAACTGTATTTCATAGTATTCTAATTATCAACCACTCTAAGAGTCATTTAATTAATGAATTGAAACTTAACATTACATTTGAATAAGAAAAGAAATGAACAGTTCCTACTGAATAGGATAGTTTCATTGTCCTTACCCAAACTAAAATTATCATTAAACAAATGGCAATTAGAATTCAATCAACATTTTACATTCCATCGAAACAGATAATGGTTTTTCAGAAATCATAAACTGATAATGAAACAAAACATGTGGTTTACTGCATACGCTGAGATAATAAAATCCCATAATTGTAAATGGACACATGACGTATCAGACTGTTATAAAAAAATTGATAATAATCAACAGTGTTCGTCCAATTTTTGTTTTTTGATTGACACAAATTACCTTTTACATAAGTACAACTAGCAAACAATCTTGCACGAAAGCCGTAAAATTGGGTGGGGCCCTCGGATAAAATTATTTTTCCACGATGATTAAAAATTCCATCATGAAATCTCATTTAATTCGGCCGATACCATCGAAGCCGATAACGCTCTTCATGTTCCCACCTCATGTTCAAATCCACTCGAGATACTGGAATTCCAGTTTTTCAGCAGACCTTGTCAGACTGTAAATTAACAATGGTATTAGCCGTTTTTTTAAGTAATTTACTTTTTTTTCTAATGAAGGAAGGGGATAGGGGTAAGAGGCCGAACTTAAATCGCCGAAGATAAATGTTTCTTTTCGCGATTTAAATCAAGTTTTAATTTTATCCCATTAGTTCATTAGCGTCGATACAGGTGTGTCTCAAAACCGAAACCTTAACCTTGCTGACCCCTGAAAGAATTCACTCAAGGTATCGTCTGAGTGAAAAGGTAGGGTGGTATAGAGGATGGATAAAAGTAAATTATGCCACCAGCTTTTTTTCTTCTAAATGGATGTGGGGGAAGAAACCACCCCCGTAAGTGGAAAAAGAAAGTAAACCATCCGCCTGACATTAATAATGACAAGGACAGCATGTGTGTGTGTGTTTTTTAGATGGAAAACTTAAATAAAAAAAAAAGTAAAGTGATGGCGAACAAAACAATAAACTGTGATGTCTTTCAGAATATTAAATGCTCTTGTGCTGAACAAGGGGGGAAAAAACTTAAAAAAAGGATTTGGTATGATTTTGGAATGATTTGTATAACGAAATTTTATTTCTGTTCGTGCATAAGAGGGTATGATTGTTTAATATCAATTCAAGCAATAATGCAAGATGTGACTTACTTATATTTCAGTTTGTGTTATAAAATTATTATACATTCAGAAAAATAACACAAACATTCTCTATAATCTTTAAAAAAATTTTTAAGAACGCTACATTTGAGTTGAAACAGGTAGTATAATAATCACTACTATCTACGATGTCGAATACATGAATTTACAATACAGAAATATCAAAGGGATAAAAAAAATTTCGATTGTTTTCCAATAAAATTTAAAAGTAGGACAAATTAAAAATGATGCTTAAAATGCTTAAAAATGATATTTAGATGAAGAGTAAATTTTCAAGAAAAAAAAGGAAGAATATTTATTTTGAATATAGCGTGTCGTACAGCGATGGCAGTTTTTGTTTCAATATTCATTCATTAAATACTTCTGAATCAATTCAATAGGAATAGATATTATTTTAAAATGTTTTATAAATTTTCAGTTTTTGAACTAAGATAAAATTGATATTATCCATCAATATCTGAGACATAAACAGAAAAATTTAAATTAGCCTATTCTGTATAAGCATATTTTATTTTTTAACTGAATGCTAAGCGAATAATTTCTATATCTTGACTTAACTATGGAATTAATTGAATATTAATTTTTGTAGAAAAAAGAATATAAAATATAAAAATGTTTTTGTTAATTAATAACTATTTATTGCAAAATATTTAAGGCGCATTTTATTGTCTTTAATTTCTCTCAAAATGATAAAAATTTAAGCCTGCCATTTTCTATTGTGATTATCACATACTGAAAGAAAGAAAAAACACCCAGAACCTGCAGTAATACATTTTACTATATATTTAAATATAGTATATTGTTATTTAAATATTTGCATTGTTTGCCTTTCAAATTCATAAACATGCAATTAAATAGCTACTATATCATCTGGATTCAAATTATAATGTTCAAAGACGAAACAGCAATTCTTAATAATCAAAAACTTCCTTGTATTTCTTGAATATTTTAAATATTCAAATCCTCCAGTTCAGGATTTTTCCACAGTTTTTGAACGTAATTGGTGGCACTTCGCATTCATAATTTATTCATTCTATTTATTATCTCATATTCTCTATTATCAGAAACAGCCTATTGACACGCTGAAAGAGTTTTTACCAAGTATTCAGCTAACTATGCATGAAAAATATCCACCCTTTCCGAGTAGCAGTTTATCAACTGGTTGAAATAAAAATTTTCCCGCTTCAAGTAGGTTAATTTTTGCTTCTTTCTCAAAGGCACAAATATAAGGAGATCCATTTAAACTATTACTTGGTATTTACTTATAAATTTTTAATAATTATAACAAAAATATGTAGTAAGTTTAGAATTATGCAATTAATGTTGTAGAATTATTTTAATCAAAGCAAAAGTTGCAAATCTTCAATTTTATTTTGTGAAGTTTCCTGTAGCTAAATATGATTTTTGTAAAAACTTTTCCAATCCAGAATGAAGGAAATTTCCTTTTCCAATTTTCTTTGCTCGTATTATATGGAAAACTCCATAAAATACGGTACTGTGTTAATAAAAAAACGGAGAACATTTCCAACATTTGCTTTCCTATAAATGATTCTGCAAAATTGATTGTACAATTCTAAATATGTTGTATAGATTCGCCTTGAATTATTAAAAAGTTAACAATAAATAACACGGTAGTTGTTGAAATGGAACACTTGGCATATTTCTTGACAAGTATTTAAAAAGAAATCGATTGTTGCGTTTGAATAGGATTGTCTTTTCTTTTAAAATTTTGAAACATCAAATTTGAAAAGTTGAAAAAGTTAAATACACATACTTTAAAAAAAAAAATGTAGTTTTTTGAGAGCAGTATACGTATACAAAAGAACGTGCGAATTCGGATCATCGTTCGTTTACAAATCGTGAATAATTGTGCAACGAAATTTATTACACAATAGACACTAAACTCCAAGAGAGACGGCCATTATTTTAAGTTTATATTCTAGAAAACAATGACGATTTACATGATAAAGGCACAAGGACCAAAAACAAGTTTTTTGATAAATATTTCTTGCAATCTAAGTAAAATTATTAGTTCCTAAATGATATCACAAAACTTTTACACAGCGAATGTTTTAAGGTCAAAACGCAGATAATTTCCGCAGAATAAAATTTAAGTAAGTTAAATAAAAAAAATTACTTCAACAAAAAGCTGAGCAGATAAATTACCATGTAGGCGTTGGTAAAAAGGTCAATAATATTCTAACTAGACACTGCTTTTAGCTTTATCACTTTAAAAAGAAAACAATTTTGAAACATGGACCATTCCATCTAACTGAAAAGTCTTTAAGCATTTTAAGATCTCGTTTACTTCTAACGATAGAAGATATTTAATTGTAATTACAATAACTTAAATAATGTTGTTGTTATTTTATGATAACTGATTATTTTAAGTTGCAAACCTTAATTGCATTTTAATAAAAGGAAGAGCGTTTCAGTTATGCAGATCTAAATATAGATTTCTTCATTTTGTTGTATTTTTATGTCTTTCCTTAAATTTGCTAAATAGAAATACTTTTGATAAAAATAAATTAAAATTAAGGCTATTGAAAAACGTTATTATTTTTTATTTATGCTACATTTTTAATGAAAAGAGAAACAAAAATACTTGGTTTCACTGACGTTCGCAATTCCTTTTTTGAATAGTTTTATACATTAAGCAATGTTAATATTCATTTTCATATTTCAAAATGAGAAAAACTAACCAGTTCACGAGGAAATATGTTGTTTAACAGATGAGAAAAGCTTTATTATAAATTGAAGAAAAACAACATGGAAATTGAATAAAATAACATTTTTTATTGCTTAAAAAATTCAATAAGATTTTACCTAATCAAAGAATACGTTATAACTTTCAATGTATTTTTTAAACTTCTTTAATTTTTTTGTTTGTGACTATGTAAAGGTAAATTGATTAATATGAATAACTTAGCACTAGAAGCAGAAAGAGTACGAAACAGCAAAATAATGATTAAGTTTAATTTTGACTATTCATATGAGTTTTCTTTGAAATTCGCACAAACTCTTAAATTTAAAATTTTTCTTTATTTGATAGAATATAAGTACTACAGAATCTGTCTTGTTGATGAATAAAAAAAATAATTTCCCCAAATTCTTGAAAGGCCTATTTTAGTCTTTATTTTACATAGGTAAATCACAGAAGCTAAGTTAAGAAGTAGACTATACGAGTAAATTTTCTTTAACATGAACTCATACAGTTGTATAGATTTTCTTGGTGTTTAATAATTTCTAATGCTATGACATATATATGTCATTGATAAAAAATAAATCAAAATTTCGAAGTCTTACAGACACACTTTAATATTTATTTAACATAAGTTAGACTACAGAAAATCATTGAGAAAGTAGATTAAGAAGAAAAATAAAGAAAAAAGAGTTCTACAACGTGAGCACAGAATTTTTCTTGGAATTTAACAACTTTTTATTCCATAAAAGACAGCACTATTCAGCAATCGCAGGTCAAAATAATCTACTTGATGTCAGATTCATCAAAATACAACTTATTTTGTATCCACTGAAGTGAATTTCATTAAAAGGTTTAAAAAATGAGTCCCTGTTATAGTTTTAATTTAAAAAACAAAAAACTACAGATAGAATAGATAATGAATGTCAAAAAGATCATGAATGTACATGAATCACTCAGCAAAGAGATTATGAATCTGCATTTTTTGCAATGTGAACGTACCTAACCTACAAATTGTCTCGTAATTTAATCACTTCTCCCCCCATGAAAAAGGAAGCCATATTAGGCAATCCTGGATCAAGAATAATTCGTTTGATGTCAGATTCACCAAAAGACAATTTCATTAAAGAGTCAAAAAAAAAAAAAGAAAAAAAGGGCCCAGCTTGCTGGGGGGGGAGATACTTATATCCATAGACAGAAATTCCAGTTAAAGTAAAAACAAAAGCAGCCAAAATCTTTCGAAAATGCGACCTTGGAAATGACATATTTTCTCATATTTTTTTCATTCCTTTGGGCCGGCCATTAGACAATCGGTAAAACATGTTTCCCAGATAAAAATGTTGCGAAATTGACATAAAATAATGAGTCCGATAAGAAGTACAACTCAAAGCAAAAGGTATTATCGCACGCAAAGTGTGATGGTCTCTTAACTCAAGGAATTACATTTTTAAAAGTAATAAAAATTGAATTTCTTTTTCCTCGTCTCCCTCGAGGTTATTCAAAGAAGAAGGAAAATTAGCATTCTGTTATGCATAGAATTTCTACAAAAACAGAAGCATTTATATGAACTAATCAAAACAAAATGTATGTAAAAAATGCAAGCCTTTATCTAGGCTACTAATCATGGTCATTTGCTTCGACTCGAAGCAATGAATTCGAAAGTCTCAAGTTCAGATCTGGAAATAAGAAAAAAGGGAGTTTCGATGTTTACTTATTAGATTTATGAAGGATAACCTTGGAAAACTAATGCTTTCTTTTCAGTCTGCTGCTTTTTGTCTTTAAGAAAAATATACACAAATTGAAATTAATAATGAAAAAAGCAATCAAAAGTGAGAAGTGTGTGAAATATTTTGTAGAAAGCGTATAAAATATTGCGCTTAACTGGAAATACGATCTAAAACTGAAGGTCTGAAAATGTATGAATAATATAAATGAGAAATTAAGAAGGGTGATTCTCAAAACTGAAGAGATATCCAGTGGTTAAGAAATTAAATACTTTGGCTATTCGATTCCAGAAATAATTGGGGGGTATTTTATTAAAATTTGGTATTCCCATTAGCAGAATTCTTTTGGATTCTGCACCATTTTACTAAACTTCATTATTAGTAATTATATTCCTGGCTAGTGAAATATTTGGAAAGCATAAATAAAATATGGATTAAGTTTTGGTTGTATTTTCTGTTGTGCGAAATCGGTGGTCCTCTTGTACTTTCTCGGCGGTACTCTTTATGTATTCCACGAACAATCCACAAATGAGTGACGATGGGAGGGCAGTACTTTCCGGGAAGACTTTTAGGGATAACTGCCTCGTATTTGCAGATCATATAGGAGAAAACCAGGAAAAAACCCACCAGGCAGCTCGACTAACAATGCGAGACACTTTTTTTACACATATTTTCACCATCGCCATCGAGTCTCTTCGTTTCTGAAAGCAATGACTACAACAATGTCCTCCTGCACGGTAGCTGCGTACGTTGCCACTGGACCACGAGTTTTTGGTTCAATAGTTTAAAAATGATAACTTCATCATTAAAAATTCTTTTCAAAAGCACCGATTTTCATTATAGTAGAAGAATTGCCACATTTTAATGCCATCAAAAATGTTAATAAAAATAAATAAAGGAAATAACTAGTACATAAACGAAACAAAATAAAATTCTTGATTATCTTCAACAATAAAGGATATTTAATAGTTAAAATCCATTGAATTGGAAATTTATTTTTATTACGAAATAACCATGAATTAATATTTTTAAAACGTTGCATATAAATTTTAATGACAATGAGAACAAGAACAAAATCTTCCATTAGATAAAAAATGCTTAACGTAATGACGATATGGGAAAAAATAAATAACGTAAATGTTTTATTATGTTAAATCAGGACAAGGAGCTTTAAATATTTATAAATGTTATAGTTAAAAAAATATTCGTGATGGAGTGACAATAAAATGTTGCGCCAGAATTCAAAACTTTTAAGTATTAAAGAGGGATGATAGGTAAAAAATATGTTGGGCTGAAATACCCCATTAATCGATATCCAAAATAAAACCCATTTAATTCTTATCATCGAAATTTTTACTCATATAAAATTGGGAAGAAGAAAGGAGGGGGAAAAAAACGCAACTACCCTATCGTTCTATCTGCTCTTTTTGTGCTCTTGATTATCGACTGCTCAAAAATTCCTTTCAAGAGATAAAAAAAAAATATATGAAGGTAAAAAAAAGGAAGAAAACCTGAAAAAATATTCCTTTTCTTCCAAAAAATCGATTCTATAACCGAGGAGAATTTTTAATCCCAGATAAAAACAAGTTACGAGAAAAAAGGATGTGTAAAACGAATATAAAAATCGATGATCCTCAACAGAAAAAAATATATTATATATATATATATATTTAAAAAGGAGTAAAAAAAAAAGTACCAACACAAAGATCCGATACATTCAGTGAAGTGGAATCGATACAAAAGCGAATTGTTGCGGCGTGTAAAGTATAGAAAAAAAAGCACCAAAAAAAGCTCACAAAAAATTATTATATATATTCATGCAGATGGAAAAATGGCGCCAGCTGCTATGGCAGTGAAAACTAGAAACAATATCGGCCGCAAAATATGCCGAACGGCGGGTTTTAAAAACCAATGGCTAAGGCCTTTAAGGGGGTTTTTACTTCGCCTTTAAACCTCCATGCAAATGCTGAACAGCAACTAATCACTTTTACGCACCCACGGAAGGAGAGCTATCCAAATGTACCGCTATCTTAGGAGGGGGGATAAAAAGAAAAGGGGGGATAGCAGTGGCGTCAGCCTTTATCGATTGATTACCAGATGAAACATCTACGAGTAATTTTTTTTATCATTTATATTTTTTGCGCCAAGATTTGGATGGAAGTTTTTCTTTACATTTTTTTTTAATTGTATTAGCAAATTTAAGAGAACACTTCGATTGGAAAACCGCAAATAAGAATCCGACGATTAAGTGGCAAAACCGAGTAAGTCCGTGCCTGAAAAAATAAGATTATAGCAGGGGCTTCAGTATTCGAAATACTGTCTGTTTTGAGATCAGATACTTTGAGCACGATAAGCTGTTGTACTTGAATGATTTATGAGGAGAACTCAAGGACAAGGAGCATCTTGAAGGGTGAAAATATTTTGGGAGAATTTGGATTTAACAACTGGATAGGATTCAAATTATTATTTTGAACTCATTGGTAATTTAACAAAATTATAAGACTTTTAATTATAAAACTTTTCATTAATTTCACACAGTACAACAGCATTTGGTAAATTTGGTGACTGCAGGAATTCGAAATTATATAAGTGGAAATCTGTACAAAACTGTTGTTGTTGTCAAATTCACTATTAAAAAAATTTCCCAGATATTTTTTATTTATTTATTGAGAGGTTTCGATATTAATTAAAGTTACATAATAAAAACAATCTAATTTTATTTTTAAAAGTCATCACTATGAAAAATCAAGGGTTGCAATGCTAACTTTACGTCATGCCAATGAAGTATTGGAAGTTTATTATTTACTGTCATATTTCAATTTATTGCTAGGTAAAACTCAAGCAAATTTAACATTATTATGTGGATAAACCTTTCATTAACTTTAAAATAACACAATGCTATTAAAAATATTACAGTACGCTGATTTAGAGCTGTAGACAATGTTAGACACGAAATTCTTAACTCTACGTTCCGGTGTAATTAAAACTTAATTTTGCCTCCTTAAAGTTGGATTTCCTTCGGGTACTATAAACCCACTTCGTAAAAAACCAGCCAGTTGGAAACCTAAGTGGACAAGGAATCAAGACTTACGTTTGGCTACTGTTTGACGACGCGGTATTATAACAACCGGTGGAAACCCATCTTAACTATGCAGCATAAAAGGAATTTATTATCATTTTAAATTAAATACATGACGATATTTTCCTTGTTTATTAAACTTATGGTTCAACCTAAAGATCAAAATAGAAGATATATTTAATAGTTAATAAATACTTCGCAGATCATTAGAATTTCAAACATTTTCAGTGACCTTAATAGATACTCTTCTCAACAGTTATTATACAGCTATTACGTGAAATTATTTATACATTAAACTATATTATACATAGATATAATATTTAAACATGCAAAATAACTTCTTACATTGACATTTTGATTTAACACAGTTTAATTCACTTAATCAATATTTCCTCTTGAGAAAAAAATGCAGTTTTTTTTATGAGTCTAGCATAAAACCATCTCCTACTTTACACGTTTCACCATTTGATTTATTTCAATCGCCCAATACAGGACACACGTTTTTAACAATCAACAATCAAGTTTTAACTCGAACACGTCGACGGAGATAATGACTTGATCTCGGTTCGTAAGTTCATGCCGGCAATTCAATCTATACATTTGATGGTATTGAGAGCAATGGCATTTAACTAGCATTCTCTCATCAAGAGTTAAACATTGAAGATTCCTGCATTGTAACTAAAAACAATAAAATTCGTGATATTCTAATGCAAATTCCCGGCATTCAAAAAGAATAATTACATTGAATGCGAAACATTGCCGTCTTTACTCATGCAAATCATTTCTTTCTCTCTGACCTCCCATTAAGAGGTTAGAAGTTACGATTCGCTGGGCACCGACGCTCCGAATAGAATAAGGTGTTCAATACTTCTTTGTACATTTATTGTCATTTTTGTCTATATTTATGTAAAAGAAAAATGATGTTTTAGTGGAGAAATCTGTCAATAGAATTACTCAACTTTGTCGGCATAAATAATTTTCATAATTTTATTTATAAATAGCTTTGCTTCACTTTAAAAATAGTTTTGGGTTTGAAATATGATACGTTGTTTTTCGTTTTTTAATTAAATATGTAATGAGAATATGCTTTTAGCATGATTTTTAAATGTCTTTAATTCATTTTCTTGCATCATTTAATCATTTGCTAGAAATGCTAAGTGATATTTATTTTGTGTTTATTGAATGCATCATAATTTTAGCACATTTTGATCAATTCAGTACAAAAAATGAGGGGAAACAAAGGACAGAAAGTTGCGGAACTCATATAACAACGTATATGATTTCAAGAGAAAAAAGCTACTTAAAAGTAAAATTCAAACTATTGAAATGTAATTAATGAGTTTATTTTTAATAATAAACAAATAAAATTAGCATTTGATATCGTACAGAGTAGCAATCTTTGATTAAATTATATGGACCTTAAATATATATCAAATATATTTCGTCTTAATATTTTGTAGTTTATATCTATATGAAATAATTGTTAAAATACTATATAAAGTATTTTGCGAAATTTCGTTTCAGTATGCGATAATATGCATTCATTTTTTTTAAATTTATTTATTTTCTAAGAATATCTCGTGATTATAAAATAATTAAATTACCAAATTCAATCCCAATTCTTTGAATGAATCCTTACAATGAGTGTTCAATATTTTTTTATTTCATTCTAATTAACTTCACAAGTAGAGATTTCCCGGTTGAATAAAGGAACAGATTATTAAAAATTTAGAGTCGTGGAAGTTTATCGGCAAGCTATTGAATACATTACCAGGGTTTAGCTCAAAATCCGAAAACAATAGATTCCTTGGGTGGATACGCCAACTGAATATTATTTCATCAAGTCATATCCATTGTGAATCACTTGACAAACTTCATAAGGGTGATAAGACAAAACACATGGAGAGAAGAACATCTAGCCTCTGGCTACGGGTAATTGTAAGCTGTCAAGCGTTTTAAGGCCAAAAAGCAAACAAATCCCGCGGAAAACAATACCGATGAACTTGTCGATCGGAATAAATATACAATTTAACCCTTTCGAAAAACGATTGACAAGAAACCTATTAAATCTTAAGCAGTTTATACGGAAACTGCTATCCAACCATTGTCTTCCCAAAACAGCAGACAAAAAGCTTCAATCGACTCATTACAGTAAAGCTCTGGTGACAAACTGGTGAAGTTAATTAGAAATCTATGCGATCATCGGCTTACGAGTCATTGTTCTCCGTAGCCACTTCGCAGTATCGGATACGTTTTAATACTCCATTAAAAAGATTACATCGCTCCCAAGGAGCGATTGACACAATGCAATCTTCAACAACCCATTCACAAGAATCACGCAATTGACTATTGATTCGATTAATTGTGATCCTTCGTACACGAGTAGCTTTTGGGAATCGTTTAAGATTCGATCAAGCATTCATGTCTCTAAACGGATTTATCATTAGTGACCATCCTGAATTTTTTTTTTTTTTTCCAAGAGCAAGAACAATGTTTGAGTAAGGGCATGCAGTTCCGAGACGTTAATTAGGCGTTTCGTCTCACTGCCGGATAACTCCCCAGAGGAGTTGAAAATCAATAAGCACGACAGGTTTGTTCTTCAAGTCTAAAAGAAGGGAGATTATATTAACTTTTCCCATAAACTATCTTCATCATTGGTCACTTGCTATGGGTCGGACGATGAACTTTTACTCAGAAGGTATGCTGAAAAAGTTAGAATAAACAATAGCAGCGAAAAAGATGATTTTGGAAATTCCGAGGCGTGTGTAACAAAGGGCGTGTGGTTAAAACAAATATAATAGTTTTGCTATAGATATCAATAGAACTAGTCAGGAGAATCAATAGGAAGAAAATGAATGTTTATAAATAAATGTTTCCGCTTTATTTTTATGCATTCAAGAAGAAAAGCTATAGTCATTTCTCATACGCATCACATAGGTTAATGATTCATGCAAGTTTCTTTTTATTTTACAAAAAGTATGATTACGTTTTTATTCTTCATAAAAATAGGCTTAGATACATAATTTCAGAGTTGAAATTATGTTTATCAAAAAAATATCACTTTTAATTCTCTAGCATACTATACAATGAAACAGTAGAAAAAGTTACCAAATTAAAATAAGATAAATTATTCCCCAAATAATAAAATTTTTTCATCCATTTTCAGATTAAATCAGTTAATTTAGAGCATTTTGAAGTTCATAAGCGATTCTAATTTATAACTTTGAAATTTTTTTTAACCGAAGTGTTAAATATATTTCAATAACTTTTTTTTTTTACTTCTTATTTTAAATCTTCACAGGAATCACAGTGAAATTTTTGAAAGTTAAAAGAGTTATGCAACCCAATATATGACAAAAGATCACTTAATCCATTATGGTTCCAATGGATGAATTTATATGCTAGATATTTATCTCTCCAGCAAATACGAGTTAACTATTCTTAAATATTCCTCCACACTTAAAGCTTAGTGCTTTGAAAAAAAAAAGTTCCAATTTTTTTTTGTCCGATTTATTTAAAAGAATAATGATAGCTGATATAAATTTTATTTATTTTTTTTTACTTCCACCTTGACAAAAAATTAGAACTATTCATTAATTTTCTTTCATGGAGAGTTTCGGAAACTGCAGTCATCGATTTTCAAAAAGGGGTTGAAGGAACGTTATATAACACCCACCCCTTGTGCACCCCTGGGGAACGATCGTCTGCATCGATTAGAGAGAACCCTTTTCACCCCCTCCCCTTAGTAGCCGGCAGCCATCATCATCATTCAAAATGTATTTCGACTGGGGAAAGGGGGGGGGACATTGTATGTGTATATCAGGAAAAATTAAGGGGGAGACTATCCATTTGGAATTCTGCAGATAAACGCAAAGGTAACAAAAAAAAAAAAAAAAAAAAAAAAAAAAAAAAAAAACTGATGAAAAAAGGGTTGGATACAAAAAAAAGAGCGCTCACATACTTGGGGCTTTTTTAGACCACTTAAAAAAAGCTATGTTTATGTCAGCATTTTGAAACAATGCAGTCAAATGAGATTCTATTCAAAAAAAAAAAAACAATACTTGGCGTATGTACGTAAAAAGCTTCCATTTTTTGCCATGAATAAGAAGGAAAAAAAAGAAAATACCATTTTAATTACTGCAAAAAATGAAGAGTTATGTTAGAAAAAGAGAAGGTTTCTTATGCATAAAAACCATTAAATGATACGTAAGTGAAGCGTTCCATAGAATTCTGTAAAAGAATTTCAATAATTCTGAAAGCTATTATAGCCTGCAGACTAACTAGTTTTAAAACGCCTATTCATTATTATTATTTTTTTTTTTGAGACTAATAATAATTTTGATGTGCTTTTTAAATCTCTAAGTCAAGTAAAAATGGCCTGAGTATCCAAAGACAGACTTATATTTCATTTATATGCGAAAGTCAGTATATAAAAATGATGATTAGAATTAAGAAGGTATGGGTGAGAGTACTATGTGCGAATTTTATAATTTTAAAAGCTATATGGCCCACAGGCTAGCTAATTTTAAAAAGTCTACTCATTCTTTTATTTTCAGAAGCTGAGAAAAACTGTGGTGAATTTTTGAATCCTCATGTTAAGTAAAAATCCGAAAATAGACTTCTTCAGTAATCTCTGAGTTACAAAGAAATAAATACATGTCGAAGCCAGAATATTAAAATGATAACGTGATGAATATAATGAATAAGAATTTCGTTATTTTGAAAACGACATTGGCATGCAGACTACCTAGTTTTAATTAACAACAACATTCTTTTGTTACTTTTTTTTTAAATCACATCTAAAGAACAAAAAATGAGCACATCATCCAAAGACCCTCGATAATCTTTCAAGTACTGCTATGTATACTTGTAGAAAGCCAGTGTATTAAAATGATGATCAAACGAAGGACGCATGGATAAATGTTCCGAGTAGTACAGTTTTATTGTCTCTCAGAGATTTATCAATTGCTTTGCAAAACCTAATCCAGCATCAGACGTTCACACCTAAGAAGCAAACTCTATATTGATTTATGTTAAAACATAAAAGGTATCTCCTCCCTTTTGTCGTCAAAAGAGTTTTAAGCCTGCGTATCGCGACGGGAAAAAAATACTAAATAAAAAATGCGCAAATCCTCCAATAGTTTAATTCTTTATTTATACAATTCTCGATGCTTTAAACAGGAGATTATAAAGTTTTTATTGTCGTCAACCCCAGCAGACCTTCCCTTCGGAGACCCTGTGTTCTGTATGCAAGTCCGGGCCTCGAAGCAATAAAGAAGTTTCTTTTTTTCGTTCTGCTGAATCGAGTTATTCTTAACATTTGTATGGAAAAGCTTAAAAAACCTCCCAAGGAAGCGAAAATCGGCAAAAACGGATTTAGCCTTCGCTTAACAGAGAAAGAGAGATACAGGGCTGTAAGGTCACGTGGATATTAAAAATGTTTCTAATAATCGCCTTTTCCTTATAAATCCTGTTCCTAGTAAATCCCAACTCCTGGTAATCTGGTTTTTATGTTTCTTAATGCCGGGTGTGTGTTATGCCCCAAGCGGTACACAATGCAATAGAACAGAATGAGAATTTGCTGTCCCTCCTTTGAGGGTGGGGGGAAGAAGCGATTTCCTCTCCCCCAAGACAACGATGAAAAAGAATGTTTTGAGGGATTATATGTAGGTGGGATAGCTTGTTTGTATACCTTAAAAGTAAAACCGGTTTTGTGGGGAAGAATTGACAAATGAGAGAGAGAAACGTAGGGGACTGTTTTGTTATGACGATTGTCTACTCAATGTTTGCGACCTACTGCATTAAACCGTCTGTTGTGACCGCTGTGACGGATATATTACATCCACGACTGGAGTGATAGACGTAGTCATTTTTCATCAAGACCACCTCGGCAGTTAGCCTTATCCATTCGCTTGCCATCACCAGTGGCTGAACCTTTTTTTCCATATTTCATTTTATTTTTAATATTTTCCGGTCATCAATAGCAAGCACCCGGGGAGTCCAATCTCGTACTTTAGAAAGAGATTGATTCCCATGGAGCTTTCAGAATGTATCTTTTAGAAATATATGCAGAAAAGATTTTACAAGAATATAAATATTATTAAAATAAGTTTGTACAATGGTTAAACATGTGGTAATTATTTAAATTTTACAAGTGACATCTATTAATAGAAAGGGTTCATTATATTAAATTTCCGCAATATTGTTTAATTTATAGGAAGCATATAAAAAAGAACCGATTAAATATATTCGGAAGTGGTTCAAAATTTTAAAAAATAATCATTAACCCCTTTACGTAAATAAATTTATAATATCGGTTACATGATGGATTGCTTAATGTTTTTTAAATAAAATATTATAATTTAAGCTCATTTTAATCAAAATTATGTAAGAAATAAACCGAAATAGCTCATGAATAGACTTTAAATAAATAAATATAATTAAAAAGGTTTCAACTACATTCACTAATTGTAAAAAATAACTAGAAATGTTTAAAATGAACGAAAATGTAAACATATTAAAAAAAGATTTTAAAACATTACATTTAAAAAATGTTCTCGGGACTAAAATTTTAAAATTATCGCAGAAAACACCCATTTAATTTGCACGTTGTATTTTAGTTTGGAAGTATTGATCAAATAAACCAAAACTGGGTTCTGTATAAAGTATTCAAAACAAATCTGTATAACATAAAACTGAAATTAATAACTTAACTTGATGTAACTTAAATATGCAATATTTTCGATTGCTAAGGGAAATTAAATTTATTTAATAAATTATCAATCAGAATTTGTACTCCTTGAAAAACATTTGTTAATAAAATAAGTTAACATGATTTTCCCCATCCTATAAAAGTCTAATATAAAGCTCAAAAGAACTAATATGAATCTTTTCAATGATACAGAATTCAAATTATTGAATGAAAGACTATGTTAAACAAAACGGAAAGATGGGAATCAAATTGTATTAAGACGGAACTCGTATGACTTTCATTTCAACTCAATTTGTTACGAGAATCATGATACGGGAATATTTTAATTTCGTAACAGTTTGATTTCTCAAGTAAAATTGAGCTTTTCTTAAAGGAACAGTAGAAGTTAGAACTTTTAAATGAATCACATTTTTTTGAACTTTGAAATTGTAAAAGTACAGCTTTATATTTCAACAGATGCATTATTCCAAATAATAAAAAAGTCATCAAAAGAATATATATATGTGGCAGAATTAAAACAAAAGCACAAAAAGAAAGAGACTTCTAAATATACAATCATTTTTCTGTGGTGAAATTGCTTATTTATTTGTATATGTTCCTAATTTCTTTTCTAATTTTTTTTTTTTTTTTTTTTTTTTTTTTGATAAAAAGGAAATTCGAGAAATTGAAAAGTTAAACGTAATACCGAAGAAATAAGAATTAATATAGAAATATTGCCCAGATATGTAAATTTTAACAGTTACCTGTTTTTAAGTTAGAAATTAGAAGTTCAGCATTTAAATAAATAGCTACAAGCGAGTGATTAAAACATAGCTTCATTAAAAAACAGATTTCAAACAACTTGGCTCAATTGAACTGATTTCACCTATGCCACAGAAATGGAGTGTTTGCATCAAGAAATGTGGGAAAGAGTTATTAATTAGAACGACGAACTCTTGAAACGAATTAAAACGAAAATTTGATTGATGGAGTTTTGAAATAAAACGCTTTTAAGAGCTGTCTCAGAATGCAAGAAATTTTCCAAACTCTTTTGACGTCACTTGTCAGAAAGTTGATATGTTCATTTTCCGAGATGCAATCTCAACACTAGTTCATATATCAGTTTGAAATTGACAAACACAATACCAATAGAATCTGCCGAATTACACGACAGTCCTTGTAGTGAAACTGGAGAAAAGTCTCAAAAACCTTTTCAGAACACTCTTTGCTGATTATCTTACCATCGCTGATTGGTATGTTTTAAGATTCCTCCTTAAAGCATTTTTCTTGGAAATGAACTTAATCATAGCGCCTTATTGGATTAAGAAATCGATGGAAGTTTTCGTTTTTAAGTTTAAATCTGAATCTCTTTGGCCAATTATAGCATCTTAGCATAATCTAAACAGGAAAATAATTGCAAGAATTTTAGTTGGTATCACCTCGGATTGTTTTATTTTAAGAATGCTAAATTGCATTAAAGTGTTTATTTTATCTAATATGTCAAACTTTAAGAATTTAACAGTCAAAATTTTCTTTGCTTTCGTAATATAAGTAGAAACTATTTTTAATTCTATAAATTTTCTGTTTAATTAATATGTAGAATCTTTACATTCTAAAAGGATATATTTTTTTAATTGAAAATAGGCTGGCATGCATGCATTTAGTCTGCATTTTTGTTACTTTGATAAAACTGAACTCTCATAAAACACGGGGAATTGTTCATTGAACAATATATTTTAAAACTGCTTCTGAAAATAATGGAGAGAAAAGATAAGCAAAATCAAAAATTCAATAAGTTTTTTTTAACAGAAAGAGAAACATTCTTGAGTATTAATAGATATTTTAAATAAAATTAGTATGAATAAATATTTCTGAATAGAGGGCAATTAAGGAATTTAATTCACCTCCACAAAATAAAAAAAAATTTTCAACTTAAAAAATTAAATAATAAATTTAAACCTTAAAATTTTTTAACTTTATTAAAATTCATAAATAAAAATAAAAATAATAAATTTTTAAACTTAAAATTTTAAATTATTTAAAAAATAATTTTTAAATTTTACTTTTACTTTCTTTATTACGGTCACACTCTACGTTTTTGTTAAGTAACATAACACAAAAACGAATTAATAATACAAATTTAATTCGAAAAATTTATGAACATTATTTCAGTACTCAATAGAATTTAATTCATTTATTAACCTTTTTTTAATTTGTACAGTTTTAAGACTTAATGTTATTATAAAAAAAAATGCAAGAGTCAGTAATATAGTGCATAATTATTATGTTGATGATGTAGAATTAATAAATTCTATGATAAAATTCAAATTCGTTAAAAAAAATTGATGATGGTGATGGTTTCATTGATGGTGAGAATTTAATTTTTTGCAATAGCATTTTTTCTCATTAGATATTTTACTTAATAATATTAGTGAGTGCAGCTCCCATTTCATATACGCAGACCTAATAAACCCTTTCATTGTGATTTTTTTTTTGTAATAGACAGACGATCCCATTTGAATAATGTTCATTGGCGGTTGTAAAAGGATATTAACCATCTTTCCTTTCATTCGACAACCCCCCTCCCCACCCTTTTCGGGGTCCAGCCCTTTGAACCTCTTTCGAAAGAGAACACCGTTTCCGTACACAAAGAGCAAATGATGCGAGCTGAAGCCCAGAACAAGACGTAAGGATGTAACAGAGTAACAGTGGGGATGAAAAGCGAAATCTGAAACTGGCGCACAGGTTACCGAATGGCCTTAAATGCTGCATTACATTAATGCACGGCTGGATGAATTTTAGTGCACTGAGGGGGAGAAATTTCTTGCTCTTCCCCATTTTTTATAAAGAGGGGGAAAAAGCAATAAACTGATGCCGTCTCTTCAAAGTGGGAAGTGCAATTCGCCAACTGAGTGACTGATTGATTAACTGATTACATGGTAGTGATGATGATTATGACATCTCACGCTACAAAATCTCTGGCTCTCCAAGACTCGCTTTCATTACCTCTTCGGAGGCTAAATCAGAACGAATGATTTGCGGTAAGTAGATTTATATCCTATGGAGGAGCAATATATTTAACCTAGTCACGAATCTAGGTACATTTGATTTATTCTTGATATCATTAAGACACCTGAGTTAAGTATTTTTTGTTAATGATCTCTTGTTTTTCCTTCGTTTCGATTTCAAAATAAAATTCTATGGTATTATATATGAGTAAAAGGTCTCGAAATTCTTTAAAAACATCTGAAATTGTTCTGCTTCTTTAAATAACTTTTCATTTTTAAAAATATTTGTAATATTTTACCGAACACACAAGGAATTCTGAATTAAAATAGTATAATTAAATTCTGAAAACTTTTTTTTTCTGCACTGTCTTCGAAATTGAAATAATAGTCCATTTTTAGAATAAACTATGCTTTGATGTTTTGAAAAAATAAATCATTTCAATCATAGACCAAATTTCAGTTTTTATTAGACAAGAAAGGAGAAAGAGTCTACTTATAAATATTTAACACAGCAAATCAAGTTCTAAATATATCTACAAATACAAAATATTACTATAATTCATTCTGGATCGAGTTGCAATTCAAACTATCTGTGGTTGATATTTGAAATTCAATTGTAATTTTAAGGTTGGCCTTAGATTTCTAAGTCGAATTCATTTTACATATGAAGACTTTTCGAATATGATATCAACTTGCAACATTTGTGGCTGCTGAGGAAAACGTTGGAGTGATTAGGTTCCAATGCTATCTTGAAGTTATTAACAGAAAGTAAAGTTTTGTGAAAAGTGGCGCCGAGGCAACGTCTATCTTCCGGTTTCCAGAGTGGACAATCTCTATTCAGGAAACGAAAGGTTACGAGGAAACTCCCTGTTAAGTCATCCAATTTTTATTTTAATATGTCTAGCGGTAGTAGATAAGAAACAGTTGCATAAAACAAAAAACAAACAAAGAAAAAAAACCTTATTTCGATCGGATGTCAGACTTATTATCACTAGACTACACGGGGTTTTCATTTCTGAGGTAAAAGTGCTCTTGTTGCGGATGTTTGTCTCACATCATCAGTTTATATCGTTGCTTCCGGAAACAGGAAGAAGCCAATACAAAGTAATTTGGTCCTTTTTTAAATGCAATAAGGCGGTATGCTTATTCAGTTTCCATCTAACTTCATTTTTACAACTTAAAGGAAATGGTGATGGAAATATTTTAACAGAAACTTTAAAAGATTCTTTGATTCTAAATAAAACGTTTAAGTTCTAAAACAAGTACTCCCATATTCAAATACATGTTCAATAAACGATTTATTCCAGTAAATAAAAATATACGTTGATTACATCTACAAGACGTTCGTTGACTGGCCCCTACGCTTCATACCAATACAGGTGCCTTCGAACCAGAACTGCTTCTATCATTTAGCACTTTGGGTACCCGTTGGGAGCCTGTGCAATTTGGGTACTAAACTTAAAATTAATTAGATATAAAGAATTTGAAAATATTTATTTCATATATTAAAGATGTGTAAGGGATCTTTCAAACTGCATTGTGTGATGCTCCAACGACTTGTTACAACTGGTACTGCTGAAAAGCAAAAAAAAAGGCGAAGTTTCTCTTATTTTTCTCTTTATTTGAAGAATTCATTCCAATATTTTGATCAACAATCAAAACCATACATACAACTTATGTATATTATATTTCACTGTAGAATACTGTTTATTTTATTGGAAAAACTTATTTCATTTTAATATTCAAAGTCAGTAAAATTTTGACTTGTCCAATGAAAGTAAATAAACATTGTTACGAATGAGAATAACATATCTTTGCACTTGAATTTGCAAATGTTTAATATCCATTTACATATATGCTGTTTTTTATGATTTGTTTGCATATTACAAACAAAGTATTATATCTAATAACAGAAAGAAATCAGTTTATTTAAAAATTCTCCTTAACCAAATTCCTTTTTTAAAAACCTTAAAAAATAGCATTAAAACATTAAAAAAAATATAAAAAGGAAAGTAAAACACATATTTTTTTATCGTTATAATATTTTTGCTGACTATATAGAAAATATTAGTTTAGAACTGTTTATGATTTATTAAAAACAATCAACTAATTCATTGAATGTAATTTGCACTTTATAATCATAAGCACCCTAGTTTTAAAGATTTTTTTGTTATTTACATTAAAACAAATAGAAATTTACCTAAACCAATGTATCCACGTGATAAAACAAAAAAAAAATCCTCATTTAAAAGAATTATTGAAAACTGCTTCATTATTTTATGATACAAGACTGAATTAAATAGCATATTTGTGCTGTTTTAAAATGAATGGCAGCCTTTAATGAGATATGTTAAAAGTGCTAGCACTTTTTATTGTAATACAAATCTTGATTGAGTTGTTTATTGGTAAAGTTTTAAATCAGACAACTTAAATGCCGGTGAAAATCTATTAAAAAAATTCATGATTTGTGGTAAAATGTAATATAAAAATGACCTAGAAATGATTTTTCTAGACAAAAAAAATATATATATAATTACTTTTAAAATACTTTATAATAAATTATCATTATTATTCAAATAGTAAGTTTAATCTAGTAACTTTATAGTATGTTCAAGCATTTTAATTTTAATTCATTAATTAGTTTTAAACTTACACGAAAGTACATGATGCAATAGAAAAATGACCAAACCTAAAATATATAAAAAAAAAGATGTCTGACTTCATATTGAATTTTTTTAGTTATATAATTTCAAATGATTGAAATTTCAACAATGGTAGACGATAAAAAGTAAAATTTTATAGTAAAAAATATAACTAAATATAAAATAAAAATGTAATTTATTTAAAAATTTTATAATAAAATAAATGTAAATTTAATATAAATAAAAAAAGTAATATAAAATAAATGTAAATATAATATAAATAAAAAAAGTAATATAAAATAAATGTAAATATAATATAGGTATAGAAAAGAAGTTATCGCTCAAAAAATTTGTTCAATATGTAAAAAAGCACAGAAAAAAATATGTTCAAAAGACAAATTAATATTATTATGCAGAATTAAAATAGTGTACCATTTTATATTTTAATTAAACTCATACATTAATCTATTTAATTTTCAATAATAATGTAACAAATAATGTTATAAATTTCTTCTGAATCGAAAGAAAAAAAGTTTATTTAAAAGCAAAATGAGTCTCACAGAATATTTTTAATTTATGTCTCATTTCAGAAAAAGGACCATAGATAAAACTTATATAACCGTAATGTCTGCCTTTTACATGATAAATTTTTGGTATTTTATATTATAATTTTTTAATATATAAAGTGATATGAAATCCATAAATAAAATTCTTATTTATTATTATTTTCAAACATGAAGACGTTTTTAAATATAAAAACACTTAAAGTATAAAACAATTTATCTGATCAAACAAATTAATTTAAGTTGTTTAACTTAATAATAATCAAAATAATATTTAAAATACGCAATTAATTTTCTCAATAAAAATCTTAACTCAAAAAAAAAAAAAAAATTTGATGATTTTTAAGTTTCTGATAAATTGTAATTTTTAAGATCATGAAATAAAAAGTATTTAAAAAATGAGTAATCAATTCATAATAGTAAAATATTTTCATTCAGCACTGTGAGTTTGGTAGTACGGAAAAGTAATGACATACGTATTTACAGAACTTTAATAATGAAATTTAACAACATATTTATCATAGTATTTTGTAGAAGTAATGTTTAACTAATCTAGTTAAAAAAATCTTACGTTTTAAACTTTTTGAGGAAAGTTTTCACAAGAGCTTCAAAAAAGAGCTCTAAATGAAATTTCGGATACACGCATGTTTTGTATATAAAAAAATTTACCACAAAATTTATGTTGATAATTTATTTGCATAATATGTTTAATTTATATTTAAAAAAAAATAAAAATACAGCACTGACTTATTTCTATAATCCTAATTTTTTAATTTTATATAATATTTGAATACATATACTAAAAAAATGTTATATAACTCTAATCGAATTTATGAAATATAAGTAAACAAAAAAATCAAGTAAAATAGTTGAAAAAATTAATGATTCAAAAACTTTTTAATTACTGCTATTTACGAAGAAAAATAAAGGAAAAAAGAAACATCTAAACACAATTTTGTAACTCAGACGTATTTCCTAGATGTAAAAGCTACGTAACAAAATATTCCAGGATTTTTTGATACACTATGCAATGCTTTTACCAAAAAAACATTTTTGAAGTCATCAAAGAAAAGAAAAAAATAACATGATATTTAGATGATATTTTTATCATGGGATTATGTTTTAGATAAATTTGTTTATATATTTAGATCATGGACTTGTTTTTGAATCACTCTATTGCTTTTACCTTACTGGAAAACTACAAGAGCCACTAGCTTTTAACTACAAGTAACATAATATCCATCAAAGCGTATTTTAAATAACACAAATAAGTGAAATTGATTCGTATAAGCATTATTTCGCAAAGCAAATGGAATTTTTTAAATTAACTGGATATATCCTCTAAAATAACCTTTCATCGTCGATCACGTTTCGTATTATCAACTGTATTCGGAAAAAAGTCTTACTCAACATAATGTTTGAAATGAATGTGTAACAGAAAACTGAAAAGTAATATTTAGAAATGTTTACATTCCCTTCAAATGATAACGGTTAGTTTCGAAAAGTTCTTATTGCAAAATCGACTGATACATACAAAATTGTAATTGTACTGTTTAATGTATTTTTCTTCCAAAAAGAATATTTTCCGAATTTTCTTGCTTTTTAAATTCAATTGAATATAACATAGCCTCTAAGTAAATTGATAAAAATATAACACGTTTTGTATTCTATATCATATTTTTAAAAGAAACACACCGTAGATAATCAATATTAAAAAAACACGCACGTGCATATTACACGTGTAAGCTTGTAGAGCAAAAGCAAATATTAGAAATATTTTTGTTTTTAAAATTGATAATAGTTTTGGAATGATTCCAATTTGAAGTTCGTAATTTTGAATTTCTAATATTCGTCATTTTGTAAATAAATTTTAATTAATAATTGCTTAAATTATATTTTTTTTCGTTCAAATATATAGATACTTAAAATAATTAAAAAACTTGATTAGAAAACCAAGCAAACTTCCCAACAAAATCAATGAGGAGTTTAAATTTTTTTTCAGAAAAATTTTTCTTCACATTTATGACAAATAATTTTTAATAATAAAATTTCCTATTGAAATATACAAATAATAATAAAAAAAAATTATTAAATAGCACTCTAATTTATGCCTCAAAAATTCGCTCCTGCATTAGTTTGAATTACTGTAAAACAAAATAGATCATAGATCTTGGACCATTCTTTCTTTTACATACATTATGAACAGACATATTTAAATTAGTTTAACTTTCAAAGTTAGAAAGTGGATTTTAAAAATTCTTTTAACACAAAACAAGCATCATTATTTTATACACAATATGAATGTTTCCAACATAAATCGACAATTTATCAAATAAGTAATTTCTGTGTTCAAAATTCTTATTATTTTGTAAATGCATTCCATTACATCTACAAGGTTGTCCAATGTCTAGCTCACATGTGATTTCAATAAAAGAAATCAATGGTTATAAAACAATTACTTAAATTTTTCTCATTTCAAAAGTGCAATTTATTTTCACGTTTTAGAATGAGAAAAGGGCATTATATATTAATTTTATCCAGTGAGAATTTCATAAATGCATCTAAAAAATGCAACTTGCATCAAAAATAAACTTTCGAGTTTCTGCCGGAGAGCTCATGAAAAATTTATATGTAGAAAAACGTTAAATGTTCTTTAAAATAAGACGTTTAGTAGAATTATAAATTGAAAGATATTGCGTTACTTATAGACAGATGATTTAATAAAAAATTTACCTTAAAATAACTATCAGGCACCTTGTGGTATAATTCAAGTTATTGAAAAGAATTTTTAAATAAAAATTGTGCTATTTAAAATAATGTTGGAGAACAGGAATATTCAATGAAGTTGAATTGCTGAATGCAAAAAAAAAATTACTTGGAAAAAACTATTTTATAAAATTTTATGATATAGCGGCGTTTGCATAATGTAAATAAATCAATATACATTTATTTACGATGAATATATATTTCAAATTGGTATATATATCATAGAAAAATAGTTTATATTTTATAAAAACTATTTTTAAATGCAAAGTCTACAGTAAGATAAGATAATTTGCAGAAGAATTATAATTTTCATGAAAAATGAAAGAATACAAATAAAATAGTTTTCTTAAAATTAGTTTTGAATAATTTCTTTTCTTAACTGTTTTAGGAATCCTAATTAAAATTCTTTCCAAGTATAAATTAACTTTTAAACAAAACTTTCATATGGTTAATTTATTCAATTTCAATGATACTATTTATTTAACGCATAAGAATAAATTTCTTACTTTTACCTTCTTTATTACCTTATAGGAGAAACAAAGTTCTATTTGTAAAATCACCTTTACTAAAATCATTGGCTTTGTTTGTTTATATAAAATACTTTTATGCATGCAACAAATTAAATGTACACATATTTTAGATACGGTGGTGGAATTCTTAAACAGCATAATAGTTCATTGCGAATGCAACTCGTTCAAGTTGTACATTACTGTTTATTTTAATTATAACTACTAGGGTGACTCTTAACAACTCTAATCATAAACGTGAAGAGCGTGAAATGCTGAGTTACGCCCAGTTTTAAAGCAGCATCTCAATGACAAGATGTCATTTTCTCTTTCAAGTGACATAAGCTTCCTCAACTCTATAAACTCTACGCCTGGTTAACCACAAAAGCGGCTGTCAGATTCAGTTGAAAGAATACGCACTGTATTTGGATGATACACACCAGCAGTAGTACACAAGGAACGAGACAAAATACATGAATATTTAATATAGATTGCATGATTAAAAACATATAACAAGACATAATAACAAAGATAAACGTATTTCAAGATAATTAATTAAATTTTAAGCATTTTTCTCAAAATTGTCTTTTCTTTATGCTTGCGAATGATTCCAAAAAAATATTAATAAACAACTGAGAGTAAATAAACATTTTCAGATCATTATATTCCCCTCTTATTATAACATTATAGATTCATATAATATATTTATTATCACAATGGTTTATGATTGGAAAAAAGTTAAGTATATTGTTGCAGATGAAATACTTCACCGAACCGTGAAATCGACTGGAAGTTTTTCTAACCGCAGGCACACCTGCCAAACACAATATGCATCAGTCGGTCAAAGCATGTTGATGGGACCATGTTATTATAAATATTATTAATAAAATAACAAGCAAGGATTTGTTTTTTGAAATCAATCTATTGTTGATGCATCGATAAAACCCTGAGTAATAGGGTCAATAATATGAATGTAATTTTATCAGAATAGTATCATGTAAAATGAAACTCTACACAATACTCTTTAAAAATTTCAAATGTGGAAGATTCAAATCTGACAACTATGATTTCCTATTAAATTTAATAATCATGTAATTTAATTAAAATCTTTCTAGTTTGTATATAAAAAAATAAATATTTGATAAGAATTTGACAAATTTGTACCTCAGATAAGAAAAGAATTAAAGAACCAAAACTATTTTATAGTTTTTCATATAAAAATAGAAGCAGCTGATGAATGCACATTAATATTTCATAAAAAACCCAAGAATATTCAAATGTACAAAAAAAAAAAAAAACATTACAGAGAAAATTTAAAATGGATGAATGAATTTTTTCGTACTTCATGAATTTTTAACAAATAGCGATCAGTTTTAATAGTTAAATTTATCTTTTAGTTTTATTTAGATTTGATTTCTTTACACTCCTAGGATCAGCTCAAAATCGTTTTTTATCTCTCCTGAAACGGATGATAATAATCCGATTAGTTTTCTAATTCGAAAACATCTTATTTATTAATTAAGACGCAAACTGTTCTCGTTAAATGCTTATTAAATAATTCAAACTGAGTAGTTAATTACATTAGAGGATTTTTTTAAGCTCAAAATAAGTAAAATTACAGATTTTTCATGCCTTTTAAATGTTTAATTGTAAAAATTAATGTGTTTATTTAATGTGATAATTTTTTCTTAATTAACAAACGCAAAGTAAAAAACAGGTTATTGTTGTGCGCATTGAATATAACTTTAAAAAATTTCTTGGGTTGCTATGATATATATAATATACTGGTATATACATATATATTAGCTAGTGAAACTCAAGTTTTCTGCTTATTAAATAAAAGTACTCTTAAAACATACTGTTTTTATAACTAAGAAATCATGAAACGAAAACTGATTGTACTATTTAGCAACTTATATGTAAAGCGATAATATATGTTTACCATGTCGGACACAGGAAAAATATATGAATTTATTACAATCTCAAGCTTTCACACGACACTTTAAATTTTTTAGAATAACAAAGAAAAAACATTAAAAAAATAATTCAAATTAAATATTGGAATATTTTTCCAATGTCAATTTTACTTTGATACACAATAAAATAAATGAAAATATTTTTAAGAAAACACGATGAAAATATTTTCGTTTTGAAAAACAACTCTTTCACAGTAAGCAGGAGGAACATATACGTGCATAAAAATATATGCTATGCTTTTCATCCATAATTTTATAAATTAATTCATGTATAAAACTATGGATGAAACACAAAAAAGCAAATTTATTATTGAAATAAAAACTTTTTATGATTGCTAAACTTAAAAAAGATTATCCAGAGAAATAAATTTTTCAAATCCAATGAAAAATGTTTTTCAGCACATTAGCAAAACCTTAGATATATAAATACAAGCATAATTGTATCGTATTTAATTATATTATAATAGACCGTGCCTTAAAAAAAAGTAGAAAAAAGCTAGAAATTAAATATTTTTTAACTATGATTTGTAAAATTAGCTTCATTATATCATTCTGAAGATGGTGCAGTATACAAAAACATAAAAACTGAAAACATTTAATTATAAAATTCATAGCTAAGAAAAGAAATAGCTCGAAATGGATTTAATTACCATACTGATAGAAAATAGTTACAAATATTAAAGTCGACGAAACTAGATAGTGCATTGTACAAATATATATAAAAAAATTGTAAAAAATTATTTTATCAGAGTGATGCCATTGCTAAACATTTGAAATCGATTTTTAACCACAATTCCTTCAAGCTTCACAATTCAAACAGCTTTATTCAGTTCTCGTTCTATATTATCATACTGACATAATTGATTAATAAATAAAAATGCATGGGAGTTTCAAATTATTACTAATGAGTACATTTAATAGTAAATATTTAATTTATTTAATCCATACGAAGTTTTGTGACAATTACCAAGCGTTAATTGTGTATGAAAGTATTGTAAACGTAATAGTCCACCACAGATAAATTACTAAAACTATTTTTAAACTGCGCTAAATTTAAGATTAAAAGTATTCTCTAGATAAATAATCTTTATATTATAACAAAGTACTTATTGCAAGGACATAGTATTTCAAAATGATTCTGCTGGTTACACACCTGTTGCGCCAAATGATAAACAAGCAACAGAATTTAATAATTCCGAATCACTAGCTAAAATGAATGCAAACTTATTTTGATTTTGTGGTTTTAATATAATATCAATGCAATTTCAATATAATATGTTAATTAAATAATACACTATACGAATTTTTGAAACAAATAACAACTAATGTTAATAATTTAATTACTATTTCTCACAATCGACAAAGGCTCTATATAATAGAGTTCCAAAGAATCTCTGAAAAGCAAAACGCAAAATGTATATACAAACAGTATTATAGTGCAACTACACAATGTTTAATACATTTCAATAGAATGCACAGAACTAGAATAATAAAGTAATCACGCAAACTAATATTTTAATTACCATTAAAATAATTTTTAAATTCAATTCACAATTTAACCACATTCTACATATTTCCATAGAAGAAGAATAAAAATTTTAATATGCAATGCGTTCATTTAAATACTTTACACGGAATGAAATGCTATCATTTATCCACTTAATACCGATATCTACATTAAATCGTATGTATTAGTAAGCATCTTTTGAGGAATCTTTTCGTTTCATTGTGAATGAATAAATGAGCAGTTAACTTGTGCAATAGAATAAGCTAGAAAGTACATATTAAGCGTTACATTTCATTTTATCAATTGCAAAATAAATTAGAAGCAAATTATTTGCATTAAAATGTCTTGCTACCATAAATTTTACAATAATGCACATATTCTTCTGACAGTAGTATGGCAGATTATCTACTAATGCTTTTGTATAAATAAAAGTTTTAGCAAAAAACTTTTATTAAATATGCTATCATTGATTTTACAATTTATTCTGCTAAGTGTTTAAAAGGGAATATTCGAGTAAATGAGATAATAGTTTTTGCTTTATCCATACAAATAAATAAATGTTGCATTTACGAAGTTTGTTAATAATTCGTTTTAATTTGAACAAATTTGCATCACATATATTATAAAAATTATATTTATCCGTCAATTCAGTGTAATTATTAAAATTTTTTTAATAAACAATTCATTTCCAGTATTTCGTTTTGTTTAAGATATGAACTAGATAAATTTAACTAAATGTATTAAAAATAATTAAACAATAATAATATGTTAAAATAATTAACATGTAATAATTAAAACAATTAATAATATGTTAATTAAATAAATACAACCTTTAATAGTTTTTAGTCAATTTTAAATAAATTCTCATAGATTGAAAATTGTAATGCATAAATTAAATAAACATTATATAAATAATTGTTTTTGTCCATTTTTTTATATTTTAGATTTATAAAAATCCTAATCACGTGCGTTTGGTAAATTGTATACAAACAGTAAAATAAGCAAATTCAATGTTTATGTCTATGAATTGAAACATTTCAGTTTCTGGACGTATTTGAAAAACTAGCAAAAACTTAAATACGTCAACCCATACATAATGTCAATAAAGAGTTTTTTTCCGAGATGGCCTCTTTCACGGAAGCAAGTGTCAGGGAAAGAAAAAAGAGCTAACTCATTACACAGGATCATGTGTACGACAATTTTTCATTCCACCCACTGAAATGTAACAGAAAGTGATACAACTTGTTACTCATCTCACTTTCTGGAGACATCTTTCTTATTTTGTTGCGATGTCGCGTCAAAACACGCTATAAATAAGGGACCAAAATAAATAACGAGTGATGAGAGAAAACATTTACAAAAAGAAAAAAAAAAGTCTTAACATGTGTGAAAATTTATTTTATATTCAGTTTCCCGCCCCGGAGAAGGGAGCGACAGATCACCGTCGAGAACAAAACATCCACTTACCCCTTCGGTTATATTCCACTCTCCACCAAGTCCCCAAAAACACAATTTGATTTTCTCTTCTTCAAAGTCCTGAAGAGTCCACACGATGGCACCAAAATGAAATGAAAAAAGCCAAACAAAAGTTGTTGTAAAAGTAAGAGCGAATCCCTGGATGAAGATCTCAAGCGGAGAGACTTGATGAGCACATGATCGAGGACGGGATGTTGTTCGGCCGGCTCTTCGTGAGCAACTGGTAGTAGGCGTTGGACTACGCGAAGCCGGCGTTAAGCCCGTCCCACCTAGAGCCGTGATGTAATCAAATTCAACCACACATAATTCAGCCTGGGGCACAACTTCGTTCGCTCGTTTGTTCTTAGTTCCTATTATTCCTGCTGGTACGGCGGAAACTCACGGATTTGTTACATTGGAGCGGGATCCTGCCCTCGCTCGCTTTCCCCGGATTACTTTACCCACACTGGGGGGAAGGGGGTCGTCTTTTAAAGGATCGTTCTCTTTATTTTTTATCTTTTTTTCCTTCTCCGCACCGTTTTTCGCTCCGCGTGGACGCGATTCATTTGCATGTTGATAAGAATATTCTTTTAGGTTGGTTGGGTAGGACTGGACGACTACGGCAGGGGTGAACGGGATGGGATTGGCGGGAACTTTTCTCCACTGTGGACGGAAAGGAATTTTTCTTGTTTTTTGAAGAGTGATTAAATAAATGTCTTTCCCCCCCTCCCGTTGTGTAGCTTTTTTTTTTTTTTTTTTTTTGAGGTTTGGCACAGTGTGGAATTTTATATTTTATTCAGTTTTATTGGTTTTACAGATTTTCTCTTATTTAAATAATGACATTATTTAAAAAAATGAAAAATAATAAAATAAATTTCATTTTTAAATGCATTTTTAAAAATGAAAAATAATTATTTGAAAGATCTTTTCTGTTTTTGAAACTTTCTTGTTTTACAAAGCATATAATGCAGTAATTAATTTTTTTTTTTTTTTTTTTTACGTAAGGCATTTTAAAATTCTTTTATTATTTTAATATTCTTTATTTCTTCGAAAAAAATTTCTTTTTCTAAATGTTTGTATATATTGTTTAAAGAAGTTTATAAAACCGAAATTTTTTGTAATGAACAAATTTTCAAAGTAATAAACTTTTAAAACCTTTTAAGCATCTCATACAATTTTTAAAATATTTTTTTTTATATTTCATCATGAAACAATTTGGTATTTTTTATATGAGAATTTTTGTTAGATTTGTTAACAAATTTAATTAGTAAATTTTTTTTCTTTTATTTTGTTTTTGGCTTATAGAGGAATCCTAAAAGAGTATCTATAATTCATATATGATATTAATTTAAGGATGTTTTACAAAACGTTTCAGCTTCATGAAATGTATAAAATATGCTTAAGTTATTTACAACTTATTTTGTGCTCCTGTTTTTTTTAATTATTTGATGAAGTTTTGATGGCATAATTTATTTATTGTTATCTTTTTTAATCTTTTAATTTTGGAATTCAACTATTCAAAAATTAAATAATGTGCTTTTTCAAAAAAAATTTTTTTTAAACATATAAATCTATCTTGTCTACAAATCTGTGACTTTATCAAAATAACCTTTATAACTGGAGATAGAGGAAATAAGTTTCATCACATTTTGTGGTTAGTGATATATTTGATTTCGTTATTTATTCCTTGTCTTAAAATCTATTTATCCTTAAAAATTTTTTTAGATAAATTTAGATATTTAAAAATTATTATAAAATTCACTATAACTTCAAATTTTTTTTCTTACATCTAAGCAATTAATTAGATTTTACAATAACTGTTCATTTTCTACTCATTAAGCCGAACAGAAATTGCAGCATAATAATTATTTGCTTACCCAATCTAGTTTATTACTATAAAATTAATAACTAGCTGCAAAATGTGTTTAGAACTTTTTTAACCTAATGCAGAATTTCCGGCGCTTAATGAGGTATGTGCAATTTTTGACATTTTATGCGCCATCAAAAGAATTCCTCAATGCTTTCGTGGTCAAATTTCATTTTTATTCATTTATAAGCGAAATTTTGCACCAAATTTTCATCAAGCTCGTAAAAGATTGCATTCTTGGAAAAAATGTTATTTTAAGGATAAAATTACTGTATTTTTCTTTCAAATAAATTTTTTGACAGAAATAAGTTTTCAAAAAAAAAAAATAATAATAAATTGTTTTTTGATAGATATGTTCTTAATGAAATGTTCAGCTTATTAATTTTTCTGCTTCAGTCGGCAGCTTATAAATAAATATGTGTATTAAAATTAATAAAAAAATATTCAAATATGATACAATATAACAGGCATACACAGAACTGAGAACTTACTGCAATTTAGCCGTGGGCTGCACAAGAAAAAGAAAGAAACACTAGAAAACTATTTAACATTGTGTATATTATTTCTTTGGGTATAATATAATATAAATAACGTAATATAATAAAATAGATAATAACGATGATATAACATTCATTTAGTAAGTATTTTGGCATTTGTTCAACATAGAACATGTAGAAGACAAGCATAAAAGGGATTATTTAAATGATTTTTATATATTGATTTCTTTAATATTCATTAATAAAATGTTTGTTCGCACATATAATTTGACCAAAACAGGCCGATATTATTAAAAAAACCATCTATATTTTCTGAACGCAATTTTAAAAGAGAATATATTTTCGGCACTAACTATCGTAGAGATAACAAAAATTACGTAGCACTTAGACCAGCATGTTATTGATCCCAGATTGCTATAAAATAGATAACAATGAATAAAATATTTTTCAAGAATTTAAATGTTAACTTTTTGTTACATTAAAGCTGAATCCTGTTCCGTGTTTTCATCCATCAAAATCTTAAAACCTTGAAAAGAATTAACAATTCTATACTTTTAAAAATAAAATGGACATTGGATGAGACTGGCTGTAATATAAAGATATTAAAATTTTTTGTGGTGGATTTCCGATCACTAAGTTCAACACTTGGAATTTGTTCTTTATCCAAATATGTACTTCTATTTGATAACGAATTTCCTTGTTACAATTTTTATTTGCTATTTGTTTTTTAAAGGGTATAAAGTTCATACTGGGTACTTTGTTTTTTTTCCTCTCATTTCAAATAATCAATTAATCATTTTCAAATATTTAATGAATAACTTAGTACAAAATTCTTAACATATTTTAGATGAAGTTTACATTTCATAAAATAGAAAACATCATATTCAGCGTATTTATAAAACAAAACAAAAAAAAAAAAAAAAAAAAAAACAATCAAAAAGAAGTTTCAGAAATTCATTTTGGATTTTATTTATTTTTTTCCCCGTTATTTCTTTCGTCGTTTTTATCCTTTACATACGAAAAATTGAAATAATAATTGTATATTTTCTAATAAAATATTATTTCTTGCGAAAAATTATTAGTTTCTGAATTACTTTTAAATGAATTTTTAAACAAAAATTTATTTCAATATTGATTTAAAAATTTAAAATTCAATTTTTTTATAATATATTTGTGTTAAATGTAGCGTTTTGATTTTACTATATATGTTTTACATAAATTGTTAATATTGTTAACTTACCAATCATTCAGAAATCATTTGTTATGTTGGAAATTCAAGATAGGAGTTAGTTTAACTCATCAAGACATAAGATAGTATCCTTTTGATATTTAAAACTTTTATTTCTTACTTCATACATAATAGAATGACTACTTTCTCCTAAAGTAATTTTTCTGCAAATTCATTTGTGTTCTACAATTCAGAAATCTTGTTGTAATTAATACTATTTACTTATATCTGCTTTATTAATCATGGATAAATTAATCGATATTATGACTAGTTTATTTCTCATATTATTATCTTTAGAATGAAAAGCTGATTTCATTTGAACCATTCTAAAATTTTTTAATACTAACACATTATGTTTTCCTGTTAGTTTTAATATATAATATTTATCGTATCTCTCATATTGCGTACTTCACAATTTATCAAATGTTACTTGTATTTCTTTTCAATGATTTTGTACAGGATCATTTTGAAAGAAAGTTGAAAGACTAATTAAAACAAGGAAGTTTCTGCGTCCTATCAAAATCAGTATGAAGAATGTACATTCTCAAAAATAATTAAGGAAAAATTTTCTCAGTAATATAAATTTTCTAATTAATATTTCGAAAAAGACGGAATTTTGTTTTTCATACTTGTCTGTTGCAATAAAGTCTATGTTGCAATGAAGTCTGAAAATTTGTTTACAGACTATTTTTTAAAATTTTTTTGTTTGATTCTAATATTATACATTTTAAGAAACAACTTTAAAAAATGGTATGAATTTTAATTTGGAAGCGAAAATGAATCTAGTTAACCGAAACGTATTGAAATGCGCTGTTACTGTAAATTAATTTTTATTATTAATTTTATTAAATTATTAAACATAAAATTTTACATTTTTTTCGTTGGAAATTTTCTCCTTGCATTATGTTTTAAGAAATTTTTTGAAAAGAACTAACAACATTAATTATTCTAGTCGATGTCATTTTACAATTATCTCTTATTATTAATCAATCTTAGTTAAATTAATTACTTTATTAAATTATTAAAAAGAATCTATAATTGAATTTTTAATTTCCTTGAATGAAATTCTTGAAATACTTTCAGAAAAAAAAAAGTAAGCCATCTAAATGAACTAATATTAATCACTTTCATACTCTTTCCGGCATTATTTTAACATTGTTGTAATTTATTATTTATAAATATACATTAAACTATTACAAACTAAAATTTATATTTCTTTGAATTTATATTTTCTTCTTGATTTTAAGTTTTCATATACTTACTGAAAAAATGCCAAACTAAGTTAACTAGCATCCATTTTTTTCACACTCAGCATTAAACACTTCGTCAACAACATTAAACACTGATATTAATTTTTAACTATTAAAATGTATACAGTTGTTAAAAGAAATAACATTTGATTCCACATGTTCGGGCATCTGTTTCGGCCATCTGCACTTCATCTTCGCAATCATTTGAGTTAAAACAAGTCAGTAAATTTACCGGAATAAACAAATCTAACAAAATTGGCAATAATTTCTTGTAGTTACTAAAATAACTTATAGAACATATTTGTCTTGAAATTTTTTGCTTTTTTTTTTTTTTTTTTTTTTTTAAAATATTAATTTTTTTACCTTTCGCTACTGTAGAATCCAAAAATTTAAAGACGTGGGCATCATAAAATTTAATATATTTGGTTCGTTTCTGAAAATTAAAATCTTTCTAAAATAGTTTTAAAAGAATCCACCTAAACATTTTTAGGTAGATAAAAGAAAAAAGAACTTCACAAGACGTTTTTGCTTTGAAGCTATAAGGTATTTCAAAAAGTCATTTTTTTTATCTCTACTATTGGAATAATCGGAAATTCATTAAAAATTTATCACTGTTCGAAAATAGAAAATGTTATTTTTATGAAACATATTCTGGAAAATATTTGTGTGTAATTTAAAAAAGTGCTATTTTATTCTCCTTAAAATTTCCTTTAAATAGGAAAACACTACATGTAAATAAAAGTGCTTTCCCGTGATTATTAAATAGATTTAAAAATATTCTCATTGCAAAACTTTTATACTGTTAATGATATTCATCTAAATACTTAACTTTTCTGTTTCCTTCTAACGTATTAACTTAAACTTCGAAATATATGCATTTTGTTTTTAATTTAATGTTGAAAATATTGAAAGCAAATTTTTTTGCTATATGAATTTATCAAATTGTTAACGTTACTAGTCTATTAAAAACATATTAAAACACTAAAATAAATATAAAATGCCAATAATTAGCATAAAAAACACTAGTTTTAATAAGTTAAAATAAAAGAACTTTTAAAGAAAAACGTGTTCCGTGCATTTATTTAGTTTAAGATTTTGTTTAAGAAAAAACACCTCCACAGCATTAAGATGATAAAAAGTTTAGTAGTTAGTGCAATTATTTAAAAATCTAGTGCTTTAATTATTAATCAACCTAGAGTTTCACTAACTTTTTATATAAGTTATTATACGAATCAGAATAAACGAAATATTATTAGCCGGCTTGGAATTATTATTGTGTTTACTATTATTCTTACATGTAAACATAGATAATATAATAATGACGATATTAAACGCACATTGTAAAGAAATATATAACACTAAAAATTAAATATAAAAAATGTATAAATATAAATGAAATAAAAAAAATTAAATCATTAAAAAATATTTATTTTATTAGTGCGCTATTTGTTTCTCCACTCTTTCAGTTAGCTTTTGCAAATCGATTTCAATTTGGACATTTGCACATCGTAATGGCTGTTGCAGGACAGTGTTCCTTATGTTTGAGCGTGTTTTGTGTTTGGTTAATTGGTCAACTGTATGCTCATAATATAACAGGCAATAACTGCCCTATATCCGCACGAATATTATTTTTAAATCAAAGTTAATTTTTCCGCAAAATTTCGACAGTTCATTTTTGAATAGATGGATGCACACCTAATGTTTTTTTTAATACATTGGTTTTCACTACTTTGGCCATTATAAAATAAATATATAAATGTGTCATAAATCTCACGGACCAGAAAAATGTTGAAGGCGGGCCGCAGGTTGGCCACCCCTGATGCAGTGTAGTGTAGGTACCTCTAAACACTATATAACACCTTTACTGAGTGTCGAATTTGAACCATTTGAAACTGAATATATTTATTTATGGAGCAGTGCTAAATTTAAATTCATTTGGAGTTTCCATAATTCAAAAAATAATATCACATACTGAATATTTTAATTAAAATGTGTATTAAATAATATATGCAAGGAAAGTATTTTAAAAAAAAAAGGTAATCTTATTTTTTTTATTTTAATTTTTTAAAATTTTTTTATTTATATTCATTTTTTTTATTTTCAGATATTTATTTTCAGTTATTTATTTTCAGATAAATATTTTTCTTAAAACATTTAGTGTTAAAAATTAAAATAAACTGAATAGTTTACAAGCAATTTTAGAAATGATTAAAAAAATTTTATTTTACGTTTGACTTTTTTAAATTTCATTTTTTTTCAGTCATCGTACGTTGTGGAAACAATGAATTATTGGTGACATTATAATATCAGAGAAAAACTTTTATTATTGTAATTTATTAATTCAATTCTTTATTATTTCCATTTTGCAGTGTAATTTTAATTATAATTTATAATTTAAAATAAATTATAATATAATAAATATAATATAATATTATTATAATTTAAACTTCCTTTTCTTTACTTCTCTTTAAAGAAAATACTAGCTTTTTGTTAAAATGATTGCAATGAATAGCTTTCTGATAAATATAATTTCTTCAGTTGAGGAATAGTATTATTTCAAGACAGTTAAAAATGTGACTTATTTAAAAGTTCATACTTTTAATGAGGAATTTGAAAAAAAATTTGGGTTAATAAGCAAAAAATAGCCTTAAAAAATGGTGTTGTTGTTCTAATGCAGCTGGCAACACCGAGACAGTTAATCTTTATGCCATAGGCAAGGGCTGCACCATTGTTACTCATTTAGCACTAGCCAGGGGGCACGCGTAGCTTGAAGATATGCTACGGAAGCGAGCCACACTACCCCCACAACGTTCTACGATCTTATTAGACCAGGACCTACGGTTTAAAGTGGATTCCAAACCACTACAAACATCCATGGCACCGTCTGGACTCGAACCTGAAACCTGTGGTACCGAGCGCTAGCCACTCGGCCATCAGGTATCACAAATTAAAAAAAATTCAGTTACACGTTAGAGTCAAGTAGAAAACAATATTTGAAAATACATTTAATAATTCTAATATACTATAATATTTAAATATTAATTGCACTTCAGTTTAATTCGAAACAAAGCTCTTCTATCCTAGGACTCTTAGTTTTAACATAATTTTAAATTTCTTTTCAACTATTTTTTTACACCAGAAAGCATACACAAGAGAATACTGAAGAGAGCACCATATAATTAGTAAAAAAAAAAAAAAAAAAAATTGAAGACTTTGGTTTTTCATTTAAAAGAATAAGTAGCGTAACATTTCGTCTAAAATCCCTTTGGATTTCAAAATGTTTGATACTTTTAGATCAACAGAGCGAACTCTAATGGAAGGTATGAAAAAATGCTGATGCTTAAGCAAATCATCAATCTTCCCCCCGTCGAAGACAGCACTTGCGAAGAATTTGAACTTGACAAGCTTCTACAAGAGCCACTGAAAGCGAATTTTTGTGTGACAAAAGAGGGTTGCCAGGCATACGAAGTTATGCCGCCCTCATACTTAGAAAAAGTCTCAATTCTGAAATGAAATTTCCGCAGGGAAAATAGCTACCAAGGAAACATTAATTGTTTCCATGGAAATACGCAACAAACGAATCGGGCGCGTTAAGAAAGTAGCATGATAGACTGTTTCTATGTTTACGAAAATATATTATTTATTCAAGGTAAATTACTATTAATTTATTGTTAATTTTTATATAAATGTGAAATGCAGTATTTAAAAGTTATTAATGAATGAACATTTAAGAAATGAATGAATGATGTCATTAACTTAAGATTCATTTCAAAATCATTTTTAACTTTTTCTGAAAAAAAAAAAAATTAAAAAAATTTTATTTCGATATAAAATTAATTTTCAATTATGAAATTATATTTTTAAGGACTAGGAACGATTTTTTTTTTTTAATACTACAAAATTGTTGGTCATTTATCGTATAAAAATTAAATTATGTACTGTTATTCAAAATATAATAATAATTTAAAGTAAATATGTTATACAAAGATCATAACAGCATTTAGAAATAGTGTAGTTTATAGAAAAATGACTTTATAAAATAATATTTTCTTGTAGAGATAAAATAGAAAACATCTTTTTTCTTCCAGTACAAGTATAATAAAATATAAGTCTGAGGTTGTCGTAGTTTCTTTTTATAATAAAAGAAAGAAAAGACTATTGAAACAGTGATCGATTTTTATCTTTTGAAATTTGATTCTTAAAATATATGAGAAAACTTATATTTAGTCTCCAAGGGCTTATATATATGCTTTTCCAACTAGAAATTAAAAAGTTCTGGGATATCTAAAGATGCAATGATATTTACGTAGCAAAAAATTAAATAAATGTATAGTAATCACGTTTCTTGGGTGTTTTAATGCCTTTCCTGGGATTTGTTATGACTTTTCTGAAAAGTACTTGTAAAGATTTTCAATTACAACAATGATAAAACAACTTTACTTTTAAATTATTTCACATACCATTTGTAATTAAGTACTTTAAATGACGCTTACAATACAAACTTTTTTTTAGCATAATCAACTATTTCGAAATAGGAAATCGCTTAGAAAGTAATTGAAATTCACTATCATTCTCTTTTCCTTTAATTAAGAATTTCCGTCATAATAATCTGTAGTATGTGGTTGAAATTAAAATACTTTTTACCACAAAAGAATTCCTTGACTACGATTTAACAATGTTCCATATAAGTCATTACAGGAAGTCTTTGGACAATAAAAAATCTTCCACCCATCAACATAGACAACAAAAAACCACAGGTAATTTATTGGGCGAATATATCTGAAATTTTTTATTAAAAGACTTTGCATAAAATCTATGTAAAAAAAAAAAATCATGATTAATTTAAACAAGATTCCTCAATTTCACATACAAGCTATACCAGTGTCACATGCAGTAACTACAACAAGTTTTTTTTTTCAATTTATATTTCTCTCCTCTAAATCGTTAGAAACATACTTGTCGCTTAAGTCGCAGAGATTACCACCATTTCGATAGGAACATGGGACAAGGCAAATGGAGAGTTGTCTGATTCGTATCAATCAATTCAGATAACAAGAAACCAATGATAATTTCATCGGGCGATTTATTTGAGAATTTGTCATTAAAAGATTTACTTATAATTTACGCAAAAAAATAATGTTTCACTTAGAATCCAAAATCAGATGCACCCACACTCATTAAAATAAGCTAGAAAAAAATAGAAAGGTATTTCTCGTTCAAATGGCAGAGATAACCAACATTTAAGAATTGACACAGAACATGAGAAAGCACCGACCAGTGGCCAAGGAATGGCCGAGACACCATGGAATTACAGCTACTTTTTTTGACAAATTCATTTGTAAGTTGTCATTAGAAGACCTTACATATCATTTATGCAAAAGTTAACGTTTCGCTTGCTACTCAATACAAGATTCCACAAATTACATATTCAAGTTTTACCTTTGTGTCACACACACAAACTATAAGGGGAGCAGAAAAAATATCTGTCGAATTTTTTTTTTTCTACGTATATCCTCTCCTCTTAAATTAGACAGTCAAGAGAAGAAAGACATTTCTCGCTTAAATCGCGGAGATAGCCACCATTTAGATAAGAACTCACACAGAACTAGACAAAGGGGGAGGTCGAGGAAAGTAATCACCAGTCAACAAATAACCCATGGAGAAGCAACAAACTTGCGTCTAATACCGGAGGGCGAAAAAAAAATGGTTTCCACGGAATGATTTTAATGACGTTTCGTGTTAGAAAAGGACATCGAAATGAAGTAAAAGAATGAAATGTATATATATATATAGTAAAAAATAAGATGCGAATAATACTAATAAAAGAAAGGCTTCGCAAAAAGACCGGTTTTTGTGGTAACTGTCCAGGAATGCTAATTTACACACAAACGGATCCTTCCACGCAACAGTCACAGTATATAGGTTTACATAGCAGATGTTATCTACCTCCCTTTTGAAGAGTCACGTGGGACTTTCCCATCCCTTTTTTTCTTGAGCATCTCGGCAGCTGCTCGATTTCGTTCTGGGGACCAATTCCCTTTTATTTACATTTCGAAGATGGAGTGCCCATTTTGCTTCTAACTAACTATCTCCTGCAGTTCGGTTCGCTCACCTTAAGACACTTCACAGGGATGCTTCGTCATTCCCATTCGATTCACCCACTTCACCCCAAACACTCACTCGACCCCCTTAACACGGATCATTCTAATTGCTCTCATGTACCAATGCTCACGTTCAGAAGGGGCGACGGAAAATTCTGCATAAAAAACAACTGAAACATTGATGACTCCCATTTCTCTACTTTGAAACCATTTTTATTGCAACGGTCTCACACTTCACTAGAAGGAATTTGACCTGCGGAAAAAAGGTTGCTTTTTGCTTTCCTATTTTGGAACTTGAAAACAGATGCCGGTATGAGATTCATAGTTCTCAAGAGTCCGCATTTAATTTTCTGTTAAAAGTCTCTTTAGCTTTCAGCAATTCATATAGTAATGTTAAAGAAAGATTTATTATTTTATTTCAAGTCATGAAAATCGAGTCATTGAAGGTATTGCCTAAATTAAATGGTAGTTAAGTTTTTCAGAAAATTTTTCTGTTAATAACGTAATTAAATCACAAACCTCAGAGCGCAACGCCTAAGGCATATGATTGGTGATATTTCACGCGTCGTCGCTTAACGCCTTGGTGTGAATACAGCTTAAAATGGTCAGTAAACTTAATGGGTCATCACGGGCAAAGCGTTAGGGAGTGTAGGTATTGCGTAACAACTAGAAAGACAAAGTTTTCTTTTTTCATTGGTACCTTTTGAGAGTTTATATGTATTTAAAATGACAATGATCATCCCATCGATAATTTGTTACTAAGGCCTAAAAAGTGAATAATAATTATTTTTACATGAAAACATTAAAATAACCCCTTTTTTACGTATAACCAATATAAATTATGCGGAGAATTTCCTTAACTTCCATTGTTATTTGTGAAAACAAACAGATAATACACCTTCACTCCAAAACAGTTTTTAATTTAGGAATTAAATTGAAATATTATTAATTAATAAATACATAAACAGATAAATAACGATGAATGTATTATTATTTAGGAAATCTGATGTGTTTCTCTTCATTTGACAGCATTCATGATCCTTAATATCGCATTCTATATGAGAAATCAAAGCCAGCGATAAAAATTGTTAGAATGTATAGCAACTTTTGAGCATATCTTTGTTATCATATCCTTTACTTGATAATAAAGAATCATTCAAAAGATAGATTTGGTAGAGTGTCTAGTTAGGATTTGAATGACAAAAATTAATCGTAAATTTCAAGTGTTGGGTGAATGGAATAAGTAATTTTTTTTTATGCTTCTTTTCTTATTTTTTTTAAAAAAGTAAGCCTAAATATATTAAAGCACTTATCTGCACTGTGCCTGTGTGGGATATTTTTGAAAATACATTTTAAAATATATCGAAAAAATACATCATAAATTTTAAAAAAATTCCAGGAGTTTTGGTTTCAAGACTTACACACTTGATTAAATTAAAAAAATAATAATAATAAAATTCATTATTATTATTATCATTATTTTAAATTTGACGTTATACAATATTATTTATTTACGCTTTTTTTCCCGAGGGAAAAAAATTATGTTCACGCTAAAAACAAGTTAACTAATATTAAACCAGATGCTACAAGAATACACACATTTGAATGATTTTTATATGATTATTTATTTACATCAAAAACAAAAGTTTAGAATATTTACATATTTTATTAAAAAAAATTTGATTATATTCAATAATTGAAACAAAATTTAATTAAATATTTAATTTTTAGTTAAATTTTTTATAAGCATTATATAAAATAAAAACAGAATGGTGATTGTTTTGCTATAAATTATCAAATCACTCTTCTATTGTCTTCAAAATTACTTTTATTTCATTTTTGATTAAAAATGCTATAAAATTATAGAGATAAAATAGGTCTGTAAAACAGATTAGATTAAACTAAAATAATAATAATAATCGGAAATCATCAAGCTTATAGAGGAATCAGAAAAATTTGCTAAAGAAAAGTTTTGATTCTAATACTGGGAACTCGATTACAATATCAATCACAATATTATTGTAATCTGCTATAATTAATATACTTAAATTAAATTAAAATGATTCGAGTACAGACCTCGTCATGGTAATAAGTGTCACTCAGAATGGTAGACAATGCAGAGCCTCTCAAACATTTCAACTTAGTGACCTCCTTTACCAGAACCAAAATTTTTGCGATCACGATAAAACTTTCGTAATTCAAAAATAAAACACCACCTTAAAAGCTGTAGTTGAAAAAAATTAATTAAAAGTCGTGAAAAAGTCGGCAAAATTCGATTTCTGCAAACTCTCTTATTGGATTTCTTGTTCCCATTTCTATTTCCTGTAATTCAGCCCATGCATTGCAAACTGCTGTGATGAACTCTCTCGAACAACTCTTTTGCTTTATTGTTGTTATTATATATTAAATAAATGTCCTGTGTATTGTATTGTAGTGTATTAAGAATATTTCTCATGTTAAGATTTTTTGTAAACATTATTAGCAATTTGGTCATGAACTAAATGTACGTCTTTGAGATGCGTTTCAATTACGTTGTTTTTTCTGTTTTAAATTCTTTTTGTGTCTTACAATATATTGTATAATAATACCATCGTATTTCAGTCAATGAAATGTCAAAAGTGGATACTGATAAAAATTTTTTTTTCCTTGTGTTCCTGTGTGTACCTATAATTTAAATTACTTTTCGGGTCTTTTTTATACTAGGTCTTCTGAGAAAATTGTATCAGCATTCACTCTTCTAATCTACTGTTTTATTAGCTCCACCATATTCTGGCAACTGACAATTGGCGTACCGATTACGGAGTACCAATAGGGATAGAGTCCTTAACCTCCTCATCTTAATTCGTAAATAAATTTACAATTATAATTGGCTGCTTTAAGTTAGTAATGTTGATAAAAAATAAAGTTTCTAGAAAATAAAAATGGTACTCTAAAATGAAAGTAAGATAAAAAAATAAAAAGTCAAAATTAAAATTAAATTTAAAAGAATTTAAGTTAAAATTCGGTACAATTAGGGAATTGGAACGCTTCACGATTTTGCGAGTCATCCTTGCGCAGGAGTTATGCTAATCTTCTCTGTATCGTTCCAATTTTAGTATAGGTACTGCTGAAGCGAGTACAGTTTGGGAATGATGTGGGTGAGAAGTCTGACTGGGCTCTGAACACCACCACTCTATTTATGTCACCGCCATTGCACATTAGTACAAATTCATCTACATCATTTCTAAACTGTAAAAGGGGATTCTCAGTCATAAACACAGTGATGCAGTAATAATATATAGGGAATAATGCTGATTTGGTTAACTATCATGGGCCATTGCTGAAGCTGAATTAAATGCCATTAAAAAATGAAAAGGAATTTACTTGAAGCGATTTCAAATGTTAATTAATTAGCATTTATAGCATAAAACAAAATTGAACACTCACTAAAATCACTTTGATATGCATAACAGTAATATAATTTATGTTGATTCTCTGAAAATGGCGTCTACTTAATCAGCATACAAACTTCGCTACAACTCTTGTTTCAAATGATTCTTCCAGAATCCACGCCAGTTGAGGTCATTTGGTACTTTAACCTTCTTGAGATATAAAATAATAAAAGGAGTATTATTATCTACGATTAATATTCCCTGATTACTCTAACTACGTATTTAAAGTCCTAATTTTCGAATCTGAAATGGAAGTCTTTAAGATCTTAAATGCATTCGGTAAAAGAGTCTCAAGAAGATAATTAATACAAGAAAAACTCGCGACCAAAAAAAATGGTGGATGACGGAGAATGCCGTACTTACGTAAATAAAATATGTTACGGGTGACAATTATGAGAATATGATTCTAATGATTTGAAACAACCCTCTCCGACAAATCATTCGCGATAAATTACTGAACTTGAAATTCATTCTTGTTTCGCTTTCCAGTATTGCTAATAAGTGCTAATGATGTAAAGAAAAAAGAAATGCCCCACAGCGATGAAAAGAAATCATTATCATTTATTATTATGCGTCTGGACCTATCCCAAGGAATATAGAAAACTTCCAAAGTTATTGTACAGCAGTGACATCATTAGAACCAATATATTTTAAAGTTATGGGGAGATTGTTTTGCCAAAAAAAGATAAAAGAAAAAAGAAATAAAATGTCTGTCGTAAAAAAATTTCCATGAGCTAGAAGAATGCGCGGACTAGAAAAAGGTGTGGCCTTAGCCCGCATAGCAGCTCCATAATTCTATGTCACTTGCAACACAGAAAAGTCCATAGACGGTACATTCAAATTACAGAGATGCACAAACCGTTGCCTGCGGTAAATGTTTTTCATTCTCATCGTTTGTCCATTTTACTTAAAAAATATAATTGGTCATTTTTTGTAACGATTTTCAGCTGTGGATGAAATTGCAGATTAGAAGATCAAATTTTTTGTCAATAACGTACGATCTGGATGTAAGATCCTTATCTACTTCATTTTTTTCGTCTGTACGATATTTATTGCAGAAAACATGTTTGATTAAAATTGGCTTAACATAGCAGACGGGATTGTCATTAAGTAATTCATTAAAATAGGCAAGCTTGTTTGAACACATATTTGTTCTAACAGGCTTGCATATTTATGCTAGTTTATAACTAGTATAAATGCGCACTAGTACGCTTCTTAGTATTATAGTTTATATACTAGTTTACATCCCTGCTAACAAACATTTTTAAGCAGGAATATTAAAAAAATTATAAATTAAAGCCAATTAACTATTCACTTTTACGCTTGATTACTAATATATATAAAGAAAACGGGAAAGATAAATAGCACTCTTTTTAGAAGAACGCAACGAAAATACTTCATTTTTCAAAATAAATAAATAAATAAAACTTTTCTGATTATGCAATCTTAAAATAATTGCCAACATTATAAAAGCATTTAAATATAATACTTAATAGAAAACTGATAGGGAAATATTCGGATGAATCATAGATGAGCTTCAACATAATTTTTCTTCGTGAAGAAAAAAAAAAAAGGACATCACCTTTCAAAATTATTTAAATTTAAAGAATTTTGAAAGTTAAATATTGAAGCTGTTATTTTAATATGATTTTAATTATTTAATTATTACCAAAAAGTAAAAACTAAAAAGTTTTCTAAATACGATATTTTAAAAATGAAATTTTCAGAGCTGTTGCCGATACAAAATGCTTATTATATTAATTTAAATGTATTCAGATATCACGTATTTCTCAAAACTACAGCGAACTATTCATGCATATAGTCAAATTGTCATATTATTAAATAATCTTGCAAATCTATCATATCAAAAAAATTAATATCTTTACGATAATTTATAATAATGCAATTAAAAAAAGCGGAATATTGCTCTCCCAAACTCAATTACATAATTTCCATATGTGAAAAATGCTGTAAATTTTAAAACTACAGCTTTAAAAAAGTTGGAATGAATCTAAAATTAGTTTGAATCTAAAATTATTTTTTATTTTAAAAGGAGGAAGTTTTACTCATTATTAAAAAATTATCTCTGATAGCTCTATGAATCTTGTTTAAATATATCAAATAATTTTAAAAATATCCTTGGCATTTATTACAAAGAGGATGATAGATAAAGTTATTTTTGCAATATTTTAGCATTGATTCAATGGTTCTTCCCCTAGACATATTGACGTCGTAGAAGTCATAAAAGCTCGTTATCTCCTAATTGCAAAATGGAAACACAAATAAACAACAACAATCAGAAAGCAGAAAATTGAATAATTTCCATTTCAAGCTGTACCTTTTCGATCCAACTTTCCGTAATGAGTCCTATTTAACCTGTCACCAATAATTGTAACTGAATTATAATTCTTTAGGAGAGCTCTTCAACGTTCAGCGACATGCTTAATATTGTTAAAGAGTCAGCCCTATCATCAACGGTTCACTTTCGATACTAAGCTAAACTGCTCACTTCTTTCCACCTTTCTTTGTTCACTTAACACCAATTGCGGTGCGATAATGGATCTTATTCGTGAACGCCCTCTTCGGCAACCGCCTTCATTTACCCGGGTTAATGGAGTGTTCTGGACAACAAGATAAACACATCTGGACATTAGGGAAGAAAAGGGCGGATCTCCCTTTTCTGCAAATGAATAATTGATTCGGCCAGAATGCCAGCTTTAAGTAAGTTAATGGTATTTTTAGAAAAGTTAACTCGCGTCATTAAGACAAACTTAGAAGGTTTAAAGATACTCCAGCGGGAAATTACCTACGGAAAGCATCGATCGGACCTGGTCCCCAATCTATCCTTCAATCGAAATGTTTGTTTTGTTTTCTCGGTACGTTATGAATGAGGTTCACCTTTTGGAAAAGTCAACTTATCGCTGAAGCATCGGTCAAAGGATCAAAAAGTGAAGAAGAATTAATAATTCAATGAATAAAATGTACCACCAAATATATATATTTATTTATTAAGGCAGTATATGCAAAATAATTTCTTAAATATTTTCTATTTTATTTTTAGAGTAAACTATTTTTGATATCTTTCTAACAGATGCTGCCTGTTAAATGAACAAATTTCTTAAAAGACAAACCCCAATGAAATTTAGTCATTCATCTTTCACTTTATTTGAATCTTGGTCTTGGTGGGCTGTAAGTACGACTCATCTTTCATGAAAATCAAGTCAATGACGTAATAATAATCTCTATGGCCCATGGAGCTTGTGCTTTTCTTATGCATCCTTCCCTCGAATTATTGGAAAAGGCACCTCCTGGTCCAGTGGAGTGAACGCAAATTAGCATGTAGGAAAATAGGGTCTTATTAATTCTGTCATATACGTTATATATATATATATATAGTTCACGAATAAAGCAGTATCATCAAACATTGTTATCTTTGTTTAAAATACTTTCTATAATTATTAATATATTTCTCATTAAATATGTTCATACTTATTTATAAAATTAACTATTTCTGATATCTCTTGCAGACTTTGCTTATTCCGACACTCTGTTAAATGAAGTGGGATATTCTGATGTAATTAAATAAATAATTTTTTCTTTGTTTGTCGTACAGTGAAATCTTGTAATAACGGCAAAGTTTCGCTCTAAAAATGTAACTGCAGATTATTTCAGTCAAAGTAAGTAAAAGTGAATTTTCTACGTAGTTTAAAAATCTTTTCAATATTCAATCTCTAAAACTCTTTGGTCTTTCTGATTTATGTAATCGATGATTAGTTTGATAAAATCAAAATGAAAAATTGATTTCAAATATTTCAAACTGAAGTTTCTAGTGGTTTTATATTTCAATGACTCATTTTTTTCACGTTCTGGAAAGAATTAATCTATCAGTTGTGCGCAGTGCATGTCTGAATAACATGAAAAGTACTTCACTTGATTTCTATCTAATTAAACAAACTTTTGCATGAAATCTCAATTCATGATAGTAAAATACTATAAGATGATAATATATATATATATATATATATATATATTAATAATAATTATTTAACATAATAATAAAAAAAATTTAATGTCTTATTATGTAACATTTGATTGCTTAATGTTAATTGCAGTGATTGGGCAACAATCTTGCTTTTTTTTTGGCTCATTTTAAATATTACAAAAGGATGTAATAAACAACTACTGCAACTTTTTATGAATCAATTGAAACTATATTTCAAAAGTTTCCCCAAAATTTTGAAACACTATTTTAATGAACTGAAGTTTAATTCGAACTGTAAGGATGAAAAATAAAGCATCATTAGAAAATTTATACCAAACAGAAATAAAACTTAAATTGTCTGCCTTAATTAAAAAAGGCATGTAAATTTGGAAGTCTCTAGCAGCATGTAATTATATATAACTATTGGAATAATAAAAGAATTTTAAAATACAGCAGAAAATTTTGTGAACGAGTTAATTTGTCAAGATATTTGTTTTATTACTTATAAATAATGCGCTGCTTTTATAAGTGAGTAGTGTTTATTTCAAAGCATATTTCTGAAAATTAATGAATTGTACATATTTTGTAAAAGTAATTAGTTAAATGAAATGTAATGAATAAAAATTAACTCGGAGGCTAATAAACGAATAATATGGAATGAAACATGTAATGAAAAACATTAAATACTATTATTACTTATTTCTACATTAATTGATTTCTGTATAACTTTTATTGGTTTTACAAAACTTTCATTCTTAAATAGATGTTCGAAATAAAAAAGCTGTCAATGCCACTTTTTAAAGTAAAGAAAAATAGCTAATAATAAAATATCTCCACAATTAATGCATAAAAAAAAGAGTTCTTAGAAAAGAGCACACACATACATACATATATACACATCCGCAAACATGAATCTTTGCAAGTAACTTTCGGTAACTGAACTCCAGATTGTTTTAATGCACTGATCGATCAATTTGTGGATAACGAGAGTAAACTTTTTTTTTTTCTTTTTTTGAGGAAACAGTTCAAAGAAAAGATTTTTTCAAAGAAAATAATGCAAGAATTACGTTTGTGATAATAGCAATGAAAAGTTTCAAGAATTTCGGTTTTTGAGAACAATCGGAACACACAATAACGATGCACCAACAAAAAATTCGTAACAAAGGACTTCCTCCACCTAAGGTTGCCGAATCATTGAAGAAGAATAAAGGACAAAGGAGAAAATGTCTCCCAAAACAAGAAAAACCGCAGATCGAAGCGCAAGATAAGCCGGTCCATGTACCTGGAAAAAAGTTGAACTTTAAGAAAAAAAAGCAACTTTCCTCAATTGGGAATGTAGCCCTTTTTTCTCCAAGATCGAATGCCAATGTCTCGTCGAGGCGAAACCGGAGGATTGTTTGGAAGAAACGAACTGCATCGAAAAACAGTGGGGGACAAAGCCTAAAAGGAAACATTTGGGAAGAAGTCATCATACCGGTCAAGTGCAAGGTCAATGATGAAGAAAATGCCTATTCGCATCATCCGTCAGACTGCCTTCAGACTTCGTCATTACACTTCTTATTAACACTTAGGACATAATTGAGACAGGAGTCAAAAGTCAGATGATTAATGGTTAATTGGATATTATGTACATTGGGCGACCTCCCAGTAGCTTCGGTTATTCCGAGTGTCTAGTGATATAGATAATGAATTTTAAATAACAGGTCAACATTTATCTCAAGAAAAGTAATAGTATCAGCAACAGCTAAGCGGAAAACTTGACGAGACAAAATTAAAAAATTTTCATGTATTTGGAAATTCTAGATTTAAGTATTGAATACAGGAGTTACGATTCACTTTTAAAATAACTTTACCTATATAAATATACAGTAAAATCCCATTTGTATGTTCACACAAATTAAGATTTTGTTTATTTTCCATTTACTTCAGTTTCCGTAGGTCTTAAAATCTATTCTTAGTGAAGATTGTTATACAACTTGATATGGATGTTATTTCACATGATTGGTTTTTTTTCCCCTTTAGTACTGATGGATTTCTACTCATTCACATCTATTTCTGTAGAAATATGAACATTCATGTTCTGATAAATTGAAATAATAATAACAAAATTCTTAAAATATTGTCATTGCAAAATCATTTATTTTCAGCTGTTAAATTTTGTTATCCATAATGTAGAGTACCATAACATCTTCAGCTTTTATATATTACAATAAAAATTTATATTTGCTTTTCCTTATTTATACTTATTTCCAGATTTTTCTGGCAAAGAAAAAGGGATTTACTGTACTATTATGCAATGAAAATTATTAATATCTAAATAGACAAATCAAACTGTGTCTAAGATAGTCTTTTTGTTAATATGGTAAGAAATTAATTTGCCGGTCAAGAGCAAGGTCAGCAGTGATCAAGTCATTCTTTATCGATACATTTATTAACACTTCGGGTATAATTTAGAGAGGAGTCAAAAGTCGGGAGAATTGAGGATAACTGGATGTTGAACTTGTTATATAACCTCCTAATCGCGTGTATTTTTTTATCTAATCTTTTTTTTTGTATCTAATTATAATAAGATATTTATAATTAGACAAACAAATTCCCACAGAAAAGAATCTCTTAATATTTTATGCGTATTAATTTTAGATTCAGATGTTCTAAACATTTCGCATGATTTATAAGGGTAAAGTGGAAATATTTATATAATTTCACAAAAATACGATTTCTTTTCAATGAATTATTCATGAAAACGTAGAACTATAATAAATGATTATTTGTAGTAACTGTACATAGATAGATGAATCTGCTATAGCTCATGTTTAAATTTCCATATTTTACTAACAATTTATTAAAATATAAGATTTTATTAGTTTTTTAAAGTTATAAAAAATTGCGAATAACAGTTTTGTCTGTACTTCGGATTGACATAACCTTTCTATCAATAATGTTTTGATAAAGAATTCTTCTTTGAATAAAAGATCACATGATGTTATCGCTGTAAAAGATCTCTTAACAGAGCATGATGCTTTTTTCAAAAACTAAAACTCTCTGTATTTTAGAACTCTCTTTAATATAAACTAATTAGTTTATTGACTAGAGACTATATTTAGAAAAACTTAACACAAATAAAAGAAATCTTCATTATTTTCTCCAATAAATAAAATTAGATATAGAGTTATTTTGCATGTATTGCATTCAATGGTTTGAAATGATGTAATTCGGTGATCAAGACATTTTTTTCTTTTTCTTATTAAAAACGATAGTTCCTCTGAAAAACCTTCGCATAGAATTTTGCATCAATCAATTATCAAATCATTTAGGAAATTTAAATTTAGGTTATCTGATATGATGTTGAAACTGAAATACAAATGACTTGAAAGGAGTCCTTTTATTTTACAAATAGGAGAAAGCTTCATGCTGTTCTTTTTTTAATAAAATAATTAAATACACAAAAATTAAATACACAATAATTTAAAACACAATAATTTAAATACACAATAATTTAAAATAAATTAAATACACAATAATTACTGTACAGATTGAAAATTTAAGTGGAGATTTTGAAAGCTAGCTAGAAAGCTAGTAAAGCTAGCTTGAAGCTAGTAAACTACAAGTTTACTAGCTTAAGACATCAAATTAGAGGAAGTTTTAAAGTGTTTTTATCATTTATTTTGTATAAGTTTAAAAAGATGCATTTCGTACATCATTCATTATTGCGTAATTAATGATGCCTTTAATAAAAATGTTTGCGCATTAAAACGCGAATTCTTGCGAGCTATCCATAGAGTATACACTCAGAATTGACTAACACGGCTTCTATTTGACATGTTTAAAATAAAATGTCATGATGCCCTAATCAGCAGATAATTTGAGGTATTTGCAAAACAGCATTACCCGTTCCATTCTTCTCTCAAACAATCACGCGGAAGCTCTTTCTCTGCCAACAAACAAACCGCCAATTTTGTTCCATTTCCAGCCCATTGCGCCGGATGGTTGAACGATATGACACAGCGACCTACTGCCACAGGCGAGACGACAGACGGAGGAGGAAGAGATGATCTTCAGAGGAACACCGATCCTTGATCTCAAAGATCCGCTTCCAACAAACAACAGCACGAAATAAACTTGCGGAGTCGTTAAGAAAAAACAAGAGGTCTCGGGGCTAAAAAATACAACGATAACGAAAATCGTTTTCGCGAAGGGTAACTGACAACCGGGATGGAAAAGATTCCGAATGAGAGGAGGGGGGTAGAACAGTTAGAACAAAATGCTGTCCATCGAAACGGGAAAGACTTTAAAGGTGGCTTTAATTATTGTAATTTTCCCATCAACAGGGCGGAGACCTTTGCGGGCAGGAAAAAGAAAAACTTCAGTCATCAGTGACAAGCAGGATTGAGAGGGGGTGTGAGGAATCCGCCCTTTAACTAACTCGCCTCCCCACTTTTCACTCTTGGGATCCAGACAAATGACGTTCAATTTCAGGGACAATGAATAAACGCAAGCAGCAATGCCTGTAGGTTGTGCTTTATGGAAATTAAGATGAAAAGAAAACTGGATCTTACTTTCTTTCGTGTTTGAGATCAGTTGGCAATGAAATTGGATGGAAACCATTGTGTTGCGTTGAGTTTTTAAATCGGATTCCAATTCATGGATTACAGTGTGAATGCTCTAACTTTAAGAAGTTTGTAAGTATTCTTTTACCGAGCTAAAACAGAATAATTAATTATTATTACAAATAATTTGCAAGGAAAATAAAACAAGGAGTTCCTCTACTTTGATTTTTTAATATCTTTCAAGTTTATTAAAGAGTTATTTCCTACTGCCTCAGGGAGGATAACTTTTAAGTTTAAATCTCATCCTAACTGCTGTGGATGAGGATGTAACGGTATACAAAAACTCCCAATTGTTTCTTCTAGCAGCATAATTTATTTATAATTCTACCATTGAATAGACCTTGAATTGTAATTGTTAATCTCTTATCTCAAATAATATCTTGAAAATTCAAGTATTTAAAGTTTCAAAATTTAAAAACTTATACAGTCGTGCCATTGTGAGCTATGAAATACATAGTTAACGTGTATCGACAATACTCTATTTTAGAAATTTTGTGAAGGGAGCTTCCTTCTACGAACACATAGATTTTAACCAATTGAGATAGAAATCAATAAATTAATTTATATCCCTTCAAAACTTTTTTCATGGATTTGAGCCGTCGTCTTTTAAAATCGAAAGTGTATCAACTAATGGATAGCCGAAATTCAGCAAACGTAAAAGAAGAGTACGAAACTCCAACACTGATAGCGGCCTGATCAATATTCTTCCATTGCTATGAAGTCACCTTCTGGCGCCATGAGATTTATACTCTTGAAAGAATAAGAACCGTCATCTTTTTCTTTTACATCCTTTTTTGTTTTCTGGACTCTGCGCCCCCTCCTTTTGAATGTGGGAGGGGATCGTTTCCAGCATCTTTTTTTATTGTTTCACTGAACGCAAGAGATTAGCGTATTTATTACCGTAGCATATTTTTTATACACTGTTCCGTTCGGCTGGGCAGAAAGAGTCTCGTAAAGACAACTGTTCCACCTTCGATATTGTACGAATGTAACTCAGAATGATAAATGTTCGAATAACTCAAGACAAATGGTCTTCGCCTCGACCAAAAACTGGATGTATGGGATTACGTCTTCAGTGTATTTGGAGGAAGAACTTCAAAGTATATAGGCTCTTTACTTCCACATATGTCTGATAGCACTCTTGCTGCATTCTTGCTTTCAAGGAGTGTTGGAATTGTTCAAATGGCGAATGAAATTTTTTTAAAGTTGATTTTTTTAACATCGAGCTCAAATATCTGCATAGGCCATTGCTGGTTTCTTGCCAATTCATGTAAATTAAGTCATTTTAAATTCATTAAAACATTTTGGGTACTTTATTACTGAGTGAAATGAATTATGAGAAAAATATGACTTAAATATATATTTGTCTAGTTAAATTGAAAAGTCTGTCTAGTTAAATATTTTTATATCTGGATGTATCTGATTACGTATTTAGTGTATTTGAAGGAAGAGTTTCAAAGTATAAAGGCATATGTCTGATATATGTGGACATATATGTCTTTTACATATGTCTGATAGATTCTTGATTTCAGGGAGTGTTTGAATTGTTGAAATTTTGAATGCAATTTGTTTACTAGGAAAAAACATTGCCTCAATTATATGTGCATGACATTATTGATTATTTTCTGCTTATTTATATAAATTAAGGGATTTTATAGTCATTAAAACATCTCTGGGTTTTCCATTACTGAGTGAAATGAATTATAAGAAAATGGTGTCATTTAAATAAACATTTAAAATGAAAGGATATCAATTTTTAAAATCTTACGATATTTTTAATTAAACTAGATAAGTGATACACTATGGTAGTTTAACACAACTAAAAGTTAAAATTTTTTCGTTGTGAAAATTTCGACATTTTTAGTTTGAATAACATTAAATACTGAGCATTAATACAAGATTAAAAAAATGTACTCAAATATCTATAAAATTAGTGTCGATGTAGGACAATTTTGCATGGAAAGGGTTAAATTCATTTTACTTAAAAAAATATTCGTGTCATTGTTTTACGTAGAATGTGATGGAAATCTAATTTAAATATAAACTATTTTATTATTTATTCGTTATAAAATAGAAAATAACTTATAAAACAATGATCTTTACCACAATATTTTTTATTTATTCTTGATTTGAAAAATGCACATTCTTAATTGATAATTACTCAAACATGCTAAGTTTAGAAATCGAAATAAATATATTTATACTCTTATAGATGAGATTTTAGATTTTTACGATTCACTGAAAATAATACAAAATCACCTATTCTTTAAAAGAAAAAAAATAAGAATATTTAATTCAAATAATTTCATTTGTAATTGTACATTATTGTTTGTTTAATAAATAATAAAGTATATCTGTGCATATTTCTGTATTTTCTGCGTATATGCCGGTAATATTTCTGTGTATATTTCGATCATTTTTATAACTTTTTAAAAAGCTAAAGTGAGAGGATCGGCTTATATACGGATTCGCAAAAAATGTAAGGCGCAAGTGATAAATCGTCCAATATCGCTAATAAAGCACGTTTTTATCTCTTTACTTTATATTTTTTAAGTTTATAAATAAATTAGGTTTAGATGAAATGAGTTATTCGTATTCGGAAAATGATGTTGAATTTGCCGTCAGGTGAATCGAAAAGTATTAACACTTTCGCCAGAAATAATAATAGAATACCGTTAAGCTATGAACGTGACAGAGACAGACATTTTTTTTTTCTCATTTTCGTTTTTATACGTTTTGATTTGGTTTGGTTTGTCTTTCTATTGTCATTTTGTGTACACTTTAGGCTAATTTGAGAGGGACCTACAGTTTAACGTGGATTCCTAACTACTCACAAACATCCATGACGCCGCCACGATTCGAACCTGAACCAGGCTCCGCAAAATTTTTGAAGAAATAACTCACTCTCGACTTATACACGGATCGATCATTTTTTAGAAATATATAGTAATAATAAATAATTTATTTGTTAAAATATCGTTAAAGGAATATTTTATATGAAAACTGATACAACTTTCTTTCTTCGAATACAGTAAATTTCCTTTATATACATCCCTACATTAGAAGTAAGTTTCATTATCGTCACTTAACGGATGTATTTAGGAAAAGGAATTTTACGCCAGACCCATTAAGGAAAATATTGAATTCAAGCAATAAAGTCTTTTTAACTCAGCTTATGTCTTTATATTAAAAATATTTTATTCCAAAAATGTAATCCTTTTTTTAATTTGCAAAGAGCGCAACTGAATTTCCCTTGATGAGTCTGTCTGAAGAAGCTGATGGCGTGGGTCTTGTGTCCCTTGTCGAAACGGAACCGGTTGGAAGCGTGACAAGTGAGGGAGGCAGACACTTTGCAGATCAAATCGCCGAATGACATCTGGAGAGCAGACGAATTGGAGGCGATTATCATTGACTGATGGACTTACCCTCGGCAATCGTCATTTGTCTCCTTCCCCGTGGTTACTTGTTGGGGCGCAAAAGCATGCGTCCAGTTTTCTCTTCTTGAGAATATTATTCGTTTGCTCAGTCATCCTTTTGAAAGAGCAAGTACTCAATAGTATGACAAAATTTATATATTAGGTTACGTATTTATATATTTGTATATTAGGATAGATATTTGTATGTTATTTCTATATTAAGTTAGGTATTAATCGAATGTTTTTGTAAAGGATAAAAAATGTTTTGGATCGAAATCTTTTTATAAGTAAGAATATTCTTCTTACTAGTCACAAAATTATGAATAATTTTGCTCGTAGCTGTCAAAAGAAAAGTAATAGTCCAATTTCCGATCAATTCAACAGGAGTCAATTCAACAGACTTTATGATTGCTGGGCAGTAAGTACTTCCAGAAATATAGTAGAGGAAATTAAAAATAATAATAAATAAATTATTTACACATTAGTGCAGATAGAAATAATTCTGCATAGAAGTGGAAATTTAACTTATATTTAAGATCTCATTCTGAACTCATGACGCAATGTTTATTACTCCTAATGATTATATGGATGCATATATCAATAGAATATAGCACATGTCGTTAAGTAATTAAACTAACATTATTCAGATCATTTATTAAGATGATTTTAACTCTGTTGTATTTGGGATGATAGTCGTAGTCGTAGCCTACATTACTAGAATAAACTTTGCGATCTATGAAGTTAGGATCTCTTGGTCTTTATTTTCCTCACTAGAAAGATTACTCCTATCAGAAAGCTTATATTTTGAGAATCAGAAAATATTTTAACCTATTAAAAACGTCAAAAAAATTATAGCAAAGATTCTCATTAAATCCCATGTGCATTCATTTATGCGTATAAAATTATTAACTAATTTTGGTGTTGCTTCTTTTTAACTATCACCACAAATTTTTAGTTTTATTAGGAAAATAAAATTAAATAATAACTAGGACATATTTAATAATTAGGAAACAATTTTTATCAGTAAAAATGTACGTTAAACAGTACTACATGTGTACTCTAAACTTTATCAAGGAAATTAGATATTAAGGATATTAGATATTAATGGCTTAAAATTCTTAATAACAATTCAAATTTCAACCCCAACAAATTAAATAATATTATTTAATATTTGTTTTAATTCATTTAAAATAAAAAAACTTATTTACTACTATCTTATTATAAAGTAGATTATAAAGAGGGAATTTCATTTTCGTAAATAAATATACGCAAATATTTCATTATCAAATAAAAATATTCAAGTTTTTTGTTTTCATAAAAACGGGAAAACAGTATTTTGTATAAGTAACATAAATTGTGTCAATTCAAACAATTCAGTTTTTATTTTATTTTATTATATATTTACATATTTATTATTATTTTTTTTAAAAATATAGTTTTCATTTGGTTAGAAATATGTTTAGGTGGAACATCATGAATTTAGAATAAGAAAAAGATTATTTTTCTATACATACTGAAAATGATAAGATAACGTTTATTTATTCTTCATTTCAATTACAAACTTTCGATATCCTTCTTTATCACTCATCAGGTACAGTTCTTTGACACTTAATCAACAGAGATAAAATGAAAAAAAAAAAGAGACAGAAAAAGGATTTATTGGTACCTTAAATAAAAGTTAAACACATTCACTAAGTTGTATTTCTGTATGTTGTTGTTTTCTTATAAAAATAAACAATAAAATGTGTTCCACAAATAAATATAATCCAAAAACCTATTTAATTGTTCAATGCACTTTTCATAATATTAAAAATTTTTTTAAATAATTCTTACCATGATCAACTTTGAAAACAAAATTTCTAAATAATTCTAATTTCCTCTTTAAAATTTTTTTCCAAATTAATTTTTTTTAAAAAATGAATATAGTTAGTGACAAAAAATTCTGTTCTATTATAAAAATTTTAAACAACGAGATTTTGCGGCGGAAATTGCCTGACAAAATTAATTTTGTCATAAATGATTTTTATCTAATATTTTTTATCATCTTCACTTACGATCTCATGATGATGATGCCTTCAAATAGCATCAAAACTACTTCTTTTCTAGAGTAATATGTAATTTTTGATATAAATGACGGAGTATTGTTACAAGTTATCTTTCCCTTAATAACTTAAACATACGTACTCTGTGCTACCATTGAAGAATCCAACAATCTATTTGTCGCTAAGATTGCAAGCAAAATGTGGTCGAACATGGTAGGGAAAGGGATAAGAATATGATTGATCGATGGAGGTTTAAATTAAAAGGACCGCCCCATGACAGATGTCCACGGAATCTTCTGGGGAGGGGGGGGGGAGAAGAGTTGAATCAGCAAAATATTTTGTGCATTTTGGGGTTCGTGATGCTTTTTAAATTGCATGCTTTAGAACATGTTCCGAATACTGATGCAGAAAAATCGACATTGCATCGCCGGGTGTATATTTCCTAAGTGCTATAAATGAGGTACAGATAAGGATTTTTCCCGCATGTCTTCGATTTTTATGCATTTATGAACGAATAGATATATATATCTGCAAAGAATACATATCATTCCATAGTATAATTGTAAATGATCATTTTGAAGTAGCAAAATATAAATAATTTTTAAATAACAAGATACAAATGGTAACTATCAAGTAGCTACATGTAAATGTGAATTATCAAGTATTGTAATGTAAATGAAAATTATCAATAGCGAAGTGTAAATGATAATTATCAAATAATGAGGTGCAAATGATAATTAGCAAATAATGAAGTATAAAAAGAATTATTAAATAACGAGATATAAATGATATCAAGTAATGAAGTATAAATGATAATTATCAAGTTGCGAGATGTAAATTAGAATTATCAATCAGTGAAGTGTAATGATAATTATCAAATAGAGAGGTGTAAATGAGAATTATCAAACAGCGAGGTGTAAAAAAGAATTATCAAGTAACGAGGCATAAATGCTAAAAGAATCATTTTTAATAGTTCTGTTCAATCGGATGACATAAATCATCTTTAAAAGCTACGAAAATATACTTGATTGAAAAGTTAAGCTATTCCTAAAGACATTTGACAAATATTATCCTGTAAAATTCTTAACTCTAACAATTTTTCGCACTGTGTAGAAAAGTATTGTGTCAAAGTCTAGATACTGAACTACTCATCGAGGACAGTTTTTGTGTAAGAATGCTTTTGGAATAATTTGTTAATTGATTTTGAATAGAGTTCATTTTTTTACAGAGAAACATTTGAAATGAAATGGATTGAAACTGGCACCCTAAAACGCCTTTTCTCTTTATTCTCTTTCTGTGTCAGGTTGATAGTGTAGTTTTGCAAATGATGTGTAAAGACAGGTAGAATGGAGACGCATTAGATGATATCAGTTTTAAAAAAGTAATTTTAATTTAAAAAAGAGGGATACCATAAATGAAGCTATTGAGAAAATCCCGAGAAAAAAAGGAGAGGGGGGAAGAGTTTAAATTGAGTATTAGATTGATAACCATATGGTGCAATGTCTTCCCACATTAATATCATTCATGGGAAATAACGATGACAATTCTATAAATCACAGGAAGAAAAAAAACATAGAAACTATAGCAGGTCAACTGCGCTTTGAAGAGCAGGGAGAAAAAATAGAAGAAAAAAAATTCTCCCTGCTGTTTTTCATTTTTTTTTTTTTTTTTTTTTTTTTTTTTTTGGACTGCTTTTGAATCTTTTTTCCATCTGAGTAATTATCATCTTTCACTGTTTCGTCAATGCTTGCTGACTGTAGCTTCGATTTAATTCTGATGTGTGTAAATTGAAAGGCAGTCAAATAACAATGAAATGTTTGAATAATGATTTTTGACATTCATTTCCAATCAAATCATCTTTAAGATTTAAGAAAATATACGTACTTTAATGTACTTTGAATGAGTTTTTCTCCTCATGTTTATCGTTTCTCAAAAAACGTTCTGTGTACTTTTTTCAAATTTAAAATATCAAATTATAATAATTGAATGTAATTACATTTTTGAACTAATTTAGTAGGAAAAAAGAAATAGAGGGAAGGAGAAAAAACCCGAAAGGGGGTAGATGATTTGAGCCTATCCAGGTGGTGTAATGTCTTCCTACATTAATATCATTCACGGGGAATGAAGATGTGTGGAGCACAATTCCATGATTTGCAGGCACAAAGGAGAAAGCATGACAACTCCGATAAGAAAAGAAAACCTTCCTGCTATTTTTCATCTCTCCTTTTTAGCGCTTTTTACACCTGAGTAAGCATCGCATCTCCATTTTTCGTCAATGCTCGCAGAGTATAGCTTCTATTCAATTCAGACGTCAAGTCAATCAAAGGCAGTCAAAAAACAGTGAACTTTGTATTATTTTTCCCCCCTCTTTCAACAAGAATCGAAAACTTCAGACTTTCTGTAATTAATGGAATTGAAGGATGACCTTTGTGATAAATATGGACAAAAAAATCTGAACATGCTCCTTTATTTTTTTGAATACGAGAAAAAAAGCAAAAAGGAAAATAATAGAAAAGCTGTCAATATAAAATTGCAAATAACTCAACAAAACTGGTAGAAAGCGAAACAATGCGAAGAAAAATTGAATCGTGTAAGGGGTTGTCTAGAAATTGAATAGAAAATAGAATTTGAGGGAAATTTCCAAATTAAAAGCATTCAGAATGTATAATTACTCGTATCGTGGTTCATTGGATCTTTATCACAGATTCTCAAGATTCTGATATAAAGTAAAGAAAAAAATGTATCATATGATTTTTTTTACGCGAATCAGTTAAAAACTACCCAGTTGAAAGGCCAATATCCTCAGTCACTGAATTATGGAATTTGATCCTTTAACGTAATTACTTTTTAAAGATAACATTTCCAGTTTTCAAAATCTGAGACTGATGAAATTTAAGAACATTTCAAAATGTCTTTGTATTTTAAGCAGTCAATAGGATATAGAAAATGCAAAAGTTTTAATTACAGGTGGATCATTTTAACCAAGATTTAAATATGTTAGTTTTTAAGACGATAATAATGTCTAAAATTACTTTGTTATTTTATGCAATATTTTCAGTTTAAAATTGTTAGCACCATTCAAGTAAAGGGTTCGAGAAAGGAAATTAGAGGGCAAGAAATTAGAGATAAATGACAAAATTAAACCGCTTGCAATAAACAGCTTGTTAGAATCAACTTGCAATATATTATTTTATGAAGTGAAATAATAAAAAAGACCAGCCTGGTTAAGGTGCCCTCATAACTATCGGACACTCGTTGTGGGTTTCTTCAATTCAAAGAACCCATTTCGAATCACACACATATATATATATATATATATATATATAAAATGCTTCACATTTCATGGGCCAAAAACTCCATGTGTTGTTAGGCTCTAATACAAATTATATTTTAAACGCTTGTAAGTTACATGTTATTTACATTAAATGTACTTAATTGAACAAAGCAAAATTCCAAGAAAAAGATTTTGATTAACATAACAATTTTGAAATAAAATGCAAACTAAACTTGAAATTTGTATGACATTTTGCCGTAGACCAAAACAGTTTGTTAAAATATTTAACGAGAACGATTGAAAAAAAATAGCATATTATTTTAGCTTGAGAAAAAAAAATTCCTATAGAGCAATGTTTCAATGAAAATATGAAAAAGTTCATTTTAATTATTGAATGTTATGAAAAATTAAAATGAAAATGAAAATGAAAGCATGAAAATTAAATTTTCTAATAGATATATTCAATTACTGTACTTTGAAAACTTTACAACTTGCATTACTACATAATATGTAATAAGAAAACCACATCTATTCTCTTTTCACATATGTGGAACAGAACCAATTTAGCTACGCACTCGAGCTTCGAGAAATTAAATTCAAATGAGACTCAAATGAATTTTATATTTATAGAGAGAATTATGCTGACATTAAAAGTTTTAAATTAAATTTAGACTCAAATTCCTAAATGAGAAGATTTTCCAAAGAGTCAAATGATTACTACAGCACTTAGGTACTACAAAATCAATTGAAAAACTATACTTATATTAAAATTTCACTTAGAAACAGGTTACAAGTAGTAATATAAAAATAAAAACATTTTTAAAGAAATTCATATTTTATGAACAATTTAGCCTATTTTCTCGCAGAAAAACAACAAATGAAGTGATTGTGTGTCCTTTAACATAAAAGGCAACCCTTTTCAAAGAGCTCTGAGACAAAGGTTTGTCCATGAAATGGATGCATGTTTTATTATTCTATTCTAAAATACTGAAGTGTTTTGAGGAAAATCAAAAAGAGAGCTTGAAATGACAACAATAGTCAAATGTTCAAAATTACAATAACACGGAACAATCTGTTACTATGTGTAGTTAATAAAGAGCAGTCTCCCACTGCAATTTTCATTTCAGGATCATTAATTCGATTAAACTCAGACTTTAGCAGTCGAAATTTAAAGCTGATGAAATGTATACCAGAATTTTCCCAAACCAAACATTTATTTGAGAATAGATTTCAACAGGTGGTATTATAAAAATAAATCAACTATTTTAAGACATTCGAAGAACGATATCAACTCGTTGGTTTGCATTCCAAAGAAAAAGCTCCAAATGAAATGATGATCTGTCATTAGCATAAAAGACAACGCGATCCTCAGAAAGAAGTTAGTTTGCGGATGGCCCTTTGTAAAAAACTCGCGGAATGAATGAACGCCAGTCAAAAAAGTCGATGCACGTTGAATAATTTCGTTCCCTTCTCTGTTCACTTCAAGTCACAGAATTTTCTTAGCAAAATCAAAAAGAGAGCCCGAAATAACAGCGATAGAGAAATGTTCAAAACTAAAATAATAAGAGACAATCTGTTACTATCTGTAGTTAATGAGGAGCTGTCTCCCTCTGCAATTTTCATTTCGGGCTCGGTTGATAGATTGAACTTGGGCTTTTACAGATGAAGTTTAAGGCTAATGAAAACCTTTCGGGGCTGTCACTCAGGGAATTACGCCTACCGGAATATCTACGGCGGGAGTGAAATAAAAAATGATTTCTAAGGGAAAAAAAATCTTTTTTTTTTCTTTTTGAGATTGTAGGAAACTATGTGTGAATGGAAAATAAAAGGGTTGTCTAGAGTCTAGACCATACTTTTAATCATGGGGCTCTAGAGGAAACTGGAACGTGAAATTAATAGGGTTAAGCTTTCAGAATTAAAGGGAAAAAAATTGTATGGAGAGATACTCTTGTAACCTGTACAGGACACAACGGATGCATCTGTGGTGAGAAATGTATTTTCTGCCATGGAATATTTTTTTTTCTTCACGTAAAATTAAAAATAAAAAAAGTATAGCCGTGGGACTCTCTCGCGCAGAAAGTATAAAAAGATCATTTGTTATTCTCTCTTTTCTTTTGGTCAATTGTGAATGACTCCACTTCGAAGAGTTGTTGCTGAATGGCAGAAATAAATCGAGAAAAAGAAGTTCCGGTATCATTCAGCATGATGTCTTAACAATAATCTGTCATTGAAATAGGTTCTATGCCACTCTAGATGTTTATTAAATGCACGTTTTTTCAGTTGGTTCCTAAGAAATAAATAATGCATTGTAATTAAAGAAGTGAAACTTGTTATGTTCATGAATTTTCCTCAATATTTCATTTAAGTTATTTTAACGAGTAACGATTTTCGTCGACAAAGATTTTCGTTTGTTTTACTTCGGTGGTTCATTTTAGAGACATTCTTGATCAGGTTTAGCTTACATTGCAAATTAAATATTCAATGAAGTACTACAGATAGTGAAAAAGCTTCATAAATCAATTTTTCTGAAGGTGGAAATTATCTAAATATCTTTGAACAAATAAGAGTAAGAATTTTTAACAAAGTATTTTAATTTTGCTAATTCCAAATGCCTTGAAAATGCAAACACGTTCTGAGATGCTGCTACCGTGCAGAAACCAAAGTGAAAGGTTGCAATCGAAGTCGTTGCATTGACTGTCTGCAAGAAAAAGAATGGAACAGAGCGATGCGGAAAGCCTTTCGCTAACGTTCCTTCGAATGGAGTTCCGGATCATTAGTCGAATGAATTCTATTCGCTATCTTTTGGAAATGAAGTCGAGCAAAACAGAGTTAAAAACCAACTCAGCAAAAGTGGCTCTCGTTAAAATTATACCATCCGTGGGCGCCTTTTATGCATACAGCCATAAAACTGAGATAATAACGGCCATCTGCATATCCAAAGGACGGATTCTGGTAAAAACATTTCGATCCAAAGCGAGCAATCGTTGATACGTAGCCAAGTATCGAAGTTTTTTTACCTTCTTTTCCTTCAGTATTTGTGTTTTATTTCCGTTTTTTAGTTTTTCAGCACCCAGTTGCGATGCCTATAAAAGAGTACACGCAATGACATATCAGGAACTGTATAAAACACGGACACCAAAACTAGGCTATAAAATTGAGGGTTTTATGTTGCACTATTTCGTTAAGTTATGCATATTAAAAGGAAAACTGGAGCAGTAAAAAGGTCGTTTCTGCACTTTTAATATTGCAGCTTGTAAGTCGCTGGGGTAAGGATAATGAATTCTGGTTTTTAATGCACCTTTTCCTTGCAAGCCTTTCGGATTCGGGAGTAACTAGGCTACCCGATGCTGGCGGCCAAGATATATAGGTTCCCGAAAACGTCGCGCTTTATTGCCTTATAACGAGTAATGCTTATGCCTTTTGTCATAAAACTCCGGGTGATTTAATATTTCGCTGAATTCTTCCAAGTTAAGGCTCTGCCTTGATAAAAGAAGGAGCGAGGGGGGTTTTATCTTCTTTTCGTCGCAAAAGTTATTTTCCCAAATATGTTTAATATTGTTATAAAATTTTACCCATTCCACATACACAATATTACACCAGAGATAGCCGATGTTTGCTTTCCCTCACAAAGGAAAAAGGGGGCCGCTTTTTAATATAAAAGACGTTACTCTGATAGCGCACATTTTACTCCAGTGCATATTTTTTCGAATGAAGGACGCAGAAATTGATTCTTTCAGCCCTCGCTGCCATTAGAAATAAACTATTTTTATGGCGGTGAATGAAAAGTCCAATTTTCCTGCATTCGAATCGAATCTCTGTAGATTGCTTTTTGAAGATACGGATTATCCTATTCATAATGGAGTATATTCTTCGGCGTGTGCCCTCCGGAGTCAAAAATTTCAAACCGGGGATTTTTTTAATGTTTTCGTGTCTTTGCTAGCTCTCTGTTGGCCATGCATACGGCAGGGTTCTAGATTGATTTAAAATTGTACTAGAAGCATTGAATTCCTTACATCCCCCCATATACATGGCCTAAGTTAAAGATGTATTGAAAAATATAGGGACTTTTTTTTATTTGATTTAATTTTTTTATTACATCGAGAGCTCATTATACCAAGAACATCCCCTCTCTGGAGGACATTCAGGGGAAACTGCTCAGCATTAGGTGTTGCGAAAAAGAAAAAAATCGACAACTCCATCTGAGTAGTTTGTAATGAGAGACCGACTCGTAGACTAGTGGCATCTAGCATTCATGAGGGATGAGATTAAAAACCCCTTTCGGCATCGTTATAGTCACTGCTTTCAAAAACGAGGAGATTCGATGACGATTGCGACAATGTGTGTAAAGCATTTCGCGTTGGTAGTCAGATGGCCTGGTGGGAGGGTCTTCTCCCATATGACACGCAAATTCGAAGCAGTTATTTGTATATGTCCTGCCCGGAAGCATTATCGTCCATTCAACATCCCATCGGTGGGCTGTTCGTGTTATACATGATGCTCATTTATGTTCCATCCTCACTTTTCTAACTGGTACGTGGGTTTGGTGTGGAGAAAAGAAAAATGTGTGTGTCACCATCGTGTACTGGAACTTTATTGCAACGCATGTGATTAGTGAATGAAAGCTTTCCTTTTGTGCGAATCTGGCCTATTTTAACTGGTCCGTGTATCAGACATTTTGTTTGGTTGTGTTGTCGATTGTTAAATTTAGTTTTAAACCTTAATGCATTTCTTATACTATTGTGTTCAAAAAGTAAGACCAATTTCAATTTAAAATTATACCCGGGCTTATAGAATTTCAATTTTTTGCTCTTTTTTAGGTTTCTGGCACTGCCCTAGACATCTGTGTGAAATTTCACGTCAAAATATTCATTAGTGTTCAGAATACTCATTAGTTACGCTTGGCTTTGTGACACGCTAAAACTGATTCCGGCGATTTTTGAAATGTCTGAATTAATTCAGCAAAGAACTTGCATTAAGTTTTATTTTCGGAAACGTATAGAATTTTACAGAAGACATTCGGTGAGCATTCCTATATCAGAAAGAAATATTTAGAAGTGGTATAAACAGTTCAAAGAAGGCAGAGAACGCGTTGAAGACGAAGAGCCCTCTGGTCGACCATCAACATCAACCGACGAAGATCACATTAAAAAAATTAAAGATTTGGTGCTTGCAAACCGTCGATTTTCAATTAGAGACCTTGCTGATGATGTTGGAATTTCAAAAGGAGGGATCAATTCCACTTTGAGCCTCAAACGCGTCCAATCTCGATTGGTACCGAAAATACTGAATGCGCCAGTTCACACTGCATCGATTCTTCGTGACTTTTTCGCCAAAAATGAAACACATATCGTTCCACAACCACCGTATTCACACCGTGCGACATTTGGCTATTCCCTAAACTCAAAAGATCACTCCGGGCACAAGTCGACTGAAGAGATTCAAATTGAAGCGCGCGGCGATTCAAAAGATGGCCTTCAATCGCCGCGCACTTTGAAGGCCATCCCTGCCCATGATTTTTTTAGCATGCATTGAGGATTGGAAAAAAAAAGTTGGCATAAATGCATTGTGTCCGGAGGGGATTACTTTGAAGGTGATGACATAAATTTGGAAAAAATAAATAAAGAGTTTTTGAAAAAAAAAAATAATTGGTATTATTTTTTGGGCACAGTAGCATATTTTTAAATTTACAATTTAAGTCAATTTAAAAGATATTGGAACTCTATTATTAAAAGATTTTAACTATTTAGAATCTAAAACCAATGAAATAAAAGATCAGTTTTTATACAGCAAATAATAAATTTTTATTTGAAAAAAAATATATAAAACCTGGTTATAAATTTTAGTAATATTAATAATCAGAATCTTTTCTCCAAATAATGAACGTTACATTTTTGTGTTCAAAATGAGTTTCCTTATCAAAAATTGTCTCATTAAAAAATTCTCTGATCTCAATTTCAAAAATTCCGGTAAAGAGAATAGCACTATCAAACTCTACAGAGATAAATAGTATCAAAGGTAAGTGAGTGTAGGTCATGGAACTGTTTTTATTCAAAAAAGGAGAATTTGTTACTCTTTATGCTTATCTGCAGCAGTCGTATCAAAATTTATTTAAAATAGAAACAAATGTAACAATGAAGCAAGCTCCTATCTCGCTTGGAAAAGGATAAATCCAAGAGCAAAAGTCAAATAACAGCATCTTTGTAACTTTTTATTATCAGCTCGTTTTCATGTTGCTGGAATAACAAGACCTTGGGAAAAGATACATTATCACACAATTTGAAGGGTTTATGAAGACTCGCTCCTCTTTTTACCCAGGAAGATACGGCAATCAATACAGCATCTCCAGGCGAATAAAAAAAAAAAAACATTTCCGATGATAGTTGGCGGATTTTAACTGGCTTATCGCTTCAGAGATGTTTAAAACTTGAGCAAAAATGTAGCGAAAATTTACATACTGTTGAAGGAAGGATCACTTTTTGCTCTCTCTTTTTTTATAAGGGTTGGTTAAAAGATGACCTTCGACAAAATTTGCTACTATCATATCTTACACTATTTACGCAAAACTCAAACATCGAATCAGATGTTTATAGGAATTTAGATTAAAAAAAAATTACTAAAGCAGTAAATCATTAAAATAGCACACAAATTTTTTTAAAAAATTTATGGCGTCAGTTAAAATAATGATCCAAGATAAAGTTATAATGTCAAAGTTTCATCATTTCAAAATCACTTTTTTTTAATAATAAAAGTTTTCGATGAGCAAGATAGCAAATAATAATTTCTTCAATATCTCTCAATTTTAAATATTAAGCCAATTCTTTAAGTAATTAAAATTTTATAAATTAGTGTCCTAAATTGAAATAACAAGAATTTAACATTATAATTTTGTAAGTATTAAATTTGTTGTTTATATAAGGCAGTGCTGTATCTGAAGTTTTCAAACATTTAAATATACATTTAGTACAATTATACATTCGGTGCAATTTTAATTAATTTGTTATTTAACTTTTTTGTTGAATATTGATTGGTGGCGTTTTCTCCTTATGCATGCCATGAATAGCCAACTAATATGCAATGAAGGGAATATATTGCCTTCAGAGAGGTCTTTTAGAAGTAACTGCTCTGCAATTGCGTACAATATGGGGTAAAAGCCAGAAAACCCCTCCAGGCAGCCTGATTGTTGACGTGAGACGTTTATATACGTTATCATAATTGCGCCTCCTTTTTTTTTAAAGCATTGACTGAAACCGACGCCATTACAGGATTCGAACCTAAATCTGTCCCATGTTAACTGTCTCGTGATTACTATTACTTAATTCCACAACATTTCATACTAAACATAATTTAAATGTTGCCTTCCTTTTCAGGCTAACAATCCTTGTTAATGATTGGTAATTTTATATCCATTCCCGAAATAGCTCTGTGCACTAATAGTAATTCTTTGCTCTCTTCACCATCCGCGTTGGGCTGCTCATGGTATATAGGAGTGGAACACCAAACCATATAATAGTAATAACAAACCTTTTCTATAGTAATGCGATGGCGCGTCAAACGGCATTATCCATTCTTCATTATCGGTAGGCTGTTCATGGTACACAGAAGTGGAACACCAGACCATATAGTAGCAATAAAAAACCTTTTCAACTGTAATGCCAGGCGTGTCAAATGAAATTATTCTTTCTTCATCATACATCGGTGGGCTGTTCATGGTATACAGAAGTGGAACACCAAACCATATAGTAGCAATAAAAAACCGTTTCAATTGTAATGCCAGGCGCGTCAATAGGCTGTTCATGGTACACAGAAGTGGGACATTAAACCATATAGTAGTAATAACAAACCTTTTCTATAGTAAAGCGAGGCGCGTCAAACGGTATTATCCATTATACATTGGTGGGATGTTCATGGTACATAGTAGTGGAAAACAATCCATATTGTTATTGATTTTTACATAAAAGACCTAATCAGTAAAATAATTTCAAGCTACTGAAATATGAATTAAGCAACATTTCATTTTTCTGTTAGATAACACGCACTCTTTTAATTTCTTATGTAAAAGTGTGAGGGAACTTAAAGTGAATGCAAATAAATCAGTCTGATAAAAGCTGAACTTCAAGATAAGTCTATTCATTCGTTAAGTTATTATGCTTTTAAATTCTCTACATTTTCAGAGATTATAAGTAAAGCCCTTTAAATTTGTATACAAATATCGACAACATCGCTTTCAGTGAAATCACTCTAATTCATATTATTATTAAGAATTTCATTTAAAAATTCAGTCTCTTCTGTTAATACTGTGCTTATTCGTATTTAGACTGATACATTTAACACAACTGAAAGGTACTTAAAGTCACCTTGTATTAATAGCCGCCTCAATAACGTCTTTCACGTATTGTAAAGATTGATTCGAAGTCGTTATTGATCGAAATACTTTAGCGTAAGTGATTCAATTCATTCATTGAGGTAGAATGCTGAAAAAATGAGCCCAATCTTAACGACATCCACCGGCGGTTTGAATGTATTTGTTTGATAGATATATCATGGGGGTACTACATTCAAGATAACGGATCCGAATTCTCTTCCCCTTCCCTACAGCAATCAACGAGGGCAGTGGAGAATTAGCCAAAAAACATGAGCTGCACCTCATCTACCCAGATCAACAACCAGAGAATTGAGTGGTATGAAAAAATATCCATGGCTTTTTTATTTTCCGATAACTGCTCGAAATCGTTCAGATACGTTTATCTCGGCATCTGCAGATTTGACCTCGGAATGACCTTCGACTAGCATTTACACAAGGGGGAGGGGGGAGATCGCCACCACACACTGAGCATTAAAAAAAGGGAGAGCCGAAAACGTTTCCAACTCTAAATGTCATTGGGAGTAAAATAGACCATTATCCGTACTTACTACTTAACTACTTATTTCGTGATGATTGGCAATTATTCCCCTTTCAATGACATAGACTGTTAGTGCTTGCACCATGCCTAGCAAATGGCTGCCCCCTCCTCGTTATTTTTTGTGCCCTCGCCCCTGATCCCCCCCTTCTCCAATAACACGAACAGCAGTTTAACAGCGACAGTTATTAATGGAAATAGAACTTAGAGCTGTACTTTATTTCGAAGATTTCTGCGTTTTCAGACTTGCAGACCATTTCAGTTGGAATTCAGGAATGATTTCATTTAATAGGTCGCCTCAGGTGAGACAAAAGAGCACTTCAGATTTATTCATTTCACTTCTTCATTGGGGAGTCTTTTAGGAACATTTGAATGAAGTGCTGTCTTCTGAAACAGCATTGCATATTAGGAAGAATACTTATTTGCTGCAGAGTATTCATGGTTTCGAGTTTTTATATTTTTTAACTGATAATGTCGAAATAATAATAATAATAAATGGCCTGTTTCAATTTAGCTTAATGTTAATTTTTAGACGAAAATTGAAGGTTCTAGCAATAAAATAAAAAAAAAAATAAAAAAAAAAAAAAAATAAAAATAAAAATTTGAATTTACGAAAAGGAAAGCATTTATAAATAAGTTAACTTCATATAAAAAAGCCCATTAAACATTAAAAAGAAATTGACTGAGTTATCAAATTGTGAATGTTAATTCTTCTACAAAGTTACCCAGTACAAAACGCTATTTGTAAACGAAATACTTCGCATAAAACTTACATTTTATTTCAATAAACTTCTTATAATTCATTTGTGAGAAAATGAATAAATTTCTGCATTTATAAATTTTAACTTTGAAGAATACATGATACAACCCGTAGCAAAAAATAGAAGGCAAATGGAAAAATGCCTTACTATACATTGATACACTTTCATCAAAGACAATTTTCTTCCTTCTCCTGCTTATTTGGTAACAGCTTAAAGTATCAATTTAATAAAATGACTTCTTAATAGCATTATCATATGAAAAAAATCGCACGTTGTTTTTAATTTCGTAGATAGTTAATCTTAAGTTCAATTTTTGTATGAATTTAATGTAAATAGTACTACAAATTAAGTAAAAAATAGATTTTTCCAAATGCCTTCTATCACTGAACATTTTATTATATGATTTTTAGAAGCAAACAAAAAAACATTTACATTACTTATATCATCATAGCTTTATCCTAAAGCAATTTACGAATCAGTTTTACTCAATAGTCTGCTAATAAGATTGCTAGGCAATTTGAAAAGAAAGAGAGAAAAGTAAATATAGAAAACAAAAATAGAAGAAATCCTGTTCTTAGGAATGTCATATTTTACTTAAGCTCTTACGTGTTCCGTTAAGGACCCTTATCCATTTTCTACTTTATGACACATGTTAATCATTCCAAAGCTGTCTACATTCCACATTCCATTTCTTTTCCGCTGTACAATTAGATCTACCACAACCTCGAATTAGAATTTCTAATAAGCTTCTAACAGATCTCAGAAAAGAAAACTAGATGCAGTCAAGTTTCGGAAAGTTGGAATGACAGCCCGAAGAAAATCCCCCTTTGGATTAAGATGACCCCTCCGACAAAAATAAAAATCTCAAAACTGAAATCGCATCTGTTTGAAAAGCTCTTGAAACACCAACTATGCGGCCAAACCACTAACTGGCAAAAAATTGTCAGCTGTTCTTCATGCTATCTTCCATATTTAGCAGGTTTCGAGGTCCCTTTAAGCCTCCCACCTGAGAGACAGAAAAATAAGATTGGGTCAGAAAGTGAGTTGATAACAAACAGTTCCACCGCCAATGAATAGTGACAGCTGTATTCTTACGTTATGATCAAAGTCAAGCAGTTCAAACGAGACTGTTTTTGTTTTTAATGCCACCCCTCATTCAGAAATTTGTGAAGTGGGATTAGAGGAATGTAAAATACGTTAAGGAGAAAAAGAAACATTTATTTTCTGACAAAACAAAGGCTCTTATTTGGACTCCAGGTTTCATAATATTGAATTAAGTCAGGGGGGAAAAAAGTCGCTGTCACCATTATTTGGTCTAACTCTATTATATTTAAATCGATGTCGAATTTGAAAGCTTGTTAAAGTTTTATCAAATTGGATCTAATATTTTTATTTTATATTTTTCTCAAGTGAGTTAAATAATTGAATTGAGCTAATTTTTGCATGCCCAAAGGGTGAAAAAGGATGTTGTCGTGTTTTATACAGCTGACAGCAAAGGCATTTCATAAAAATGTGATATCCGTTGAAAAATTTACATTAACTGGTACTATAGGAATTGTCCCAAAGGCACTTGAGGTGTAGTTTTTAATAATCCGGTTTTGATTTTAATATATTGTTCTTGTAAAAGTGACATCTTAGATTTGTAAGTTAGGTAAGTGTAATTATATTTGAAAATAAACTAAAACAAACAGATAATTTATCTATTTGAATATAATTCAGTTGATTCGTTAACCACATTTCTATTGCTATTTATGGATGTGCATAACAAAAACAACGAAATAAATAGAAAAAGGTGACCTAGATTTAATTGAAATACTCCATGTAAGCGCTCTTGCAGAAAAAAAAAGTAACACACTTAAAAAGACCGATTTGCATTTTGATTTTGTGTTCGTTTAACAGGAACAATAATTAACAAGAAAAATATGACAAAAATATTGCGGAATTAGCCATTGCGTTTTGTGCAGTTTTGTTTTCAATTATTGCGCCTTCAATTTTCTTTCCAGTAAAACTGTAAAGTTTTGATATGTCACTTTTCTTGGGAGTGCCCGATATGCGAAAGTGTAATGACCGGTTGTTTAAATAAAGGCTTATGATATAACAGCTACATAATTCATGACATCTACAGACGATCGGAAATAAACACAAAAATGAAAATGAAGTTGAGACGTTATGTTTCAACGCTAACAATCTCAGTCAAGTTCATTTGATGAGAGATCATTCTTCAAGGAATTTCTCTTTTTTTATTGACTTCTTTGTCCCCGGCATTCAAATATTGATGAAAATGTGATTACGACGCATTACTCATTCTGGACCTATCGTCCATTTCCCTTTCCATGCGAAGTGAAGTTGCGTGTTAATCTCTAATAATCATTTGGGTTTGATGGACAAAGTCCCATTTGTATTTCAAAACATATTAAGAACAATTTTCTGCATAAGAATAGCAATCCTAAATCCCTACGATTTACGGACAAGATAAGAAATAGATTTCGCTAAGTAGTTTTAAAAACGACTAAGTTTGCGATACAATTGTATCCGAAATTAAAACAAAAAAAATATTCTCGCATACTGAATTCGCTGGACCGGAAAGGAATTCTAGGCTTAATGCGTTTTTAATAGCAAATTTTTTAAGATCAGAGATCCTATTAAAAGTGCTTGAACTTATTTTTGCATAAACAAATGGGTTAATTGTAATTTGAATAGATAAAAAGATACTTACTTTAATTAGCCACCATGAGTTTTTAAAACGATAACTATTCGTTAACTGATTCAATTTTCATTTATTAACTAAGCGAAAATAATGGTATTTAAATTCAAAAGATATAATGATTTTTACGTATATAAATAATCCCTAATTGCATCCATAAATGCAAAGTCGTTAAAAAAGTCTGTTTGTTGCAACACATCCAATAAAAAAAAAGTGCATCTTCAAACTTAAGCTAATTATCAATCGCTAAATCAGGTAGTTTCGATCTTAGCGATCCCCGTGGTCTAATGTATTAATTATAGCATATTTAAGTTTCTCATGATGCCTTATGGGGAAAATGTTCATAAATGTTCTTCATAAAACTTGATTTTATTCGTTTAATTGCAAAATGCAATACTTTAATAAATTAAGAAATATTATCTAGAATATATTGAAAGGACAATAAAACAACAAAAGCATAAAAAAATTACAAATACAAATATGGTTCGAAATTTTATTTTTCAGTAAGAGTTTTCAAAAGTTTTTCCAACTAGTGGATTTTACCCCGTTTCTCTGGTTAATCTCCATTGTTTTCCTTTAAAGTAGTTTAGTGAATGATGCTAATATTAAAATTGGATTATAGTAGCGAACAGCGAGCTATGTATTTTAATTTAAAAATTATATTGTGAGGGAAAACAAAAATTACTTTCCTTCACAGACTACTTTAAAGGGATAAATACTTTTTTAACCGCCGGTAATTATATGTATTTCATTATTGAAATTTGTAATGGAGAGGAGTCAGTTAAAAAATTTAGTGGAATATTGACCAGAGAGCGTTAATTTAAGTAGTTGAAATAGAAGTCACAACCCCTCAAAAGTTAACCAAGACAAACATTATCAGAATTTACCTTGGTTTGGCTGGCGAAGTGAAACGAAGCGATTTCAAATTGCCCATTAATTTGAAAAAATACAATGGAAATAAATTATAAAAAAAAAATAATAATAAAAAAAATTGGAGATTTATTTGGGCTAATTTAATTAAATTATATTTATTTGATTCTTTTTTTAAATCGATAGTAATCATGGGATGAATTCATAATGATTATAACGATCAATAGAGAAATTTTTTTTTAAACTATCTAAACTTAACAACATAAACAAAAAAATTCAAATGCTTCTATTTCCTCTCCTTTTTATGTATCATAAAAAAAAAAAAGTTTCAGAACGTCAACGAATGTTATTTTCCTTATTGCCTTAAATTAAAAAAAGAAAGAAAGAAATGTATTGTGGAATGAAATAAATAAAGAACATTCAACTATAAGTTTCGTGCCGAGTCCAATATCCAAAAGTATTCATCAATTCATGTAATAACTCCTTTTTTATGCGGAGGACCGGTCAACGTGGAATACAGTTGCTCCTGAAGACATGGGAAAATAAATCTCCAAAAAGCGATGTGTCAAAAAACGATGAAAACTGGTTTCTTCTTATCTATTTACCAGAAAAAAGAATCAGCTTCTGTATCCCCGATTTCCTCTACTTAGGTCAAGATTTTCTCCGAAATGAATTATTTTTGGGGTTGTTCCTGTCTACAGGACGGGTTAACAGAGCCCTCAGGTGAATGGTTTCGAAACATCTGTGTTCCCACGTCCCTTTGTTTACAGTACACGTTCAAGGAATTTTGATAATTGCTGTTAAGTGGTGCTTTAGTTTTTATTAAATCACTTCACAATTGGAGTTATGGGAAACACAAGTCTCATATTTGCCCGTTTTATGAGAAACTTCCGCTCACTTCTTTTTTTTTTTTTTTTTTTTAGATAATTTTTAAAAGATGACGTCATTAAAAAAATGTGGCACATTATTTTAAAAATTGTATAAAAATTCAATTACTAAAAAAATTGTTGTTCAATTTTAGAGTTTGTTGTTGTAGATTTCCGGCATTTTGACATTAGATCATTCGCCACTCTAATTGCAGATAAATAGCAAAATACTCATTAACGAGGGAGCACCCCTAATGAGTCTAATAGACTGTGCAGAATGTATAATTTAGACGATAAATTTAATTTTCTCACTCCATTGAATTTCTGGCTGTGGGGATACCTGATATCCAAAGTGTATGCCTCTAATCCGCAAACTTCATCTGATTTGAAAGGTTCACCAGATTCTTCTTGCTATGGTACGAGCTTCAGTGCTATACGCACTATTTGCCGCATGCAAAGCGTTATCGTGTGTGAAGGAGGTTACGTGGAAAATTTGTGAAACATATTCAAACGTTTTGCTTTCTGTTGCTTCTCTGTAATTATTGGTTATTTTCACTTTTCTTCTTAGTCTGTCTAGCGCCGATGATTTTCCTGTTAAAAGTACCGGCCCAAAGCTATTTATGGTTTTTCACTAGAAATCACATTTCATTAGAGTTTAACTGTTCTTTTTCATGTGATTCTTGAGCGCATACATCAAAATACCTTAAACCAAAATTGAATTCAGTTTTTATGAATTGCGTGATAGCTAGGGACTCATATATGCAGAAAGTGCTTTTATAGCCCCCCCTCCCTATATTTTTAAAAGACGTTAAATATCTTAAAGTTATTTTCGTGAAATAAAGATAAAATTACAAAAATTATAAAAATAAAGTAATTAAAATTTTTAATTCAAGTAATTTAAAATTAAAAGTTAAAATTGAACTATCAATTATTCGATCTAATTTTCTTAGTTTATTGATTAATATCTGTATGCATGCCATCCAATAAATATACAAAGTTTTCAATTGTCTTTAATATTAATCAAATGAAAATAAAAAAATAACTTCTGTACTTAATAGTTTTTTAATAATAATAACAATTGAAGTTATTTAATATTCTTACAGCACATCATAAGCAAAAAGTAAATACATTTTATCAGCTTCTGAACTATTATAATTAGCTCTACTTACATTCATTCTTCGATGCTTCATTAATAAAAAGTAACACGTTTGGAAAATTATTAATTTCAGATTCAATTAACTTTCGGACTGCATTTTAAGGACAATTTAGATACAAGAACATGATAGCCTTTTCAATTTCTGAGAAGAGTGTGTAATAAACTGAAGACCTTTCGAATTCATGATTCTATCTAATTCCAACAGAAGCTAGCTAGATTGTTAAATTTCGGATGTTATCAAATTTGCAAGTTATTCGACACCGCCTTACCCTGAAGAGACAAATGATTGTTTTTCTAAATTATTAACTTCTGAAACAGAACTTCATTAAAATTTCACTGATTTTTTAAAACCCAAATGGAATTTGAAAATCCATACTGACTTCTATAAGTGATTTATGCCTAGGAATATTTTTGACACCTTTTACTACACTATCTCACTTGTAATCACTTTTAAGGTGTGTTGGAGAAACTCGAGCGAAGAAATTCTCAGACAGATGACCAGTCAATCATAATTAAGTGTATCTAATCTGGACTCAGAAGCGAAGAGGCCCCTTAGGCGATCGCCAGTTCTTTTTCATTGCATTTATGCAGGCGCGAAATTACTGGACAAGCCCATTGGATGCTGTTTTCCATTTTAAAAGTGGAGAGGATATCAGAAACAAATCTTAACGGAAACAATTTATTCTCTTGCAATATTGTTTGTGCCACAGTCAGATAATGAAATCAATTTCGGTAGGATGCCAATCTCCGGATCGGTTCAGGAAGGAAAGACTTAGATTGCTGCCAAGAAAGAAAATTCTTCATTCGTTAACACCATTATGGAAAGTCGATATATTTCAAAATAAAATACGATAAACATCTCATATTTGATTCCTTCATTATTAAAATCAAATTTTACTACCCGCAAGATTACATTTTTTTGAACATCGTAGTTATAACAGACTAACAGACTGGTAAGCCAATGATATCTTCCTTCCAACAAAAGAAAATTTTGCAACTTAACACTTTTTCATCATACAACAATGTAACATGATGTTTTATGTTGTTGTTTTTATATACTACGAATATATGAATGGAAGGGATTCTTTTAAACCCCGAATTAAAGTATCCTGAGTGGTAATGCTACTTAACAGTTCCATAAAAATGATAAATTCAAACAATAATTAACATTTTTTTCTTATTGTAAAAATAACTCAAATAGTTAAACATCCTTCCTCAACAATCAAATGGATAGGTTTCTGTCAAGAATTGTTTTTTCGCCTTATGTATTGTCAGAAAGATATCTTCAAGTCAGAGATATACACGTGACGAACATGTTGATTGCATCATGACCGTGGACAACACATACTGACTGTAATATGGCGAAAGGCGGCGTATACTGACTGTAACATGACCATCCGCTGCACATACTGACTATAATATGGCCAAGGGCCGCATATACTGACTGTAATATGACCCTCCGCTGCACATACTGATTGTAACATGGCCATATATACTGATTGTAACATGGCCATACATACTGACTGTATTATTAATAACTTACTATTTAATGTGCTTGTTTTTAAAACAGCGGGGTCATGTTCCATATTTTTATTTTTTTAACCAAAATCTGAAAGTCTTTCACAAAATTATATATATATATATATATTATAATTTATATATGTTATATATTAATATAATATTATATATAATATTTATATATGTTATATTTTTCAAGTAGTTATATACATTATTATAGTTTTATTAGCTGATTTTTATGTTATTCATGCCAAAAAATATTTGTTCGCAAACCTATGTTAATCCAAAGAGGATTGTATATTTTAATGCGATCTGTAGCAACAACTGCAGCTACTTCGTTGATAGCAATTTTTAAATGGAACATGGTTCTGTGAATATACAATATGTGATATGTATATTCACAGACAAAATAAAGAAATTTTTTCGATGGTTAATGTCTTGGAAACCAAGCAGAATCGAGATTTAAGCGAGACAGAAAGTAAGAAAAAAAATTACGCAGTTAAGAACCTTCCTTGCTGAAAACCCTTTTATCTCCTAGATTGTAATAAACTAGAAAACAACGAATAAATTGCGTTTTTAATATTTAAGTATCTTTTTTATTAGAGCAGTATAATTTTAATTCATCAAAATCTAAAAATATTTTTAAATATAAAATTGACATAGAATGATGTGGTCTGTGCATCCTTATTCGAGGTTATTAACAAATATTTTGTTTTGCCAATCCCCGCATAAAGACTTGTAATACGAAATTGGAATCTTTTAATATTTTTAGATTTAAATCAAGAATTTCTTATGAAATTATGAATTCTAATTATTAATAATTTCGACGTTCAGAATGATAATTTGTTTCCATCAATAAGCTCTTCTACAATGTTTTAGAACATATTTTTTTTTACTTGACATTGGCAATTTTATCATAAAAAAAAATATATAAATAAAATACTTCAATAAGTACAAGCTAGCGTAAGATTCCCTTACGTATAGAGAAAAAAAATTTGATCGAAGAACATATGAAATATATTTTTTCTATGGTAGCAGTAAAAAACATCTAACAAAAAATTTTTTTAGTTATAATGAAAACACAAAATGTGTAACGATAAATATTTGAAAATTACACGTAAGTAACTCAACTTGTTTACTCTTCAATATATGTTTAAAAATACCTGTAGGTAAAGAGATTGAGAAAGTGAAGTGGGACACATTTGAAAGTGTATTTTTATTGAACTTCAAAGAAGTCATCTTAATTAAAGTTTTATTGATTAAATAAAAAATAAAAAAATCACATCAATTCAATTGAGTTAGGTTTTTTTTTCTCTTTGTTTATTTCGTAAAACAGAAGGGCTCTTTATTCTGTACAAGATATCGTGAGTGGCGTTCTGAATACTTTCAAATTTATCAGCGCAATAAGAATGATTTACTTCAACTTATTTAAGGAAAACAAAAGAGGAAAGAATTTGAAAATAAACTCACATGCCTCTCCTCCGAGTAGAAATCTTTACTCATTCATTTCTTTTTCGTCATGCCTGGAAAGAATAAGAAACAATAATTAATCCACATTAAAATTAACATATAGTTTATTGGGTTCCAAATGATTCTGACAAACAATTCAGTCGGTGTGGCTTTAGTCTGCTGACTTTAAAAAATGTGCAACAGAAAAAAAAAAAAAAAAAAAAAATGCTTTTTTCCACTGAGTAGAAAAATTAAATTTTTATCACCTGGGTGCTTTTTTTGGCTAAGCCGATAAATAAAGGATTAATATTTCATAATGAGTGAAAAAAGTTACCCATGGAGAGAGGTATTTTTCGAAACAAAGCCCATGAATAATTGAAGCGAATAATAAATGGTGCAGCCCTCCGTGACTCGATGACAGCTGAAATCGCAAAGACAAATGAACCAAACATCGAGGGGTCATCAACTAGATTTTTTTTTTCCATCCAACTGCTTTTGAAGAATTTACCCAGAGTTTTCTATCTGAAGAAGAGAGCGGAGGGGAGATTTCAAATGAATAAATGTACTAATAAAATGGTAATCTTCATATTTTGTGCTGTTAGCTCAGCCAACCAACCGTATTTTCAAACAACTTGAATTTCAATTCTCACCCCTCAGGGAGACGTATCAGTTGGATCAAATGATGTTTATTATTGTTAGATTTGTTTTTAATAAGAATTCTGTAGACCTTTTGTTAAATAAAACTAATAGAGTTGTGTAAATACCTCGCCTCCGACCATGCATATCAATGTTTAAGCTCATGAAAGGTCCGAAGGAAAAAATTATAAAAAAACAATCAAAAAGAATTCTTTGCTGTATAATAAGTTAATAGCCCTTCATGGTTATACTTCATTAAATATAACAAATGCGGCTCTATATGAAGGATGCAAAAGATAAAAAAATAAAAACAATGTCAATAATAATAAGGCCAAAAGCATTTATTTAAATGGATTTAATATCAAATTCCTTTAAAATTTTTAACAATTTGCAAAGTATATATAACGGACTGGCAACTGACGTACCGATTACGGAGTACCAATGGGAATAGACCCCTTAACTTCCTCGTCTTAATTCAGAGATATGTTTACAATTTTAGTTGGGTGCTTTAGATTAGTAAATATAATAAAAGATAAAGTTTCTAAAAATTAAAATATGGTACTCAAAAAAAAAAAAAATTAAAAATAAATAAAAGTAAGATAAAAAATAAAAATTAAAAGAATTTAAGTTAAAATTAGGTACAGTTAGGGATATATAACGGAAATTGGACTCTATATGTAAAACATGAAATCTTACAAATATAACAAAATATTTTTTTTTTTGTCGAATTTTTAAGATTGTAATTGAGATCAAAACTAATGACCAACTATAATAAAAAGGAACAATATATTCTGATACAATTTAAAACAATTGTTTCTATCAAGTACTCAGTCTTAAGTAATGACATTTTTAAAACATGAGAAGATCATTGTTAGTTTTTTGAATTTGGGAGTTATTATTAAAAAAAAATCATAGTCTGTCATTGTCAATCATTGTCTGTCATAGTGCTAGATAAATATTAGATCAAAATGACATTTAAAAAAATCCCCATTTAAATTATGTATTTTATTTAATATTCGATATTTATAAAAGAATACTAAAATGGCATTATCATTTTTGATACTTATTTAATCATTTATTAAATCTATCACATCGAATTCATTTATGGAAAACCTTGATAAGCAAATTTAGAAAATTTATTTTCAGTTTTTTTAAAGCACTTGATTATTTTAAAAAAGAGAAAGAGGAGTAACACTTTTTCACCAAAATTCACTTTTATATTTTTTAAAAGTGCATATTTATTCAGAAATAATTGGGAAAATTATTTCTGTGAGCATTATATTAGAAAATTTTATTGATAGAATTCCCATGAACATTTAAAATTTTTTGGAAGGAAAATAATTTTTTTTTTCCAAACTAATACGGGTAGATTGTAAACCTTTTAATCAAAATTTAATTGTTTAAATTATAAATGTACGAAAGAGAGAAATAATCTGAACCATCTGAAACGAGAAAAGCCTTTTTTATATCTTCCATTTTCACTCGTAAGTGAAGATGAAGATAAGAATAAATTCATCCCACCCAAATAACTGTTTCATATCACGGCATAGTTAACTTTTCGAAATCTTTTATTCAATTGATCGTTTTTTTTTTCCTTTCCGAAAGGACATTTCTTTGTTTCATTATAATCCCAAACCAGCACTAATTATCGAAACTTTTGCCCCAAACGGAAACCTCCTTTGATACGCGGCACTGTATTAAAAAGACGAATGATTTCTTTTCCAATTAAGTTTCCAAAGTAGGCTGACACCTTGTTATTTGTTCTTCAATCACACGGAGACGATCTGAAAACCATCAGCTTTAGTAAAGTAAAGAGGCCGCACCAATCCCAATGCTTTTCGCAAAACGCGCTAAATGAATGAATAAAAAGAACCCCCTCTCCCCAGTCCATGGTAGAGGTCTGTGACTCTCATTCCATTGAACTTGAAAATGCAATAACAAGTGCCGTGGAAAAAAGCCACCGTTTCCTCTTATTTCGCACGGCCAAGACAATAGGCTTGTTATCATTAAAATTCTGGCGATAACTTGTTGAGCAAAGAGAGAGAAGATGGAAAATGATGAACAAGAAAGCGGAGGGAGGAAAGGAGGGGAATTAAAAGGACCGTCATTAAATCCGATGCAAGAGGGCGAGACGCAAGTAAGCAGACGCGCGTGTCGAATCCTCCAACCAGAAAAACGCCCCGTCACCTCAAAACAAGGCATGCGCAGTGGGGGGCGGCCAGTTGGAAAATTGGAAGCACCGCTCCATTACTTGGATAGAACCGAGATGGATACAAATGAAACAAAAAGTTGGCCCTCCAGATCGGGAAAGTGAAGTTGAAGTTCTGTCTCTAGGCCAGAGAGAGATTTCAGTAGGTCGCATGGAACAAGAGCAATGTAACACTCTACGACCTCGAAGGAGCACGATTCGACTGCAGACGTCTAAGGAAAGAACTCTCTTTAGAGAAGGTGACTCATTTGTCCCAAATTGTTGCTTTGTCGGTTCCAATAGTCTCAACTCCTGCAACCAGATCCCAACCAACCAACATCCCTAACATGTATGAAGAAGATTTTTTCATTTTTAAATTGTATTTAGTTAAAAATTATCCCATCTTAACAATCCAGTTAAATGAGATTTTTAAAGTGGCAACTAGAATGTCATAATCCCTTATTAACATATGATTCAACTATTTCATGTAGAAAAAAAAATCAAAAATTGAAATTGTTTCAGAAATTATACCTTTTAACTAATAACATAAAAATAAGCCGAGGTTTTGCAACATAAACAGTTCTTTTAATTTTAATTTTTATACAAATTAATATGCTCATCATCAAAATAAGACAAATGATACATTTTATTTGAAGTCAATACATAATATCTATGTATTAAAAACACTGAGAGGCATTTGTAATATTCAAAAGACAAAAGATAATTACTTATTACTTATGTAGCAGCATTTGTAAGAACAGTGCAAGGTATGAATGCATAAAATACATAAAAATATATCTTGTGTTCTTTTAATTTAAAATCATTTCAAATTTTGCATGCTAGGAGAGAGTGAAAAAAAAATTTTTTTTTTATATAATCGTTTCTGCTCAAAGTAGATTGTTTTATTTTTTTAACCATAATTATTTGTGACTGGTAATGGTACAGCTTTTATATTCAAAACTAAGTATGTCAGCAAAATGCTTAATTCTATAATGCAATAAGGCTAATTTTAAATATAGATAAAAAGAATTAGCAAACTTGTAAAATTATATGTGAATGCATAATTGTCATCAAAATGATTACTAAGGTCATCATCATCATGGAGATTCAACAATCATCTGAATTGGAACTACATAAATTGTAGAAAATGTATAGAAGCAAAACTATATTACCCTCCGATTATCATGTTTATTCATTCTAGCAGTGCTGCCAGATGTTATAAGTTGGCTTGAATTGTGGATTCTCATGTCTATCAGTTTTATCAAAAGGACAAGAAGCTAACTAAACCTAGCACGTTAATTACACAAACGCTTTTTTAAAAACTAGATATATTTCACCTAACTTAATCAAATGTCCATAAACATTTTAAGAAAATTTCAAGAAATAATAAATTTTCTGATTAGTTAAGTCAGAAGCAGATAGGGAGCTAGGATTTTTTTCGTATTTGGGTAATAGCGTCTGCGAAATAAGTGATGGAGAAATGAAATGTAGTAGTGTGGGTGCGAAAGCACCACCCTACTTTTATGGCTCAATGTAACTCAAATTTTTAGCCTTGCAAGTTAACGACTTCCAACACTTTTGAGTGGGAAAAAAGACACCAAGTCATTAAGTTGAGTTTATGTTAATTAACGCACGGTACCCCTTCCCATCCTCCGGGCAAGAAAACAGCCTCTTTTTTTCTTTCTTAATAAAAAGTTATCTTTAGGGGGGCATTTTGTTACTATCCAAAGACGCCAGGAAAAGACAGAAATTTTACGATATCTTTTATGCCATCTTTTTTGTCCGTTTTTTCGGCTCATTAAAAATGGTGGCAGGCGTATTATGCTAATTAAGGCCCCGGAAGATAAGAAACCAATGATCTTTATGCTACCCGCAGGGAGGTTTATCGGAAGAGACGCAGCATACAATACACCCACAGCGCCGAATCCTGAGAAGTTTTATGAGCTTAATTAAAAGTACAGATTTATTACCGCAATTAAAACTTTTCAGACGAGTGGAAAATATGAAAAGATGAACTCGACCACAAATTATGCAACTTGCCAGACTGGAACCTTTTCCCCCAATGCGATAAAAGGAATTTTTTTCCTCTCTTCAAGATTTCACGTTGTCTTTCACCTCATCCCTCCACAAGAAAAAAAAAAGGCATTCAACGCACAAATTTATTTTTAGAGACCTAACATTAGGAAACAGTATCAGATGATTTTTTTAGTTTGATAGCAAAAAAGGGAAGAAATTTATTATCATCCTTTTTAACCAGCTAAAATCTTTATGAAACAACAATCCCTGCAAAATGTCCACAAGTCTTCATATTTGCAAAAACTTTAACAATAGTTAGCTAGACGCATGCATTCAAAATAACATGCTGATACAGAAATTGTACTTTTAATTTGATCAGCTATTTTTTTTCTATCAATAAAAATAGCACAACCACAATGAGGCAGATTAAACTTATGGTACAGGAAAAATAAAAGTTGGTTGATGAGGTACTTAAACTGCACAACGAGTTAATGATTGATCTTGGGTCCTGACCCTTAAAGATGAACTAGGTATAACAAGTAGTACAACGTTTAGAATTTATTTAATATGGAACTTAACTACTATAAATGCTGACAAGTTGGCGATTTGCATAATGAAATGTTCCTTGAAGAAGTGTGTCTAGTCATTCAATTCTAAAAAATTACTTTTATGAATTGTTACTAGATTTGTTCTTGAATAAAAGATTCTTAAAATAGTATGTTGAGGAAATGTCTTTATATTTTGTTTCTTAATTAGGAAAGGAATTGAATAATTTGTATGAAAAGAAAAGAAATAGCTAAGCCACGTGTTTTAATGTCTCATTTCACTTAAAAGAAGCTATTTCTGTCATATTTCATCAACACCGGTAAAAAACTGTTTTAATAAAATTATTCTAAAAAGGATAGTCAAAGCAACTAATATTTTGTAATGATTTAGCATGTACACTGGTTGGTAACTTTTATGATGAACACTTCACCGGTTTAACTTATAATCATTGTTCATAAATTACGCGCGTAAAAGTAAAATTATGAATAAAGCGGTGTGATTAAAACATTAAGGTAAGCATTAATGTAATGGAAGTTAAACAGACTATGCATATGTATAGAATTAAATTAATCTAATTTTTTTTAAAATTCCAAATAAGAAATCAATTCAATCAAAATTTTGATTGATTTTCATGTTAATCAAAATTTTGAAACAAAAAAAGGAAGACTAGTGAACATAAAATTTTATAAGAGAATGACCTTTTTTGTGCATATTCAGAAATTTCAGGCCAATAATTATAACAACCTAAAGTTATTTGACCTCTAATTTATGAAAAATAATTATATTTATAACACATCGAAATCATTTAACCCTTCCTTCATTTTATCATTGTCCAATAAAAAAGAAAAATACGATTTTCACTTTGATCTGAATATCTTTTTTGAAATCGATTTTTCACGAGATAAACCTCATCAACCCCGAGAATAAAGTTGACCTCGCGCTTTGCATAGACATCTAAAACAAAACAAAGGATGTCAATAAACATAACTTTTATTCCAAACCAACCAAATAGGAGATTAAAAAGTCGAAAATTATTTTTTTTACCCCTTTTGTGCATTGTTTGTCCCAAACGTTCACTCGCAAAAGAGAAATTGAGCATTTATCTCTGAAAGACAGAATCGATCAATTGTTGCACATTCCTCCAAGGTTAGAGACATAGGTCCTGGGAAGAGGGCATTTCTTCCGATGAAGACCAAAGATACCATTGGGCAGTCTCATGGCCGCTATTAAAATAAGAAAAAGAGCGACTTCCACGAGAGGGACACTTGGTGGTTGGGTGAAGTGTTTCTCAGGGAAGGACAAGTGCGACTTTTGCACGCAACTTACCGCCGGCTAGCAGGTTATGTGAGTGACCTTAGGTTACTTCACATCGCACTTAGGAAACGTAAAAAGATACCTCAAGCTCCTACCTGGAGAGGCGGTTCCGTTGGTGATTGCTTCAGTAAACACAGGGGAAGCATGCCAACCAAAACATTTGGCTCCATGTTTGGCGAGAAGTGTTGCTGGATGAAGACTCTGCAATGCTGCCCTTTTCTCTGGCTTCTGTCGGTTTTACGCAGAACGGAATGGAAGTTAAACAGACAATGCATATGTTTAGAATTACTATTCATGCTTTCATTGAAGACGCTAGAAGGCTTCTTTCGCTTGTCGGAGAAAATCGCGTTTTCTTAACAAAATCAAAAGGAAGTTGGAGGGTTTCCTTTTTTATGTTATTTATAATTAAGAAAATGTTACGTTGTTAAAGATAATCCATTGGATAGACGTTTACTTCGTAAGAAAATATTGCAATTGAACATTATTTATTACATTTATCAAAAGCAATATATAATTTCTAGTTTTAACCACACTTTCAGAACAGTGAGCAATTTCCCCAATATAAATTCTATCTTCTCTAGCAATTACTTTATAATTTTTTAATTATTTAACATTTCAATTAATTTATTACAGTACAAGTGCGGAAACTTTTATCCAGTAAACAGGATGCTACACAAAAGTGAAATTTATTTTTTATTTTTCCCAAAAGATGATAAAAAAAAATATTTCTAAGTTTTCAGTAAAAAGTAATTTCATTAAAATCATAAAAGCTAGTAAAACGAAAATCTAATATATATATATATATATATATTTTCGATAATATTTATTAAACCCATCATATAAAGAGCAATAAGACGATTTTTTCCATTTCCTTAATGTTGTAATAAAAGCATAGATCTACAATAACAAAACAAATAAAAAAATTAAAGAAAAATTGAAAAACTTACCAAAAGTAATTAATCTTAAAAATGTGAGTTCTATGTAAACAAAGTGTACAATTCTTAATATATAAAATATACAAATCCTTAGTAAACTCCAGAAATGCACAGAATTTTAAAATCAGTGGTCGGGACAAAAGAAAACACTTGAAAGTTATCTTTTATTCATATATATATATATATATTAAAATGTAAATAATATAATATAAAAAAGGAAATACAAAATGTAAATTGACTCAAGTAGTATTTTAATATTTGTCTCGATTTTTCCAAGCGCAAATGTAATTAGTCAACTGGTTTTTATTCGTCGATTTTTTAATATTCAAGGCTGAAAATTATTGTTGATTTTAAAACTTTTAAATAGGCTTGCGCATAATAATCAAAATAAGCTTACGCATATTAAACAAAATAGGTTTGTGCATATTAATCAAAATAGGTTTGCTGATATTAATGCATATTTAAACAACAATCATAGCTAGTTTGTTCAGCGTAATTTTAAAACGGATATGTTTTCACTATTCCATAAATACAAAAGGAATTCTTGGAGGAAAAAGCATTTGACAATGTCGCCAGAATTATGTTTGAGGGCTCAAAAAAAGAAAAAAGATACGCCTCGTCATAACTAGCTTACCGTTCTTTCTCAATGAATAATTTATTTAGTTGAATGAGTTAGGTTAACTTTGTATGATCCAGAGATAGCAAGATTTTCCAGCAAACTACAAATTCCCATTCTCAAATTGCTTACTGCTAATATATCGATAGCAACAAGAGTTAATAAAGTAAAGTTGTACCATGTTTAATTTTAAATCTTTCATCAAAATCTGAAAGTCTTTATCATAGGACTTTTTAAGTTGCATATCCTTCGACGGGCCGCTGAAAAAACAAAGGTAGGCCATGGTCTGTGCATCCCTGCTATATACACACTGATCCAATTTCAGCTACATACTACACGTAGGGAATTCATAATATACAATACGCATTGGCATCAGCAGCAAAATTTTCTCTTCTTTTGAATAAACCTTTAAGTTCATTTAATTGCACGTCGCACTTTGCTAAATCATAAAAAATAAACGTTCTTGAAATATTCATGTTTGTGTTAAATTCACCATCGGATCCATGTGTCGACATAGATAAAAATTTTATGTTCCTGATATTTTTTTTTCTTTCTAATGCAACTGACAAACACATAGACAGCTTGGTCTTGGATGCCTTAAGGCAAGCGCTGCACAGACGTACTCACTTTGCATTACCCAGGGGGCGCGTGTAACTTGAAGATAAGCCACGGAGTAACAATGCCCCCGCAACGCTCTGCGATCCTATTAGACCGGGACCTACTTTTTAAAGTGGATTCCGAACCACTACAAACAACCATGGCACCGCCGAGATTCGAACCCGAAACCTGTGGTACGGAGCGCCAGAGCGCTAGCCACTCGGCCATTCAGGCCCCATGTTACTTAATAAAGCAATTAGGATTATCATAATCGTATTTTGATATACGCAACGGCAGAAATTTGTGTACATCGGTTTATTAAACCAGAATGTTAATTAAAAATTTTATTTCAAAAAAGAACACATTTCTTAGCTAAATAATGCTTATTTTATCCACATGTAATCGATAACTTTAACCCTTTAGTATATTTATTAATTTTAATTAGAGTAAATAACTTTGTGTTGCTGCAGTTCTTTGTACTAAAATGCCGTGTTCAATCGATCTCATTGCGCCAAACAAATAACTATCCGAATAAGCTAAAGGTTAATAAATTCTCCCAAACATTTATTTAATCAGCAGTCTAAAAGTTGGTGCAGTGCAAAAAGAAGTACACTTTAGCTGCACACAGCCTTAACTTCTCGGAATAAGAGGGTTTTCTTTTGTTATCGAATTCAGTTATTTATTCCGATGAAAGTGATAAGCAAGTTCTCATGTGTACTTTAAAGCGGATTTCTTGAAAGCTGTCTTTCAAGAAACGGAGATTGAACAGACGTCTGATGGACAGATCTAGTATTTATGCGGAATCCTTTTATTATTACAATAATTCAATTCATTTCTGATGGCCTTTTTTTATTTGATTTTCGCTTGAACACGTGCGAAACAAAAACTCGGCATTCAGCGCACAGAAATTTCTCGAAATGAATTTGTTAGTTAAAATAAACAACTTATTTTAAATGTGATGAGTGTTGAAATGCAGAGCATCGAATACATGCATTTCAGTTTATTTATTTTAGATTTACGTTAAAAACAGGGAACTTTTCCCACTGTCTCTTTGAAATGTGTACTTCTCGCCAAATTTTGCATGACGATAAATGCAATTTTATAAATAATACTTTTGTTAATATTCAAATTAACTTGCGATTCTACTAACTCTAAATTTTCTCACATGAATCCATATTTCTATCTATACATTTAATTGATCATCTTTCTTAATGATATTTTTCTCCTATATAAATACAGCATATAAAGGGTATCCCAAAATTTTGGGAAACACGAGATCTCATTTTGTGATTTGTATAGTTCAAGTCATCCAGTGTGTCCTAAATTTACGCAAGATTTCTTGAGTGAATTTTGGGACACCCAAAATTTTGGATTTACTAAGGATTTTAAAAGTCTGGACATATGACTTGAGGTTATTTGTCATTGAACTTGAGGTTATTTCCATATTTGTCTGGGGATTATATGCTATTTGACTTGTGGTTATTTGTCATTTAGATTATTTACCATTATTTATTTTTAGTTTAATTGCCATTAATAACATGCGTAGTTCAATCAGCTTTAAACTGGGTACCATCTTACATGGTGTCATATATGGAAATCATTCATTTTTAAGGGGCACTAGTTATTATAGATTCAGCTAATTGAATTTACTCAGTAAGTATAATGATGAATAATTTGAGCAATATCTTAAAACAATAACAAATGACATTCTTGAGTTTTGCTCGGTTATTTTTAATCTATTTGCAAAATGAGTTCATTTTTGGAGTTATTCAGAATGAATACCTAAAGATCTGAAACGAGCTAAAAGTAGCTTGGTGGTTGGGCCTCTAATAAGTCGAAAGTTTTTGTGTCTACGGCAGGTAAGGAACCATTAAATCAAACGGCTGAAAAGTTTTTCTATAGGTTTTAAAGCAGGGGCTCTAACTTATTTTAGACCAAAAGATCAAAGCATTTGTCAATAACGTGCTAACATGCTTTTCAGGATATTTATCGACAACGGGTTCCATTTTAAAATTGCACTTCACAAAGTAAGTGGGATTTTTGCTAGATAGCACATTAAAATACGCTAACCTGTTTGGATCAAAATATATTTGTAAAGAAAACATTTGTAAGGCCTTTTTTTTTTTTTCTTTTACATAGGTTGACCTCATGTACTAGTTATGTATCGCACGACGAGTGGTGAGGTGAGTATAGTGCCTTTCTGGAGGTAAAAACTGTAAGTAATGCCTGTAGGTATCTGCCTCGCATTTGTGCATCGTATGGGAGAAAACCCGGATAATTCTCACCAGGTAGCCTGACTATCAATGCGATATGCTTTACACACCAGAAATGCCATTGAGTCTCTTCGTTTCCGAAAGAAGTGACTACAACAATGAGGCCAGAGGCATGCCATGGACATAAAAAAAATCTAAAAAATAAACACTTTTGCGTTTGTATACTACAAATTTCGATACAAATTCTAAAATACTTATAAATCAATATAATGACACGAAACAAATTCATTATTTACTTATATATAGCAAGCAATATATGAGGCCAGCCACGCTTTCCCAATCCCTGACTTAAAGAAGTGTGTGATAGTGCGTATTCTGCAGGGGCAGCTCATCAACGACTCGTGGGTCAGTAGAAACGTATGCAGATACAGAGTAGGAAGGCTGAGTTTCGAATGCGCTGACGGCATTATTCTCACTGCTTTAAAAAACGAGGAGATTCAATGGTGATTGCGACAATGTGTGTAAAGCATCTTATATCGATATGCAGGTTGTCTGGTGTGAGTTTTCCAGGTTTTCTCCTATATGAAATTGTCCACTCGGAAGGCACTTTCCTCCCCTCGAAGAGTGTTATTCGTGGTCTATATGAGGCACATCGATTTTCCACCTTTCTAACTAGTAGTGATGTACATAACCCTAGATACTGGGATAAGGTTTGGGATAAAGAAAGGAAAATTGACGCTCCTGGGTAACTATAATCGGCACCAGAGACCAAAATAGCAAAGCATTTGGCATGTATTTGTACTGGGAGGTCAACTGTTCAGCAAAAAGCGAATGGAATGAACAGGAATCAGGAATGAACGACCCCGTTTTGGCGACAATTGGCGTGAACGATTACTCCATCCGCAAGAGAAAGAGCTAGAACCGGTAGCTTGGCAAAGGGAGGTTGGTGTGAAAGGTGTGGGGACGAGCTATTCATTCACCAATTGCTCACGCAACATTATCATTACTTATATCAACGTTTTCTCAAAGAATCGAGAAAGAAGAGGGGAAGAAACGCTCTGAAACAATCCAATGTCAGGACCAGGGGGGTGAGGGTCAAGTTCATAAAGCATTCAAAAGGGGGAGGGGTAGAAATGGTCAACACAAAAAATGAAGCATAAAGCTGAGGAACAACCTCAGAAAGAACTCTATTCACATTTATCATGCCGTGATCTATTATATCGTTACTGTTACCGGTTCCTTCAGAGGGGCATTAACCGTGGGGTGTTGTTGGTAAACGGTACGCACGATTGCACCGAAGTGGTACTTAGCTATCAAATCAAGTACCCATCGAAGGAAGACAGTGTCAAGGCCCCACCCATTCTAGTTTTTGACAACAACTACTGCCCAAGTCACTGTACTAATGGCGTGACCTGAATTTTAACAATATTTTTTTATGTTGGTTCAATTAAATAATCCTTATTGTTTCTTGTCATTTTCAATAAAATACTTTTGTATATTAATTTCTTACATTTTTGTCTCGATTTTATGATATTATCTAAATTAAATGTACAGTACTCAGAATAATTCAGACTATTTTTGAAATGAGCAATTACATGTTGTTTATAGGAAAAGACTTTACAATCATAATTCCACATATAACGCATGCATGATTTTAGATTTAAAAATGTATTGAAATCCTTATAATATATTGACTGTGGCACAGTAATATTCAGATTTTTTTTTCTTTTAAAATTTACTATATATTCGTTAAAATTGTACAGAAAATTTTGGAAATTTTTATCCTTTTCCAATTTCAACATGGAAAAATTAGGAAGATTTGTATGCCTATAAAAACTTATTTGTAATATTTAAAATACGAAAAAAATTTCTACGAATATAAATTTATTACAGATAAACCAAATGTAAACTATATGTTTCTAATCATACGATTTTCTAAAAAATGTAATCTAATCTTCAAGTCTTTATTAAAAATTTATCTTGAACTAATACATTTATCTTGAATAATAAAATCTTACAAAAAGAATCATAGGTAACTTAGTTGTGGCCTTTTTAATATCTCTCTATTATTAAAATTTTATCTGACGTGAATTTTTACCCACATTTCGTTCCTTCTGTTTTAATGCACATTCACCAGAACTAATTTTAATTAATAAAAATACTGACAATCGCCTTCATTTCATCATGTAAAACCAGTTAAATTTTTTAAATGCACACAATTTCTTTAAAACAGATAATGGTAACCTCTGTTTCAACAGTTTAAACTAACGTAAAATTTGCGAAGGGGTAAAGATTTCTGAAAAATTTGGTATTTCTGGTCTGAAATTTCTGATATTTCCAATTCTCGACGACTTAGAAAAAAAATAAATAAATGAAACTCATACCACTATAAAGTTATCTGTGAATAAAAATAGTTTCTGTAATAGTGTAACTCTCACCACTATAATTCATTGCAGCTATATCATTACTATCTTTCATCGAAGCACTTGATTTAATTAAAATGACTTCCCTAGTGTTCAGCAATTTATTTCTAAAATCTCTACTACCTTTAACATTTTTATTCCAAACATCGAAAATCGAGTCGTAAATGCTCTTAATATCCGTAATAGATCTTCTCTTTTACCTTCTGTAGCTCGAATACGGCAGGACTCACCTGTAGCCGATTTATCCACTATTCTCAAATTAATATTTCCTCTCTTTCTTAGTTTTTGCAATAATTTTTTATATAAATAAATAAAAAAATCTCATTTTATATTGGTGAATTTTTTTTAAATAATTCAATGGACAATAGGCCACATCTATATTTTACCCTATTCCTAGACGACGACCACAGTACTCCGTAAATACACAAGTACTGTAGATTTCTGTATATAAACCGAGAAATTTTATAACTTTTTCTGAAGCTAAAGTACGTGGGCATCGCTAAATATTTTCATTTCTGTAATTTACATTACTTAAGTTTACAAAAAAATTATTTCATTCAAATCTGAGTTGTTCGTTTTAAGGAAATGAGTTGTTTTATTTTTGATATTGTTTATATTGCTAGTTTCTTGTGTCGTCCCCAAAACGAAAAATCTGACGTTGGTGAAATTTGTGCCTGAAATAACAATAGAATTTTAAAATCAGATACAAATGTCTCATAATTATCCTCTTTTATGTCCAAGTCATGATCAAGTGATGATTAACTATTTATGATATATGCTTAAAAAAACAACTCTGCTTTCGGCTTCAAATCCGTGGATTTCATGCCCACTGGAATTCTTTCTAATGTGAGGAACATAGATCTAGAGTATTTAATGACCAACTCTTTTCCAAAAGGATGTTTACATATTCCGGTAATCCTTCCTGCTCGACTTCGATCGTTTACCTGCATTTTCTGCGAAGAAACCTTTTTTCACACGCTTTGTTTACTTTCATTTCATTTCCTCTTCTCGCAAGAGCGAGTGTTGGATGGCAGGCACCCCGCAGTGCACGAGTCAATCTCGACTTCTATCTTCAACGTCGAGTTGTCATTCAAAAATTCAACGATACTTAGAAGATCTGAAATTTTTGAATTGAATTTTTTCACACTTGGAGCTTGTTAAATGAATCGTTCTACATGCAGCTCGTCATACTCCAGTGTTTTACACTGCTCCTCCCTTTTTCACCTATATCCCTTCTGGGACTGAATCCACCCCTTTAGTATACCACAATTTTTCTGAATCCTTTTTCTTAAGTTCATTGTTTTGTGGCTCGTTCAACTTCATGCATCACCTCGTGATATATGTGGGATCAATGATGTGTACAGTGCTTCTAAGGCTGCTTGAACGAATCAAAAGTGAACTACCTGAAATCAATTAGGAAAATAAAGTATGGAAAATAAGCAGCGACTACAATTATCTCGAACGCAAAAGGATTAATAATTACTTTCCTTTGGTATTCCTTATATAACTCCTTATATTCATTATCAATATTAATAATTAATAATTAATATGCCTTATTCCTGGCTCATTCTTTTCAACTTTACAACTCATTTATTTCATTTTTGATATTTCTTTCGAAAGTATTTTTCCCCAATATACCCGCATAAAGGTGTTGAGATCTTCGATGGGTAACAACTAGTATCTCCTAGAGTGCTAGGTGCTAGATGCGTAATTGAATGTTACTATTTACAAGTAAGAACAACTCATTTATTACACTTTTGATGCTCCCATCGAAAATATTTTTTTGAATACCCCGCACAAAAGTATTGAGATCTTTGATGGATAATAACTAATGTCTACTGGTGACTCCTAGATGCAGTGAGAGATGTGTCGCATCTTTGAACTACGAGTGGGGTTCCATTAAATGTAAATTTAAGAATTTTTTTAACAATTTTAAAATATATTATTGGGAAATTCTCGCTTTTAAGTGAAACATTTTTAAATATCTGATTGCTTTTATAATATTTTATTTTGAAAGGAGCTTTACTACTTTTGCAGCCATACATAACCAAGACAAAATAAATGTTATTGAATAATTTAGAGAGGCCACATTCAAAAATTCTGTTTCCACTCAGTACTTAGAGTTCAGATCGAGTTCCGAAATTAGATATTCATTACGATCTACTTAACAGGGTAGTGATATTTAACAGATTCAAGATTTTGCAACTGCCGCACTCGTGGCAACGTGCAAGAAATCCAGCTGGTTGCATGCTGTTCTTGGAAAAACGTGTGGAATCAGTGAATGCATAACAATCTAGGTGAGATGTTATAGGTTTTCTCCAATAATAAACGAGGTAAAACGACCCTGAAACCCCTGCCAGAAGGCATTACATAATCTTCGATTCATCAATCTTAGAAAATAAGACTGATCTGATCCACGGACGTAGTGTCATCCATTATAAACTCAACTTTAAGGAGTTAGTGCACTAACATGAAAAAGGTTAAAGCCGCATTCAGATTTGAAATATTCGGCTAAACGTTCATCTATTTCCAGGCGTTATAGTTTGAATTCATAAAAGAAACCTCTCTTATCTTTTCTTACAAGACAGCATACAGCCGTCTTTAAATAGGTTATAAATCCTTAAATGCATGACCAAAAATCGCCACCAGTATGAGCGATCACACTTCTCCCTCGAAAACTGACAAACTCTTCCATCGAACTCTTTCATCTAATTCATCCCAAATGCAGCAAACCAATTTGATGCTCACACTAATGTGGATATTTGAAACAACAACAACAAAAAGTAGCCAACCAAGAAAGGAAAGCATGATCTAAAGTTCCATAGCTTTTTGAATTCAATCTCCGTCCGAAGAAAATCTCCGTCCGAAGAGTTGGATTGAAACTGCGCTTGACCAGCAACCTTGAATGTCCAATAATGAACAAGACTTGAATATTTTGTGTTCAGGACTCTAGCTCATTCCAGTCATGAACATTAAAAGTTTAAATAGAATTATTCGAAAATTATCAATATATATGAATTGTATGAATAATTGTTGAATTTTTTTTTGTAATTGCTCCTATTTTAATAAAAGCCTATTAAAATAAATAAATTTTTTTTCTCATAAATTCTATATTTTTCGCAAATATTGAATTATTGTCAATATTTTTTTGTTAAAAGGGCTCCATTAATTATTTCCAGTCTCCTAAATGTTCCCTGAATTGAAGAAATATGAAGCCCACTATTCTTAAGCATAGTTTTCTAATATATAAGTAGATGTTAAGCGTTTGTAAGATGAGTTTTTAAAACAATTATATTTAAATCACAGTAAGAATAATTTTAATTAAAAAAACTAAACTTGGATACATGTAATTAGTGGAGAAAAAATAAACAAAATTTGTGCTTCTTTTATTTCAAAATGAATTAAATATACAATACAAATAATAATAATGATTATATATATATATATATATATATATATATTAAAATCAAAATATACTTACATATAATATTAAAAAGTTAAAAACGCATTTCTATCGATAATATGAAGTAATTAATAAAATGGAGGACATCTGTCAGTTGAGACCCTACACTATGCCGAACCAATATATTTCATGTTTCTGCCAGGGATGGGCATGATAAATTTGTGGGCAAAAATGACCTTCTATTGGTCTAGAAGAAAAAGAGGGGTTGAGGTTGCGAATCCTTTCAGCCAGATTTTATTCTTACGGTTTTCGTTCACAATTTTAGTGGTAAAAAGTGGGTAAACGTGGGTATCAGGACACACCTTGGAACACCCTGGGTAACACTGAATCTGCTATACCTCTGTATTTCTAGTGACCTAAGGTTTACCTAACGTCATTAACCTTAGGTAAAACGGAATGGCATTTGAAATCAATTAACCAATGATTTATTAATCATTCTTGACCTACGTGATATATAAATGCTTGTTTTCTCAGTCATTGCCGCGCACTTGACATGAGACCTCTGATGTCAGATGTTAAAGAAATGCAAAAGTAAAAAGATGCACCACGGAGGGACTTCTATACCTACAAGAAAAAAAAAGTAGTACTGCCCTCTGGGAAGGCACCCAGGAGTAACTGTATCTGTATTGGAAAAAAGCCGGACAACTCTAACTAACACACCATCAATTAACACACTATTACACCATCGATACAATCCATTGGGTCACAATTTCTAAATCGATTCACCTTACAAATCAATGAATGACTTCCGCACATACTACCAGGGGGGAATCTCGCTCTTCAATAACTCGTTAGATTGAGCACACCGTAATTGGTAACGAATCAAATCAAATCATTAAATGCGGTGAGTATAATATTGTAATTCCATTAGTTAAAAATATTTAACTTATAATAAGATAATCGGTAGATGAATCAATTGTAATTTTAATTTGTATATTATCTTTAATTCATAATTTCATACGATATTACAAAATAGATAAAATCAGAGGCGATTTATTATTTTGTACGAATTATTTTGCTGAATTTGTACTGATTTATTTAGATAATATCAGTGCTGATTTATTATTTTTTTTTATTATGAAATCTCTAAAGAATTTCTTTTTTAAATCTTAAAATAAATCTGAAATCTTTGAAATTATAATTTTAACAAGATTGTTAAAATTGTGATTACTAGGTGGAAAAGGAACGTGTTCTTTTTTTACAGAAATCTCTATGTATATGTATTATTTTAAATATAGATTAATACTTCCTTTTTTTAATATGTATTTTTTTAAAACCTATTAATATGTTCTTCTTTCTTATAAAGAATATATTATTATGTTCTTCTTTCCTCTAAGGAAGGACATGTTAATATGTTTTTGATAGGTTCTTTATGTTTTTATTCTTTAACTAATGTTTTTCTTAATAGGTTCTTTAAAAAAAAATAAGATTTTCTTTTTTGTATATATTTCTCTTAAACTCTTGACATTTAACCAGGAAATATTGTTATTGGTATAAAAATTCTGTAGCAAATTAAACGTTACTTAGGGGCCTGCTAGATTGGGCCCATAAGAGGGAGATGAATACCTTACTAGAAGTCTTTTTAAAAGTATTTCATTAGCTCATATTTGTTGCGTGTGGTTAACCCGACGATTGCGAAGCATATTAATGAAGCGCATACTCAGTTACCATTTTAAAGTGGCCTTAGCGGGAATCGAACTCGTAACCTTTTGCTCCGAAGAATCACGGCCCAACTTTCATTGAAGTTTCAACAGGAATGGTGCTTAAATTGAAGCTCTAACAGGATTTCAGAGCTAAAAAATATTTTTAAAAATATAAAGAAGAATATTTTAATTTACTGTTTTAGTATTTTGGCTAAATGCTGCTGTTTTAAATTTACTGTTTTAGTATTTTCGTTAAATGCTGCTGTTTGAAATTTACTGTTTTTATTTTATTAGATTTGTCATTTATAGATTAACAAGTGGAAGCTGTATAGTTAACTACGTCAAATAAGCTGTTTTAGGAAAAAATAGTATTTTTTATTACCTCTTTTATAACAATAAATTCATTTAAAATATATTTTTCTTTAAATTCTTATGGGTATTTTAAAAAATCCCTTGCTAAATATTATTAAAATGTCCGTTTTTCTTTAATTACGCTCTTTTCAAAACGGTGGACAGAAAGGTTTTTTCAGGTTAATAGCTCATTTTACTAGATTCAAGCTTTTATACAATAGAATAAACTAATACTATTATGAGCAAATTATTATCAAATAATAAATTATTTCTTATAGTTTAATGAGAGAAATAAAACTACAAGAATATTAAAGAAGTATTAATATTTTTTACACATGTATTACCAATTTTTATAGAATTGCTCTTTGTATATGCTTTAAAAATTCTATTGTATATGCTTTAAAACCCTAACAACTTTAACAACTTTATAACCCTGACAACTTTCTTAAAATTAATTCTTTTATTTAATAGTATATATAATAAATTATTTGATATAAACTTCGTAGAAAAATATAACAAAAAAATCCCAAACATTAAATTGAGGAAGAAAATCGAATCAGAGTTTTTATTTTTTAACATAAAATGTATATCAAATCAAGTATTTCAAGACTAAAATTGTTTGTATTTTATTTTTTTCATATACCATGAATTTATGAAAACTCTGTGAATGAATAGATTACAACAATGTAAAGCATCCCAATATTTTTTTAATTAAACTATTTTTAATAAATTATTCACTTTAAAATAAGCAGCTTGAATAGATAATATAAAATGATGGAACAGGTAATATAATCAAAGATTTATAAAATTAATATTGTTTAATTTTTGTTACAAATTCAATGTTTTAATAAAATAATGTGCCTTATTCAAATTTTGTAAATAAAAAGAACAACAAAGGTTTATTTAATTTATGAAATTAATGCGTGAAGATTTTTAAAATTAATTACTGTTATAAAAGCTTATAAATGTAAATATTTAATTTAAAAACTATTGTAAAATTGATTTGTGTGAAAAAAAAACTAAAGAAAAGCAAAAGTTTTTAATTCATGAAAAGAGTTTCTATGAATATTTGGCATTTGAATAGGTTATATAAATATGGTGAATTAGTTCCAATTGATTTTTTTATTTACAAAATTTAAATAAGGCATATTATTTCGTTAAAATATTAAATATAACAACAAAAACATTTTCATTAATAAATATACATTAAAATATCCCGGAATACACGCGGAATTTATTCTAGGTATAATTAAATGACTTCAAAATGACACGTTGCATTTTTAAAATTGCAAATTAATACTTATTACGAACAAAGAAGATTATCGATAAAAATAAAGCCGAATGAGCAAACACAATCCAAATTGTTTGCTTTGAGTCTTAAATGATAAAATGACATTAAATTAAAAACTCAATCTTTAATTTAAAAAAAATAAGGCCTCGTGAAATTCAGCCATAAACTGAAATTCGAGGAACACAATGTAAAAATATATCTTTTTATATGGGTTTTACCATTATAAATTTAACCAAGCCTTTAATAATGGGTTGATCATATTCAACTTTCAAGGCTAAAGAGAATCTAACATAAAATACTGTACTTTTTATATTTTTAAATGCTTTTTTTTCAAGCAACTAATTATTTCAGCCCTTCCTTTTTATCCAACAATAAAAAATTAAAAAAAAGCATATAATTCAATGATTATTTTAAACCAATCATTTTGATAAAATGAATGGTTGGAAGTGAAATGAGCTTTTTAACGAGCGTAGAGCACGAATTTATCATCAAAAATATCCTGAAAAAAACACGGCTTTTTTTTCCTTTCCCTCCACTGCTTTTTACAGCTTTTCATTAAGTCCCGCAGAGAGGTTATTCCTCTTTGCATATTGAAGGAGACTCTAAAAGTGAAACATTTATGTATTTTTTATTCTCAAGGCTGTACACCCGTTTCATTTACGATATTAAGGTGTGGTCATATTAGTGGCGTAAAAGCATTTGGATTATTTACTCGCAGCATCAAATGAACAAGCATCGTTTTTCAATTATCACAGTGCACCAGCAGCCAAGACCGGCAACTATTAAAATTTTGGGTCTGTCTGTTTGGAATTTATGATTTTGGGCTGAAAGGTCTTTGATGCGTCGACCTTCCCCGCGTTTTGACATTGTAGCAATTAGCCAGCAAATGATGTTTGACCTGGCTGACCTGAGCAGAAGAAGAGTGAGAAATGCATGCCCTTCCCATGTAACCAGATTATTGGCTAGTGAATCAAGCAGGTCGTCTGTCAACAAACACTGGCTATCGAGACAGGTTAGCAGATTAGTAAAAGCTACTCCGTCGTCCACTCGCCAATTGCGTGTGGGTATTCTTGATGACCTCATTAATTACGTGACAGATTAGTTTTCCAGAGAACAATATTTCAAATGTGGTCGCCTTAGCAGAAGGAATTTGGGGGCCTGTTCTCACCCCCGGTACTGGCTGCTAATTGATTCAAGGATGCAATGACTAGGAGAGTTCGACAACTTACCGTTTGAACGAGAACGCAGCGGGGGACCATCGATAAAATTACTTGTTTTATGTCTTCAGTCAAGAATAGAGCCTTATTCTTCTTGGAAAACTGAGGATACTATAGTTTTTAAAAAGGATTTCTTAAAACAGTCGATTTAGATAACAATAGATTTTTTAAAACAGTCAACAATTTTAATTTAGTAACACTGAAAGCCCGAAGAAATAAAAAAGTACTAATTTTGCATTATATATGGAGGGAGGTAATTTTAAAGATGGTAAGAATTTAACAAAAGAAATAAACGATATAATTTTTTCTTTTCTTTAACCACACAAGGAAGAAAGTAATTTTCATTTTACAGCAAGTATATAATATTAAATATTGTTATCCATAAAACAAAATTTTATGAAATTTTAATTTTAATAAAATGCAATATTTCTTTTTCTTTTATATTTAATAAAATACATCCCATAAATAACAAATTTTTGTTGCATTTTCTAAAGTAATATAAACAAAAACTTTTTTTTGTTATGCTCTAAATCAGGGGTGACCAGCCTTGAACATTTGTTTGGCCCGTGAGATTTATCACACTTTTACAAAATATGTTCATTTTATAATGGCCAAAGTAGTGAAAACCAATGTATTAAAAAAATACATTATGTGTGCATCCATATATTAAAAAATTAACTGTCGAAATTATGAGAAAAAATTAACTTTGATTTTAAAACAATATTCTTGTGAATATATGACATCTTCGAACCTAACACAAAACACCCTCAAACATAACGGACGCTAACTAATGACTAGTAAAATAAATACTTTTTAATGATTTCATTTTTTTTATTCATTTATAATTATATATTTTTTATATTTCATTTTGAGTGTTATATATTTTTTTTACAATGTGGGTTTAGTATCATTATTATTATATTATCTATGTTTACACGTAAGAATAATAGTAAATACAAAAAATAATAAGTCAGTATGTTTCAATTTTTCACTCCAAAAAATTATAGTGGGCCTAAATCTAATATGGGATATATAATTTTATATGAGGCCAGCGGAGTTAGGATGCATTTCCAAAAAGGCCAGCAAGATCATTTGGGTTGGCCACCCATGCTCTAAATTTCTAAGATTGCTTAAAAATATTTATCGGCAAGATTTAATGCCACATTCTCTTTGTTACATGAGTTATTTTAATGTAAAAAAATGTACTAGAATAGAGTAGATGAAGAATTGCATTGTATTCATTGCAAATCCTTTTTTTTTTTTTTTTTTTTTTAAGGTATATTATTTAGCAACGCTTTTCTTTCTTTTTAAAAATATTTTTTAAAAAAAAAACCTATCTGCATTTCAAACTAAATTGATATAACTGCATATGTATATTTTTAAAAATAATAAACAGCCGACATGAGTACTTCTGTTTTAAACTAGGTGTGCCGCCAAACAAAAGTTTTTTCCATAATTTAGTAATTAGCATAATGCGCTCAGTTCGAGTTGGAATTAAAAAGTTCAACTCGTTAACAGCACTCTCGGGTTAATTCCTTGTAACCAGAGAATTCAAACTCTAGAATGAAGTGGTCAGCCAAGTGGTTTTTCGGAATCCCAATTAATTTGCGTTAAAGAAGAACACAAATGTCTCCTATTTTACTACTTCTCATGAACAATTTGATTCTTACGCTGAATGAACTGTTTCCATTATGATAAATTCAGAGTAGATGTATGAAACAAGTTTTTTTATGATTTTAAATGGGTCTGAAATAAGACATTCTTTATAAACTTAATGGAATCCTTTGTAATTATTTAATTTTTAAACAAAAAAATATCCCGATAGAGCTTGAAAACAATCCAAACAGCATTCAAGCAATAAAAGATCTATTTGATTCGTTACTTTTCATCAATAGTTGCTCTCAATATTTACCAGCAATTTTTGGCAAATATGTTCTTTTCAATTTTCTGGCAGAATGGGAACTTTCCAATGAATGATAACAATGCTCGAAATGTCTGATGGAATATCGCTTTATTTATTGATTTATTTTAAGCAAATACATTTGTGGTCATGCTTCGTTGAGGTAGAAAGGGATAATTGATCCCAAATTAAAACCTTTCCGTTTTTCTCAATGTTTCGAAACTTTGCAGTGAAGCAAAGAGAGAAAAAAAATGTACTGAAGTAGAAATACACACATAATTTAAATGTATATCCGCTACACTGAAATTACCTTTAATAAAATAAGAATCTACGTATATTTCTCCCGCTACATAGAAATTTTATAGACGGATGTTTTTACTGGAATTAATGTAATTAAAAAATTAAACAGTTTTACTTTAAAGTAATTAGTAGTAAGAAAATCGGATGAACGTGTATTAAACTGATTAAAGATAGAATATGCTTTCAAGTATTTAAGAGAAATTCAACTTTTTTTTCATTATAATATATAATTGCTTTAGTTAAATTTAGAAACTTTAATTAAAAATATAATATTAATGGATTTCATATTCAATAGAACAAAGTTTATCTCAGAAAACGTAACTTTTATAATAAGTAATAAATAATAAGCTATAATAATAACTTTTAATTATAATAATAATAACTTTAAATAATAATAACTTTTATAATAAGAAATAAGTAACTTTTATATAAATATATATTGTACAAGCTTGCGTCATTTTCTTAATAGTATTTTTATACAGCTAGATATAAGTTATTTTTACAATTATTTTTGTCCCAAATGAGAAAATCATTAATATTAGCATTACTATTATATAATGTTAGCTTTAATATTGGCATTATTATATTCTTATATAACTGTTATGTTCAAATTATATGGCCAGTTTTTAAAGTTGAAAAGATAAACGTGCAGTTAAAAATTTTTTGTTCAAAATATTAAACAAAATAAATTTAGTTCCTAACTTAAATTAAAAACTCTAATTTTAAACGATAGTTAATTTAATTGTACCATAAGCACTAGTAAAAATTAAAGAATAACAAGAGCACAGTCACGTTTTTTCTAGCAACCAGCACGAAATAAAATTGAATAGAAAAATAAGTAAAACCTCGAATTTAATAATAATTACAGGAGTATAAAGTGCTACATTTAAATACAGACGGATCTCCAGTGCACGACAACGACGCACTTTAAAACAAATTTGATTGTTGAAACCATTTCAAGTCTGCGCACTTCACCTGCTTTCAAATTGCAACTAAATGCTTCAGACACACCTAATGCATTCTTTTTCTACAACCGGGGTAGAATTAATCTCGTGGGAAGGGGGCGATTATAAAAGTCAAAGGGGTCTTGACCTAACTCACGTCTTTTACGATAAAAATCTTCAATGATAATTTCAGATACACATCCTTATGAAGCAGAAAGAAACATCTTTCACAAAGTACGCTGGAGAATTTGCTAAATATCAGCGAAGTTAAACGTTAGGGTTCAAAATGATGAAGTTCCTTATAACACACGTCTATAATTACGCTTGATCCTTTTTTGTAGCATGATTCTATAAAAAAATAATCTCTCACTGAAAAAACGGGGAAAGAAAATTAAAGTAATAAATATAAGCGATAGTTGAAATCAATCACGTAGCTTTTAAGGCGCTGAAAAACCTCATATTAAAACATTGGGCATTGAGAAGCATGTAAACAAAGATAACGAGCCTCAATTATTCAGCATTTACGCAATCACGTCGACATTTAAATTACCCTTTAAAAATGATGAGCTGGAATTTCATAGAGAGTTTTTATCTATCGAAAGGTAGGCAATTGACCAACGCCCCCACCTTCAATTGGCTGTGCTCCTCCCGCTTCGTAATAAGTCACGACAGCGTGGAGCTAAGGAAGAGGATCAAATTATAAAGTAAGTTTTAGAACGTCTTGCTCAACTTCAAATAGTCCACTTGCATTACAGAACGGGTATGGACCCAGTCGTTTAAGCACATTCAATGGAAACTTTTATATATCCTTTACCATTTTATTATATGGTAAAGGATATTTGTATAGCAAGATGAAATGAAATGTTTGACTACAAGTAAATACATTAAATGAAACGCGAAACAATGTTTCATTTTATTTTATATGCGGAGAAGTTATTACATTTATCTGTACTTTTTAACCTTGTGCTGCCTTTGACCTGTACGAGGATCGACGAACCTTTGAATAAAAGTAACAAAACGGAAATCTAACTAAATTTTTTTATTATCCTGGAAATTTCCACCATCATAAAAACGTAATGCACGAGAGGTTATGTTACAAGAATGTAAACAATGATACTGAATAAAATAGTACTATTTTATAGTAAGAGAAACAAAACTATAAGATATCTCAGGTACCTTCAATACCCTATAGTCAATAAAAAGCATAAACAATAATTGTTTGAGCAATAGTGCAATGATTTATCCTAAGCCCAGAATCAAGTCTGTATTCTAAAATCAAAGATGTGATGAATTATGCCACAAGTAAAATATCTTTTACATTTAAATAACTTTTTACTGTAAAAACCAAAGAAATATGCTGTTTTCGAATGAAAGACAATTTGCACGTGCTTAGACATGTTGCAGATCCTGTGTTATTCAGGATCTACGTGCGATTCTGTACCCATATTTTACCATCATAATTTTGAACGTTTCGCACCCTTCTCATCAAACCAAACGTCAAATCTTTTCATCTTATTGCTTCTTGTACCCCTGATTGGCATAAACACGGGAGCTTTCGGTTAAGTCGATTTGTCAAGTTTTGAACCAGAATCCCCTAGTTAAAAAACCCAACGGGCTAACCAAAGAATAACCAATCAAGCTTCGGCAATAATTAAGAAATAAGTACACCGTGGTAAGTCTGTTCCATTGCACAGTATTGAGCGTTGAGACGTGAACTGATGATCAACCACGTGCCTCAGCGCACTACGTCTATAGGTCGACCTATCAAGCATCGATGCATCGACCTTGCCGCCTATAGCCTTGGTGTGTATGTTGCTTAAGAGTGAAAGGAGGGAGAGATGAATATAGTACAGGAGTCAATACTGACAGTATTAACACGGAAAATTCCAATCAAACAGTCCAACTGACAATTTGTCAATCTTGTTTTCCAGTGCAGTGACCGTAACGCACACCACCAGCGGGAGTCAAACTCTTGTCTGTTTACCAATAGAAAAAATATCGATGTACTAATATGTAAATTAGATTTGACTATCCCCTAATAAGCTTAGCATATACTATTTCATTTGATGGGCATTTTATGAAAAATATTTATGATGAGTTTTGGTTAAGTTTTAGCTGTGGATTGTCATTAGTTATTACAGTAGACATCTATTATTAATTTTAGCAAAATTGTTGAGCATAATTTTTTATTAAACCTGTTCTCATAATTGAAATAATAACTACTGAACTAGAATATAAAATATGTGAAAATGCTTACTTTATCTAAAAGGAGTTTATTAGGAAGGTTCTTAATTATCTAATAAAATTATATATAGTTAAATGAATAAATTTTTCGCTGAATCTCTTTTTAAATCCACCAAAATTGATCACCTTAATGTCTCTGTAACCTTTAATTGCTTCATCTCAAGCTATTTGGGGGGAAATCATTTTTTGAGATAATTTCATTAGGGAAACTAAGTTGCTTGGATATTGCATCATTTTTCTTGGTTTTATCGTTGAAAGCATTTTGCCTGATACTGTCAGGTTAATAAATGAATTTAGGTTTCCGGTGAAATCTTATTAGTACAATAAAGCGCATAGCATTATAATATTAATGAATTAATACGTTGAGGAAATGCTATTTAATTATATCGTCTACTTTCTTGTATCTTGGCTATTAAAAATAAAACTTTAATTTTAAAGAATTAGTTTGAATTTAAAATTTTTTTTATTTTATGAATACTTTAAATGTGTTGATTTAATCGGAAAATTTTTAAGTTGAAAGTCAAGATTTTTTTAAATGTAATGAAAAAAGATGAATTTGTAACGCAAAGATAAACAAACAAACAAAAAAAAAAAAAAAGGATAAAAGAACAAAATTAAAAAAAAAGATTAAAAATACATTTATCTTATTAATAAAAAAAAGATTAAAAATAAATGTATCTTATTAATAAAAAAAGATAAAAGAACAAAATAAAAAAAAAGATTAAAAATAAATGTATCTTATTAATAAAAAAAAGATAAAAGAACAAAATAAAAAAAATATTTAAAATAAATGTATCTTATTAATAAAAAAAAATAAAGAACAAAATAAAAAAAGATTAAAAATAAATGTATCTTATTAATAAAAAAAAGAAATAAATAAAAGAACAAAAAAAATTTAAAAATAAATGTATCTTATTAATAAAAAAATTAAAAGAACAAAATAAAAAGATTAAAAATAAATATATCGTATAAATAAAAAAAAATTAAAGAAATAAGCAGTTGGATTTTCAAATTCCTCTGCCTCAATTCCAGAAATTACAAAATTTAAGAAAAGAATTTGTCTTATGAATAAATGGTTGTAATAGTTCATTACTTATCATACGAAATTATAGTGCAATATATTACGAATACTCGTAAAAAAAACGAAATTACATGTTAAAAGAAAGCTAATAAAAATAAAATAGCACAGCTCTAAAATTTTCCCATTCTCTCCCCTGTGCTTTCTTTATCAATTTCTTTTAACTGTCTACAAATATAAGAAAAGGATTACTATATTATTAAAAGGTTACTGTATTGTTTTTTCTATAATCGTGATTTGCCAAACGCTTTGTAAATGCGTGACGACCAACGAGTCTAGCAATTGATTTTCATTATTGGTTTCCCATCGAGTTCTTTAACTATTGTAAGGAAATCCGACCTCAAAAGAAGCAGAAAATGGATAAAAAATCACCTTTGGCAAACATAAGAAACAAAAGTCAAGCATGGTTTGTAAGAGGGGGAGTTTTTTAATCGGCAAGAGATCTCTTATCAAGTAGTAGGCCGAAATCTCGCAGCACACAAGTGTGATTATTTTGGAATTCCACACCCGGAACTGTGAGGGAACTAATGAGCTTTAAGTGCAGAAATCCAAGTCCGACTGCACACCTCTCAGGTTTGTTTGCCGCAAAGACACGACTTTTTTCCCGCCTTCAATTGCAACACGTTTTCCAGATAAAAGGAGATTCAAATTACACACAGAACCTCCGTTTATCGCGTCTTAAACGGTTCCTCGGCTGTAGCAATTTGGTTCGTTTAGTGAAAAGGAAATTAAGAAAAAATAACCATAAAGAGTACGATAAGAGGTTGGGCTTTTTATCAAAGCAGAAACACAACTCAGATCACGAGCAGTATGGACCTTTACCATGATATAATTAGCATAAAGTAGACTCACGAGGATTCCATAGAACACATTCCATCAGCAATTTGATCACGGAGAAAGAGCAAAGGCCCTCAGTAATATTTCCAGGCAACTCCCAAAAAAGATTTCAATGTATGCTTAAACGAAAATATTGTTTTTTCTTCCCTTAATGTAGTTTTTTTTTTCTGAAGGAGATCGTTTACTTCTTTATTTACTTAGTTATGTTTTCCGAGATGGATAAACTAGTTTGGATTGGGATGTCCGTCGCTCGAAGCCCTTTTCGTGAGCATTAAGCATTAGAACTGCATTATTTTTGAGCAGGAAGAAATTTGCAAAATGGATAATGCTTCATGATTAGGGAAAGGTGATTCGTGGTCTTGTGGGTGCTAGGCAACTTCGACGTGACAATTATAGGCTTCGCGTGATGAGTTTCGCAATGATGAATCTATGCAAATGAGATAAAACGAATTTCAGGTAATTATAGTTTCTATAAGAAATACATACATAAACATTTGAACTAGAAGCAAAGGCAGTGCATTATGTGTGGCTATTTAGATATTGTGGAGACAGATTACACTTTTTTTGTGTGCCTCTCGTACTTATGTATATCACGAACAACCTTGCAATGGGGGATGAAGGGTAGACATTGTTTTCTGGACGGACTATCTTTTAAGGAGATTTACTGCGCATTTGCATGTCGTATAGGGCGAAAACCCTAAAAATTCCCATCAGGGAGACTGACTACAGATGAGAGAGGCTTACATACATTGCCACAATCCTCGATAGGCTATTCTCGGTACGTCGGCTTACATCATTGTTGTTTCCAATCTTTTTTGTACTTCGGTGTATACTAGGATCAGCCCCTCGGGTGTTTTACAGCAGAAAACTGGAAAATTCTCGAAAGAAGTTTATACACATTGTCACAATCATTATAGAGTCTTCTTTCTTCTGAAAACCGTGACTGCAACGGATATTACCAGCGCATTCGAACCTGAGCCCTTCTGTACTTTAGCTGAGCACATTACTAGGCTACGAGTTTGGCTTGGTAAACAATTGGTATGGGTAAAACGGAAGTTAATTACAAAAACAAGTTTGTAAAATAAATATATAGATGGAAATATAGTTATGGCAAAGGCACTCATGTCAGGCATTTCCTTAAGAAAGAAATTAGAGTGATATAAAAAATGTTAACTATGGAAATGAGATAAAAGAAATGTAATATAATTTAAAAAAACAAGTTCGTAAAATACGTTTATAAATAAAAATTTGCATTAAAGGCAACGACCCTGAATTGTTTTAGCTATTTAGGTATTAGAGAAAGAGATACCATTCAGATCAGACATTTCTGAAATTGAGTAGATTTTGATAAAAAATTGTAAATGATTTAATGACTTTGAAATTCATCATTAAACTTTTCATTAAATGAACTAACTTAAGCAATTAAACTTTAATTGATTTGACGAAATTATACATATTTTGCAAATAAGTTAAAAAATCTTAATAATGTGTCGAATATTATCACTATTATTAACTGGATTTAATTTAAAACTCCACAGAAAACAAAAAGCATTTTGGCAGATATTTCAATAACTATGTTTGTAAAAATAAAAATGGGCCATTAAAATTATAAAAAGCAATGTATACATTTATAAAACAATAAATTGATGCATAATAAGTTGCACTGTATAAAGAATTTTGGATATTTCTTAATAAAAATGAAAAACTGTTGAGGTCTAAAAACAATTGATACATTTTGAATAAATAATTTGTATTTATGTATATAATTTGTATTTTTTTTATGTGTGTAAATTTTTGAAATTTGTTTACTTTTTTTAGTAACATTTCAAAAATATATGATTTGGTAAATTATCTCTTGATCAAAAGTGTTCTAAAGAAGAAAAAAATAATGTGATAGTTTCGAAACAATGTTGTTATCATCAAAGAAATCTTTTAAATACAAAATATTGCCATGTAGTTTATTTTCGATAACAAAGCTTTTATCATGTAACCTCAATCTTAATTGAAACTATTAAAATTCGTAATTAGCTGTCGAAATTGTCTCGGTGTCTCAAACACTTGACATTGCCAGTATTTCATTCAATTTGCAAATAATTATTTTTAGCCCATGTTAAATTATCTTGATCCGACAGACCAAAGTCTCGAATGAAAAGAAAAAAGTACAAACCTTAAACGCAATACCCATCTGTAAAATCTTTCTCAGGCAAAAGTGAAAGAATTAGGAATTCAATTAATTAGGCAATATTTGAAGGACATCCAAGAAATTCCTCGTTACTTGTGTAGGCTATATATATACCCTGCGAATGCACAAGATAATTGAATTCCTACTTCAGGCAAACGAATGAACTGGAATCAATGGAAACAGGGGTTCGCATGTGCTTGCTGGAGAAAAATTCGATGTGAAAAGGATTCCACGGTTTACTGGAATCAGAATATTTTGAAAGCCTAGATAGGTTCAGTAGTATAGACTCTTGTTAAAATATCTATTTATAACAATAAGGGTTGCTTAAAAAATTCGAATTTATCACTAATTGTTTAAAACCTCTGTAGTTCTCTGACTCATTCATGAGTTCATCCATACTCTGACTGACTCTGAGTTCATTTTAATGATCAAATATATTTAACTAATTCCTTTATATTTTTTTCAACCTTTGAAAAACACGATATCGCATTTTTAATAATCATTCTTTAGCTGCCTGAATTGAAAAATTTGTTATGTGGATTCACATCGGTGGGCTTCACGTACCATTTTTGCATCCCATGAATAAACCACCGACGGGTGATAAGGAGCTGACAGTGCCTTCCAGGATTGCTCCTTGCTCCTTATTGTGGTCAGGGTAGAAAACCCTAAAAACCCACTATCTATGCGAGACGCTTTTTACACATATGTGTAAATCGAAATCGCCATCGAGGCTCCTTGTTTCTGAAAATATTGATTATAAGAATGCCGCCAACGGATTTGAGCCTAGGTTTCCAGCAGCTGCTCATAGTGCCACTAGACCACAAGTCGGCATAAGTGACAGTTAAATTTTCCAATTTTGCAAAAAAAAAAAAAAAAAAAAAAAAAAAATTATAATTAATGTTCATTTCTCATTAATTTGAAATCTATTGTTTATTTGTTTTATATATTAATAAGATTTTAAAAGAAAAAATTTGACAACATGAAAACAAAAATGTAATTACATATTTTTAATTAATTTTTATTTTGTATAAGAAATATAATAAACGAAACAACATAGGAATTAACAAAAAAAAATATTTATTTTTAAAAGAAGGAACATAATATCAGGTTACTTCATTGTAATTTTTTTAAAGTGATACTTAATTGAGGGGAAAAAACAAAAACAAACTGTTTGCAAGAAATTAATGCGTCAAACAAAGAAAGAAATTCATAAATAAAACATATTTGATGAATTCATGTACTACACAAATATTAAGTAAAAAATTGGAGCATCTGAATTTATTAAATTTTGAAATCATATGTTGCAACGAAATAATCTGGAGCTCCTGTGATTTCTGACGTATGAAACCTTTCTACTAAATGAGTAAAATGCACTTTACTTTAAAAAAAAAAAACGTATAGAGTGACCACCGATTCTGTAGAAATTTGCCAAGCACCAAGTCGCACAGATTAAAGCAGAACAGCTTAATAGAGGGGAAAGGTATTTTCGGAGGGGATTTAATTACAATAAAAATAATTTTAATTTATAATCATTGAAACTTTTAACTTAAAAATAAGAAAATGTTGAACAAATTCCATAATAACTATTAAACTTTTTTCTTACAAAACTGCTATGCGCCTCTCATATCTGAGTGGCATCCCTCACAAGTAATCGATTCGGCCTGTTTCCTGATTTTAACCAGATACTTAACTTTTCACATAACAGGTTGTCGAACTATAGTTTCATTCAAGCACTTAATTGTTATAAGACAAAATGCAAAAGCAAGGCAAACAGCAAAAGGTTCGAGTTTCAGTTGTTAATTAAGCACAGCGATTCATTACCACATGAGAGATACTTAGTTGACTCTCCACAACTTTTTATATAACTTCATAAAGTTCGAATAATGTGGCAGAATGATCTCAATTTTCGTTCAATTTTTCTTTTTTTCGTATAATTTCACGCGCCAATCTAAATGCTTTAGTGAGGGTATTTAAGAATGGTGAAAAAATAGCCAACATTGCTGAACATGTCTCTAGTTCTGCCGCGAAAAGTTGCAACCTGGCTATATTTTGAATCTTCTTGGTGTGCTGTGATCATTTAGCGTATTTTTGCAGACTAAAAGCATTTAGCCCATTAAAACATATTTAAATAGTTTAAAGAATAAATAATTGTAAAAACTGATAATTAAATAAGAATAAGCAATTATTTACAAAACTTTTTTCCTTAATTATATTTCCTAGCTTAACGTCAGAAGCATTTTATACGAAAGCCTATTACTAAGAGCATATTATGTAAGCCTCTTTGATAACTCGTACTGCATTTCATTTCTAATCTTGCTCTTAAGTACAAGCTCAGGTTTAATTAATAAATAGCTGGTAAAACTATTTAAGAAGTTAACAAATGCACCCCAAAGCTAATAAATACTTTAATATCTTATTAAGAGAGAACATAAAATAGACGGCAAGGGAGAAAAAAATGAATTTTCCAATCATGAGGACAAGTTAATTGAAAACCCGCCCTCTATTTCGATGGACAAGAAAACGCCTTGACGTTCCTTTCTTATCATAACAGGTGGGCTCGAAGATGTTCTTAGGCTAAAACAAACAGTACGCCATTTTTGCTTAGATTATTCAGGTATTATTAAGGATATTTAGAAAATGATTCAAGTGAGAAAAACTAAAAGGAACAAAAAAAATATATGTTTTTCAAAATATTGGACATGCAAGTTTTTTTTTAAAATTATAAATCTTTTTTTTTAATGCGGGACACTTTTACCCAACGTTTTTCGCGAATGGAATGGTATTGCAGATTCAACATTATCACCACATGGCTTCACCACATGAGTCCTGCTATATTACACCCACATTTTATCACTACAATATTGAAAGAAATAGCGGGGTGGCATTCTTTTCCTCCTTTTCTTTGAACCCAATGGTGATTTATCATACCCATGTTTGGCACAGACACTAAAGGTTTGGATTTGAGATCACTTGCGTGTTTTGGACCAAACCCCCATAGAAATTGGATGCGTTTTCACTTAGTCACTTCGGTCCATAAGAAGATGACTTTAATTTGTTTCAGATTGTAAAAATTTGAACAAAATAGTCTTAAAAGAATCCAAAAAATTAAAATATCATTCGAGCTATTTATAATTAAAATCCTCTTACATACACTTATTCATTTCCTACAGGAAGAACTTCCAGAAAAACATAATTATTCACCTGTCTACAATTTTATACATTTATTTACAGTTTTGTACATTATTTTGAAGATATCTTTCTGCAGAGGAATATAAAATGACATAAAGTGACATAATGAAATGACTTGAATACTCAATTAAAGTGACACAGAGATTGCATGACTTTTTTTGCTGTGTGGGTGGATTTCATTTTCTACTTATGCATACCACGATCAGCCCACCGTTAAGCGATAAAGACGTGACAGTCTTCCAGAAGAATTCCAATGGGCAACTCCATGCCGTATGGGAGATACCACCAGACATCCTGATTGTGGATACCAGGTGCTTACACATGCTGTCACAATCGCCATCATAGTTCCTAAAAGAACTGACTGCAACGGGCACTACCAGCGGATACGAATTTTATCCCACCTGTAGACATGTTACCAATGGTTACGAGTCGGACAATGACTTTTTATTTGGCTGTTGAATTTCAAATACAAATATTAACATATTACTTTTGTAATATAGTTAATAATATAGTAATAAAATAATATAATAATAAACGGCTGATCATTTCAGATACAAATTTAAAGTGAAGAAAAAAAAATGGCTTCATTTTTTATTTGATTATGTTTTCTTCGATTTCCATTGGCATCAATTCAACGAGGCAGGAAAAATGGAAAAATAATAATAATATCAGCATAGCAAATGTCCATGGTACATTATGTAGAAAAGATTTCAAACATTCAGAGGATACTGGTTTCTTACATTTATTACATATGCAATGTGTTACCATAATTTTTGTGAATATATCTTTGATGAATTTTGAATTTTTTTTTTAAAAATATGTATGTTACAGTGATATCCTTGAAAATATTATAGTGTGCATTTATAATATTTACGAATGCTCTTATGTAGAATAAAGTATTATCAGAACTGAGATTTGTTGAATTCTTTGTTTTTAGGAATCTGGTAGTAATTAGTTCTCCAATAGATTTTCATTTTTTTGTTTAAAAAAAAACCCTTTTAATAAAATGAATTTAAATAAATAAATACTAATATTAAAAACTAAATATACAAGAGTGTGACAGTGACCTTGAAAAAGTTATTTTCTCTCAAAGTGAAGTCAAGTTTTATGAATTACATATTATACTTATCCAGAAAAAAAATTGTGCGAAAGTGGGTAAAAATGGCGTACCTAAGCCTATTTGGTGTTTAGTTTACTGTTACGTCAAACTCAGAGTTCATCTTTCACTCGGAATGATGAAGTAACGACACTATCTTAGATGTAACGACCGAATGAGATGAAAACTATTTATATATAATTAAAACTGCATCGAAGGAGTCAGAGTTAATATTAAAGAAATGGAAGACGTTTTAATATCAAACGTTCTTGCCTATCTTTAACCATTTAAAATTTTTATGTAAATCAAGTCAATCTTTGAATCTGTTGAAGTTTTTAGATAAGTAGATATACACATGACAGATAGTTTTTAGATAATTTCCTTTTATCTACGATATACGCGGTAGAATTTCATTTATATATTACATATTTCTATATATTTCTTACAAAAGTTAAGAATTATTTTCAATTTTAATTATATTCAAAATACTAAGAATATCTCTCACCTTAGGTTTTACAATACGACATTGAGCAGGGTGCTTTACTTTTGATCTGAATTTTTTTTTTTTATTATTGTTCACATTGTGTCGCATTTTTGAAATGATTTTTGATTTCATCATTAAAGGTAGCACACATAACATAATTGCCCACATAACAAGTAACAAATTTAAAATAAATCTAAATTAATAAATTAATGAGACCTTTATAGCAGATATTTTACTACAATTTTCTATTTACAGAATTGTCTTCCAGACATTCTCTTTTTTTACAACAAAAAATGCAACTCGTAATAATCCATTTAAAGACTGAAACGCAAAAAATAGACATTGTTATTACTTCATAATTACTACATATATTTCTGTCTTAATGGGATGATTCTACGTAGCAGAATAACTTTTTTAAATGAAAATTCTTTCAAAAACTAATTGATTGCGTTGGTAAATTAATTAATAGACGTTTCAAATAATCAAATATTCATGAATCCTAAGTAGACAAAAAGTAGTATCTTGAATATTAAGATTTAAAGGTAGACAGACTTTTAAAAAATGGTACCCTTCAAATAACAGGCAAGCGTTGGATGAAGGAATTTTTCAAAAAGCGTGTGAATGCTGTTTCCCATGCGGTTAGTAAGAAAAATTATCGAAGACCACATTTCTATAACCATGACCTGACCTTAAACTGCAACATTATTTTCCTCTGTAATTGGAAACTGAACAGCATAAAACGAAAAGAGCTCTGAAAAAAACTTAATGAATTATAAAAAGAATAGAGGAAACAACAAAAACAATTTTTCCTCTTAAAGGCCGAACAAAATATAAATTCGCTTTTTTTTCTTTCATTTCACCTACTGATGAATTTTGTTACTAATTGGAAGAACGTGTAAAAGTCATAAATATAGAAAGGCAAAACACGTTGGCCACTACAGTTCCGTGAAACGCATGTTTGGCATTCAGAATTTTTTCTTTTGTTTTTCGACTAGAAATTCAGGTTTTCGTTCAACCCATGAAATCTATTACGTTGATGAAGAAAGATTTTTATTCATTTTAATGCTTCAATTTATACATGTTATACATTTTTGAGAAGATAGTTTTTAAAAAATGTCTTACGAAATAAATGAAAAAGGAAAACCGAAATTCTTGATGCTTTTTAAATTCCAGCAACCTGAATAATGTGTAGATTGATAACATTATTAGTCAGTTAAGAACATATTTTATGTTTTTCAAAATGTTATGCTAATTTTTCAATATTACAGCACATGGATATGCCACATATCGATCGTTTCAAATAATCGATAATATTTAAAATCTGGGTACATTCTATACATAATCGATACATTTTGTAGTAGATCTGTCTTAAAAGAAAACTAATCATAATTTTATATCAAAAATTTGAATCTGAAGGAATGTGAGGAAGAATTTGATGAAATATGATTTAAAGGATGATCTATGATCTAAAGCAGGGGTATGTTATTCAGGGGTGAATTATTCAGCCTTGAATATTTTTCCAGTCCGTGAGATTTATCACACTTTTACAAAGAAAAAAAAATATTTTATAATGGTCAATGCAATAAAAAATACATTATGTGTGCATCCATATTTTCAAAAATTAACTGTCGAAATCATAAGAAAAATGAACTTTGATTTTAAAATAATATTCTTTCGAATATATGACAGATATTGCCTGTTTTATTTTTGAGTTTACCGTTATGAGTTGGAACATCTCGGAACATCTAATATAATAGGTTCAATGTTTCACTTTACGGGACCTCAGGGACCCAGTGACCATCCCCAGATACGCACAGTTGATTGTTGAGAGCAGAACAAACCAGACTCTTAGTTGAAGTTGTTAGCGCTTTTGATTCAACTTACACCTGAGAATCTCTATTTCTAAACTGAAATTGACCAAACACAAAACACGCTCAAACATAACGGACGCTAACCTGCAACATCCATTACGATATGCAAATACCAAAATTGGGATCGATTTGCAAAAGCAAAGTGAAATAGTAGAGAAATAAATATCGCACTCTTAAAATAAATATTTTTTAATGATTTCATTTTTTTTAAATTTCGTTTATGTTTACATATTTTTTGTATTTCATTTTTAGTGTTATATATTTGTTTACAATGTGCGTTTAGTATCATTACTATTATATTATCTATGTTTACATGTAAGTATAATAGTAAACACAAAAGTAATAACTCGTTATGTTCAGATTTTTCACTCCAAGAAATGTCTGTAGTGGGTCTAAATCTAATATGGGGATATATAATTTTATTATCCCCATATTAGATTTATATACGTGGAGTTATGATGCATTTCCATTTGGGTTGGCCACCACTGATCTAAAGAATCATAGGTTTTTTTATTAAAAATCTGAAGGAAGGAGCATTGACTCACTTTCATTTATTATTGAGATTACAAATCCAATAAACAAAAGGTAAGGTTACAAAAGGTAAAATGGAAATTCAGAATTTTTACGTAACCATTTTTTTTTTCATTTCATATATATTATCTAGTTATATTTTTCTGTAGTTATATTTTTTATTTTTATTTATGAAATATTGAATAAAACTAATTAACAAAGACTACTCGAAAGATTACAGCTATAGAACATAAATTTGTACTGCTATTTTTATAGACATTGACTAAAATATTATAAAATTATAATGGACGTTAATAAATAAGCAACTTAGGTATGTTAAACCTGTCAATACAATTTATTTCCTAATTTATTTTTGTATTTATTTGTTTAAATTGAGAATTTCGGTTTTGTAAAAAAAAGTCAAACAGAAACAAGAAATTCAGTTTTTCACTTTATTTTCACTGATTTCGATCTGTAATTATAAGTCTATTTGTAACAAAAAACTTGTGTAACTAGAATTTATTAGAAACTTATTATTTATCAAGTCAGTTAGTGACAAATGCAAGACGTTACTATCCAAGTAACATACATTAGAAAAGTACTGAATTCTGAAATATTATTTGCACAAGAAAAACATTGGTTTCTTGTTATCAGATTTATAATCACAGGTGTTCCTATTTGTACCTTTTTTTGGAACTGTTCAACCTTTCTCAAGAACCTACAGTGATAATCTAACACAATCCATCAAATTGCGCGTAAAACAGAATTAGCTAACTCAAAAGGCACACATTCTACGGTGTCCACGCCCACAACTTTATCTCACCTCCTGCTTACTGAACAGACACCAGCTGCGTGGTTGGGAGCTAAATGAAGTAGCCAGAATAAAGATCGTTGTCTCTTGTCTGTGGAGTGGATCAATTAGGCGTTTTGTAAGATGAATGTAACAATCAAAACGCTTGTCGGAGACTAGTTGGGATCAAGGAAAAGCAAAAAGCTTCCCAATTTAAGGTGACCTTCCTTCACTAACTGTGACCAAGGACCACCGAATCAGATGGTTGACAGCCAATTGCTACAGTGCGGAAAAAAAGATACAAAATGATTGGTTGATATCCATGCATTGGACATTTAAGTAGTAATGAGAGAAAATATCGATTTAAAAATGCTACCAGTTTTGAAGATTTATTTCCGCTATATGAAAAAAAGAAACCTTATTAAAAAAATCACACAGAATGATTTTACGTCAGATTTCCTAGAAATCAATAATGATCTTATATTACTTTGATTCACTGAAACCCGGTCAGCTGAGTTTGGATTTGAACACAGTACAAATAATACTTGTTTTGCAATAAAAAAAGCAACACTACTGCCATGCGAAATGTGGCTTTTAATTTGCTTTTATCTTGTGATTTTCAGACTACTAATTGTTCAGTTGCACAATGCTATTGAAATGTAATTAGACAATTAATAAGTAACTAAAGTGCACATTTAGGTTTTCTATACAAATGCAGTGAAATATATAAAAAAAGTGTTAAATAAAACCAGATTAGGTGATTAAGAAACATTGAATACTTTAACCACTAAAATTTTGAATACTGCTCGGAGATGTTGGAGAATAAATTTATTTAATAGAATTTATTTGATTATTTCTATTAGAAAAGTAAAAGATAACCCTGAAGCACAATCGTATTAAATAGGAATAGTTACCGAAATTTAATTTTCTAATAAATAAAATTAAATGTGAACATACATTTTGAGGAAATAGATATAAATTCGAATTTCTTTAATGAGGCAAATTTGCTTAAAATAAATTAAAAGTGAAAAAAAAGCTTATTTGGCCGTGGGAAAAATATTCAGCAAATATTTAAAGGAAATTCCGTTTTTAAAAACGTAGAAAATGAAATTCCTTGCTGGAATTTTAAAAAGAAAATTAGATATGTAAGACATTATTCCTTCATTAACTAATAAAAAACAAATTTAGGTATGTGAGACAAATAAAAAGAAATAACATTATAATTCCCCATTTCAGGTCATTCTATTCTACATTTCAGCGATCCTTCTCCCCTGAATAAATTAAAAACCGAAATCTCCAACGGCATTCAGCAAATCATCTTATTGATATTCCTGCGAGACAACTAATTAAATTATACAAGCGATCCAAGTGAAGAGCCACTCTGAATATCTACTTGAATACCCAGATGGGCTGAGCTAGATACGTATCGTGATCACGAGCTATAAAAAGAGCCGTTTACTCTCAACTAGACGCAGTGTCTAGCATAGGCAGATTTGATAAGGACCCGGTAGAGTTCTCGATGCTAGTCGTACATCAGATCACGCTCAGGACAACCAGCTATTATCGTTTCTTGGATAAGTAGCTGTTGGACCTACCCCTTTTTAAAGGATGAGTTACTTAGATGCGTTCGAGTAGACGAAAGGTGTTGCATAGAAGTAGCGTTGATTAAAGAAAACGGTATGAGGTTGCACCTTTCATGATGGCCTTTTTTTACGACCTGATAGAACCACACATTGGGTTCTATCATTATCATATAAAGTTGCTAACACAACACTTTGCTGATAACTTGCGAGTTGGATTAGTATAGTTATTTATTTCAAGGACAATATCAAATGTTTAGAATTCTTCTATTAAAATAGTTTGATTGTGCTCTAAGGCAGTGTTTCTCAAATACGATGCGCGACATCCAAAAGCAGCGTGTTGTATTTCTTAAAAATTAACGATATTTCATTCGAAATAAAATAAGAATAACATATTAAATTATAAAAATAACTATAGGATGCCAAAAGGGAATCTGAATTGATATCTTCAACAGTTCATCTATAGAAGGTGGCAAATGTTTCTTTTTTATTATACAATTAAAGCATCTGAAAAAAAATAAGAACTCTTAAATTTTAGCAGGAAAATTACTAATAACAACATAAATGACTAAGAAATTCTGAAAAACACCAAATAACTAGAGAAGCTATTAAAAATTGATGAACACATTTAAGTAAATTAGTTACATTAGACATGAAGACAGCCCAGGTAGACCTCGGATAGCAAATACCACTTAATGTACTGGTACTGGTTGGAAAACTCGACGTTGTTAATTAAACAAACGGGCATACCCAAACAGTGAATATGCTTAAAGTTAAAGATTAAGCAGTCCGAAAAGTTAAATGAAATGGTTTTCTAGAAGCTACGGCTTATGAGAATTAAATGCAAAAAGGCTCTTTAGCGACAACGCCACATTCCACACCTGTGGCCACATCCATTCCAAGTTATATAAGATAGATATCTGACAACATTGAACAATTAAAGCAACGAATTTTGGCTACATTTGCTGAAATTATACACCAATAACATTTGAGAAGTTTTCCAACATTTAGAGTTCATTGTGCATGGACATTGAGGGGGATACATTGAATTGCATTAATTTTGTGATCTACTATATTAAGTGTTTTTGTAAATATTCTATATTTGTGAATAAATCCCTTTTAAACAAAATTGTAAAGACGTTTTAAGCATCCTGTATTTTCAACACATATATATCGATTAGTTATTTTCAAGCTATTTGATAAGGCCTATATGAACATTTTTAATAAAATATTTATATAAAAATCGCTTTCAAAACAAAAAAAGGGTTGAAATGTGAAAATTTTCAATTAGTTTAGTAAAGAAAGAGGCTTATCTTGTCACAGGGAATACAAAATTATTTTCTCTTAATTGGGTTCAGGGGTCAAAAATTTGTGAGCCACTCTCCTAAGGAATTTTGATCAACTTAAAAAGTCCTCTTTTTGTGAGAATTTTGTCCGTTATGGCGGACTAAATAGTTGAAAGTTAATATTAAGAATCTTAAAAAAAACTGTTGAAAGATTAGCTTAAAAGGTAATAGTTCTAAATTTCATTAAGGTCTTCTTCGTACAAATTGAATCTTACACAACAATGTTAATTGAACACAACGCATAACAGAAAATTTGTCATTACATTTCAGCATAAAAATCACGATTGCTTATTTTGGAAATGATTAAAACGCAGCAATTTTAAAAACATATTGAATCAAAAATTGATTTACACAACTTTCAGCAACTTATCTTTAAAAGAAAAGGGGAGGAATTCCTATCACATGAGTTGAAAAAGGAATTATATTACCAAAAATATTTCTTATCAATACAAGGAGAGTAATATCTGAACTTGTTTTGGACATAAGTCAAAACGAGCCCAGAGGACTTCAATCACTAAAATCGCATCTAATATTAGTTTAATTATTAATTCTAACTTAAATCAAGGACTAAGTTCTTAACCAATAATAATAATAATAATAATAAAAGATTTCATAATTCTGGGAATAAAATTGGATCAAGAGAAAATTTCTAATATCCAGTTATGACTAATTTAACAGAGGCAAATCAAGATGTAATAACAACATTTTCTGTACACCAAAACTAAATTTCGTATTGCCTTCAGAAAAGACTATCCACTTATAAATAGAAATTCTACCATGACAAGGGATAACAAAATTCTTCTTTATACTGCTATGCTTCGGCCAATTCTCACGTACGCTTACCCGGTCTGGTCCTATGCAATTAAATCTGACTTAAAAACGCTTGAAACTTTACAAAATATCACTATCCACCAAATGATCCCTGCTAAATGGTTCATGCGCAATTCTGATATCTGTAAAGCTATAAACATTCCTTCTTTAAAAGATTTTCTTAAACACATCTCTATTAAATTTTTTGACACGCTTATTAATCAAAATACTGCAATCCAGGAGGCTGACTCTTACGTTCCCAATGATTTAAAACGTCCGCGCAAAATTTTAATTTAGTTTCTAATTTAATTTTTAAATATTTTTCCTTTCTTTTGTTTCGTTTATCATTGTAGGTTAATTTTATTATATTTGTAAATATATCCTGGGGAATTCTCATTGTTTCTACTGTATTTACCCTGTCATATCGAAGATGGAGCCCCCAGTGAAACATAGAACCTGTTATATTAGATGTTGTTCCAAGATACGGCATCATCATGAGTTCGTGGATTATAATTTAATCATTCTGCGAACTCATAACTGTAAACTCATAAATAAAACAGACAATGTCTCTCATATATTCGCAAAAATATTATTTTAAATTCAAAGTTAATTTATTTTCAAAATTTCGACAGTTAATGTTTGAATACATGGATGCACACATAATGTATTTTTTAATACATTGGTTTTCATTATTTTGGCTATTATAAAATAAATATATTTTGTAAAAGTGCGATAAATCTCACGGGACAGGAAAATATTCATGGCGGGCCGCGGGTGTGCCACCCCTATTTTTAAGTTATCATTTTAAGTAGTAGCTGTTCTGTTCTTCATTTATGGGTTCATTACGTTTAATTTTTACATAACATCGGAGTGCAATTGTATAATGTAAAAAAAATAGTAATGTAAAAATTGTAAATGGCAGCAGTTTTACTACATTCGGCACTCAAAAGCCAATTCATTAGTGCCAAAAGGAGGCATATAACTTTTGAATATTTTTTCATAAATGACTTAATACTTGACTTACTGTTTTGCAGTACTTTTTAGAAGACATGCTTCAAATCAAGGAAAAATTGGTTAAAAATATGATCTCGGATCTCAGGAGGTTCTAATACCCCTGTTGAATAATTCTGCAAATCTAAAGAGAGCTCCTCGGTAGCAAGACATTAGAAAATTGTAAGGAACTGTTGAAATCATCAAATATCAACTTGTACATATTCTCCAAAAGTCATTCTTGGGGTTAAGTCTATGGAGATGCGTGTATGAACCTTAAGCGCTTATGGAAATATTTTCAACACCTTATTTTCGAACTCTTCCAGATTAGGTTTTCGTGCACAATGATATGTAATGGAGATAAAATTTATAAGTATACCTATGATTTATTGACATGTAGACCTGATTTAGAAGTAAAAGAAGATCCAAGTCGGGTATTAAAGGTCGTTAAAAATCCGTATAAAAATAAATGTGAAAAAAAATGCTTGTCCTTGAAAGGGAAAGGCATAATAAAACAAGTTTAGTAAGTTTTCACTTAATATACAGTTGGGGAAGTGCGACGAATTTATGTTTTCGAAGAATACGTGAGTAGACAACTGAATCGCATTATAATAAGGTACTTTGGAGCTATAAGGTATAAAATTACAGTGTGCTGATTGGGAATTAAAGTAGCAAGGAATCAACGCTCCTTAAAACTGAAAACAATCAGCTTTTAAAACAAAAGAAAAATATTGGAGCGCATCCTTTTAGGCGAGTTTAAAATAAAAAAAAATTTAATTGTAAAGATTCTCATCAAAATGTTGGCTTCAGATTTAAATTTCAAACAAAAATCAAATGCTTACACATCATAACTTAACAATTCATACAAATGGCTCTGAAATTTTACGAAAATTGCTATTGTATAATTTTATGCGTTTTTATTTGTTTTATTGATTTTAAGTTATCGTAATTATTTTATGCAGAAACAACCAACGAATTGATAATCGTTTATGGAGGACCTTATATATAGAGATCGAAATTTTCATTTCTATTCACATTAAGATTGCAAAAACTGTGATGAGCCATTGAATAATTTGCAAAAGCAATTCGTAGCAAATATCAGAAGTTGTAAAAGTAGTAGCAGTGTAAGTAGTAAGTGTAAGCAGTTGTAGCAGGGTAAAAAACTGCTCTCTAATGGTATGAAAATTGATACTTTAATAGGACAAAATCTACAAAGTTAAAGGTTCACTAATACCGCTGCAGTAGTGCGTGATAGAAAATTCGATTCCACTGATGGTATATATCACAGTCAATGCCTTGGGAAACGAGTAGATTTGGAGGAGAATATATCAGAGAATCTTGCATTAACAGTCAGAAGTCCTGATTAGAGTATTCTGACAGTCTCTTATCGAAAAGTTTTCTTAATTTTTCGAAAATATTAATGGGTTTTTTTTCTTTCAAAAATGCGAATTTATAGGAAATAAGGAATTATTCAGAAAAAAATAGTCAAATATTTGAAAAAAAAACTTACTTTTTCCTCTGATAATGGATCCTAAAATACTGCAATTGACACAGATCAGACTTTTTAGAATATGGCAGTCGAAAACCAATTAGAGTTCCAACAATCTGAAAATAAAATTGAATTTTTAAAATTCTGAAATTAAAAAAATTACTTAAATCAGAAAAGAAAATTAATGAATTGAAAAATAATGGGTTTTTAGAAGATATGATGATATACAAGAATTTATTTTAATTTACAACACAATAAAAAACATTTCTTATTTCTAAAATTTTCTTTATTACATATATTTAAAACAATTACATAGTTTGGTTTATCTCTCTACGGTCATCTTGTGCACACTTTGGGCTAATTAGACCGGAAACTACAGTTTAACGTGGATTCCAAACCACTAACAAGCATCCATACCACAGTCAAAAACAATTACATGAGTATATCAAGTAAAAATTTCACGTGCTCAATGTTTTTAAGTTCTTAATATTAACAAAGAAAATATTTAAAAATTTGAACACTATCGTAAATGGAATAATTTCCATCAGTCTGTTTTGACTCAGAAGAAAAAAAACTTCATAGGGCTATTTAAAATGCTGGCAGATTATAAGAGCCTATTAAATATTCCGTTTTAAAAAAATGTCTATTTTTTCTCTTTTTTAAACCATTTTTTATCCAACTTTACAGAAAGCTTACCTGCAATAAATTGAAAATAATTTACATGGTAATTATAACTCTTCGAAGATATAAAAAATATTAATTATTTGAAAAAAAATTGTTAATATATTTGATTAATAAATGAAGTTTATTAAATGAGTGTATCAAAAAACAAAAGAAACCGTTCACTGATTGGGCGAAAAATTGGCAAGCGGCCAAGTCAGGCGGATTCAAAGAGAGCGGCGTAACAAGGGAGAAAGGTATATATAGAGAGGGTTTTTAATTACAACATAAAATCATTTTAATTTTGAATAATTAACATTTAAATTACATAACAAGAAAAGAAAAATTAGTTGAAAAAGATCGATTATTAGCAATCGATTCTGTCTTTAAATTGGATGCTTACCTTTCCACGTAATCGGTGGTTGAACTCTATTTAGTGTGTTAGCAAATGTATTTCAAATTTGGAAAAGCAATTCTCATGCGTTAGAAGTCATTGAAGGCTGTAAATTGATAAATATTCCTTTAAAAATAATCCTTAAATCCTTGAGAAATTTTAATTAGATAAAGGCAATTTAAAGTTGAGTTAATTAAATCGATAGATCATTGCGCTTTTATCTGCGAAAACTGCTTTTTATTTTATGAATTTTTAATTATTTTTGCACTGATATTAATCACGAATTCTGACATTAATTATTCCGTTATTTAGAATAAGTTTCAAGTCATTTGTTAATTAATTAATAACGAATAATTTCAATATTATTCGTATAGTTTGCAAATATTCATTCATTTGTATCTAATATTATAAAGTTTTTAACTCAGGCCACTTTTAACGCTTACAACTTGCTTGTTATTAAATGTCGTTACATTATTAATCTTTTACTGGACTACGAAAGAATTTCTATGAAACTGAACTATGAAAGAAAGCGTTTATTATCTTGTTGAGATTATAAAATTTTTGTTCAGAGATAATCGTGCATAAATTTTTCTAAATAAGTAAAAGTAAAATACTTTTATTTTACTTTGTTTCATAAATGACCTTTAAATAGTTAGATTTTTATTGATTTCAAAAAATAATCGTACTATTTGCATATCAAACTCGTTTGCATATAAAAATATCAAACTGTTTAATCTTCGATTACGTTTTACACTGAAAAATTTATTTCAAAATATCGCAGTCTTTTATATAATTTTTAGGAAATTATTTTTTATGTTTTAAATAAAAAATGCACTTTGAAATTTTGATGATTTTTGATGTTCCAGAAAAAGTGGTTTTTGTTGATTTAATTTTACATAATTCATCAAAATTTTTTGATTTAATTAAAAATTCTTCAGAAAATTATTTTTATGTTTTAAATAAAAAATGTCCATTAAAATTTTGATAACCTTTGTTGTTCAAAAGTTTTTTTATTGTTGATTTAATTTTACATAATTTATCAAAAATTTTAATTCAATTAAAACTCTTCAGGAAGAAAACGCTCTGAATCTTGTCTAGATGCCATAAAGGGAATAACTAATTTTATTGAAAATTTACTTTGATTAATTCAAAACTTCTTTCGTTTTTAACAAAAGATGGATAATTTGAAAACTTTTCTTATTTGTATCTAACATTATCAAACTTTTTATTCTTTTTTATAAATTAACTTTTATTTTATAACAATATTCTAGCGAATATATGACATATATTGCCAGTTTTATTTATGAGTTTAGAGTTATGCGCATTTGGACAGCTATGCCCGCGCATCTTAGAACATCTAATATAACAGGTTCTACAGTATGTTTCACTTTAAGTGACTTCAATGACGCAGTGATCATCCCTAGATAAGCACAACTGATTGTTTATAGCAGAGCAAACCAAACTCTTAGTTAAAGTTGTTAGCGCTTTTGGTTTAACTTACACCTGCGAACCTTTTTCTTTTCTTATTTTTTTTTTTAAATGAAATTGACCCAACACAAGACACGCTCAAACATAACACTCTAACCTGAAACATCCATTACGATGTGCAAATACCCAAACTGAGATAGATTTGCAAAAGCTAAGTGACAGAGTGGAGAAACAAATATCGCACTAGTAAAATAAATATTTTTTAATGATTTCATTTTTTATTTCGTTTATATTTATATATTTTTTATATTTCATTTGTGTTATATATTTTCTTACAATGTGCGTTTAGTATCATCATTATTATATTATTTGTGTTTACATGTAAAAATAAGCACAATAATACTAACTCCTTATGTTTCAATTTTTCACTCCAAAATAACGTCTACAGTAGGTCTAAATCTAATCTGGGGATATACTCGTATAATTCTATATGCGGCCCACGGAGTTCGGATGCCTTTCCAAAGTGTCCTACAAGATTATTTGGGTTGGCTACACCTGCACTAGATGAAGAAAAAATCCCCTAACTTTTAAAAGCTTTTCGAAAAGTTTGGTATTTTTCCTTTCATTATTTAGTCAAAAATTCATTCCTATATTTATTGTTCTTGGGATAAAACTAGATACCAGAAATTCTAATAAACAAAATTTTTCAACGGAGTAAAAGCGAGTACAAAATACAGTTTAATTTTTTTATCTTATTAACCCTGTTTCACTTGTCGATGAAATAATTTTTAAAAAAATCCAGTTTTTCTATCAGAATAACCTTCTAAAAGGGTCAAGTACTGACTCTGATAGAGGAACTGCTCTAAAGGCGAACTTAACAAATTTTATTTCATCAAAATCTAAAGCAAAAACAACGAATCGTAAATTTGGTCTGGTTGAAACTGTTTATATAAATTGTAATCAAAAAGTCTTTTCTTTCATCCAACTGTTGATTATTGACCCCATAATCTGATGGACAATCGCCGGGATTTTAAGGGTTAAAGGTTCATTCCAGAGAGGATGGAATTTTTTCAACTTTCCAAAACTCTATAATTCGACGACTTTGTGAAACATAGTCCGAAAATGAAATTAAGTAATAGATCGATGGAAGATAGCGCCATCCGATACTGATATGTGAAAAATAGACTTATTATCTTCAAAATAAATTAAGCCAATCCAATAAGTTATATAACTGGCCTTATTTTATAAATTTCTACATTGTTCTCCAGAGATTTTTAGAGTTCATTGCAAATATACATTTTCTCCTTTTAGTATGCATATTAAATGAAATTTATATTTTTTTAACTCCTTTGATACTGAAGCTAATTTCTCATGTCATTTTATTGTTAATATCCTTATATACATTGATTATTTATATTTTTGACAATTTTTCATATTTATTTATAATATTTGACTATTTTTATATCTTCTTCAATGACGTTAATCTGTATGTCTTGGGTCCCAAGTCCTAAAGTGAGCACAAAATGACTGTAGAGTGACAAACTAAACCAAACCAATCTTCTTCAATGGCACAACAGACCCATGGTGGGCAAGGCCGTTTGCCCATTGGCAGATTCCGAAACATGAGATGTTTTCTTGTCACGGTATAAGGTTGTCAGCCCTACGCCCAACAGTCATATTAGACCGGGGCCTACGGTTTAAAGTGGATTGTGAACCACTACAAGCATCCATGGTATGTCCGGGACTCGAATCCGAAACCTGTGGTATCGAACGCCAAAGCGAAAGTCAATCAGCCATCAGGCCCATTATTATATATAATATATAATATTTTTGATTAATTGTTATTCTATGTAAAATTACTATTTTTTATAGTTATTTTTGTATTTTATTATATTTTTGAATAACTTTGATTCAAGACTGATGACAAACATTTACATACATTTTGCTTTTAAATTTTTTATGATTTAATCCTGTCACGTGGTTTGTTAAATAAACCTCGCATCTAATCATAAGAATGGCAACAATTAAACGAATTATGAAATGTAAATTATAATATTAAGACACAAAATGCATGAAAAAAAATACTGCACCTATACCGTCACATAACAGAAAGATAATAAAAAAAATTCTAAGAAGTTGAGCATTAAGAAGCAGGTATAATAGTATTTTTTTTTTCACTTGGTTAATGATAACGCAGTGGGACCAAGTGACTGGCGAAATGCCAAAGACTTCGGGTTCGAGTCCCGGCGGTACCAAGAATGTTTGTAGTGGTTCGAAATCCACTTTAAACCGTAGGTCCCAGTCTAACAGGATCGCAGAGCATAGCGGGGTTATTGTTACTCTGCGTCTGTAGCTTATCTTCAAGCTACACACACCCTCTGGGTAGTGCTAAGTGAGTAACGTCGGTACAGCTCTTGCTTATGGAATAAACGACAACTGTCCAAGTATTTGCCAGCTGCATTAGAAAAAAATGGTAACGCAGTTATTAAAATGTTTGAAATACTAAATTTTTAATATTGCCTTTATTTTTACTCTACTTTTGATAGAAATGTTGTTTTTCTGGAATTCCAGACACTATGACCTGGTCGTCATTTGCCCCTAGACGGCAGATATGCTCAGATCCAATGTTACCCAGGGTGCAGGACAAGGATTAGTCACATAGCACTCATAAATTTGAGCAAACATATGGGATGGGATGTATGGGATTCGTACCCTCATCTCTATGATTTATTGTGTCCACCTTTGGGATAGACACAATAAATCCATAGAACTTAATAAATCCATTCAAATGAAACCTCATGTGTCTCTCTAAGAGATAGAAAGGGGAGCTTTCTGTTTGGCGTCGTTTAATAGGGTATCGAACTCATCACTTGGAAAGTCAATACTTTATTAACTAGGCCGGTCCCGGTCATATCTGTCTAGTCCGACCACTGATTGGGCGGACAGGTCCATTTTTAAAACGGAAACACATGTTTAAAAAGCGGAAACGGACAAACTTATTATTTATTAGGAGTGCTAGTTAGATATAAGTAGGGCAAAGCAATTTTGAAAGAAAAATGTTTAGTAATTAGTGTGAATTTTTTCAACTGATTTTTCTTTTGATATTATATAATTTAAAATTTTAGTTATTAAAAATTAAAATTGTTTTATTGTATTTTATAGGAATTTTAACGAAAAACTTCATAAGTCATTCAGTACCAAATTCCAAACAACAACAATTAAACAATTTCAGTTTGGAGCAAGTTAAACTGAAACAAAAACATTTTGTATTAAATTTTTCAAATAATAAAAACATGCAATTTAATTTTGTCAGTAATTTAAAAAAAAAATTTCTAAATATATTTTTATATAGATAAACATAAGTCACATCCATTTTCTCTCCCTTTTCACTATGTTTTGGTTTGGTTTGTCGCTCTACGGTCATTTTGTGCACACTTTAGGCTAATTAGACCATGACCTACAGTTTAACGTGGTCTCCGAACCACTAATAAACAACCATGCCACCGCCAGGATTCGAATCTGAAATTCCAAAGGCCAGAGAGCTAGCCAATTGGCCACCAGGCTGCCCTATTCCTTCTGAGAAAATATGTTCTTCAATTTACTTTCTAATATAGCTCTTCAGTCACGAAGTTCTCTATTTTGCATTTTTATTCGGAATGTTTCGCGATGGAGGGTGTCATTTGTTTCTTAAAAAAAGAATGTTTTTGAAGTTAACTCTTTGAATTATGAAAACAAAAATAAAATAAACTACATACACACATTAAAATCATTAAGCTTCAAAAGTAACTGCCAGCATCCAACGAAAATGTTGTCTTTCATTACTGGATTGTAACGACAGGTAAGAATGTCAATTCGAAAATAGTTAAAAACCAAAAAGCTAAAATAAAAATACAATGGCAAATGAATAAAGGAAGAAAAAATTAATTAGGCGAAAAGTCAAAATATATCAATGCGTTGATCTCTCAATGTCAAATGCTTCTAGAAATCCCATATATATATGTAAAGTTCAGAAAATATGAAGATAATAATTTCATGTTTATAATGAAGCTGTCTTTAAAGTTATTAATTTGATTTCCATGAAGATAAAAGCAGGTTTCAAATGTAGGCTTGGAAAGCGGAAAAAAAAATAAACGAATCTTTTGCTATTAAGAAAATTTGAAAAAAAAAGAAGAAAAAACTATTATTGTGTCTGGAGGATATTTTCTGAAAATTACGTTGCATTTGTCTGGTTTGAAAAATTGTTCTGAAGCCAACGGCATAATAGTTCATGTGCAACACTTGACTGCAATGGTTAAACTAACCATGGGATAACAGTGACTTCGTCTTGAACCGGTTGAGGTTAAAGGACACTTCATCATTAACACAGCATTTCACACTAATTATGCTTCCTGTTATGAAAAAAAAAATGAATTGTTTTTAAATGGTTGTTTATGTTTGTTAGATATTTTTTTGATTGCATTAATGATAATAAAATGGCATGTTTTTTGTTTCATTGAGTGGGCATGTTAGCCTACGAACTCACTTAATTTGTTAAAAGCTTTATAATAGGTAACACCATTTAAACCGGTCAATTTCACTCATTAGAGTTGTGGGGGAGAGTATGCCTTCCGGTTAACTGTCACAGGTTTGTATTTTCTTATTAAAGAAAGGCGGAAAACTCAAACCCTGCAAGCTGTTACAATCTCCACCTAGTCAACTTGTTTTACGAAGAGTAGTTGAAGTGCACATCACCAAAGATTTCAAACAGTCGTCCTCTGGCAGGTTGGTAAACGAATATTATCATTATCTGCATATATGTCTTGAATGGTGATTTACTGGGGCCAGTGTTTCAATTTCCGATTTTTCGAGAAGGACATTTCTGACGTTTATATAAGAAGCGTCATAAAGCACTTGAAAACCATCTTTCTTTTATATTTTATTTACTGAAATAAAAATCAAATCGTATTTGTCATATTATAGTATAGCCATTTATGCAATATTTTCACCTTCCAATTAAAATATAGAATAATATAATTGTGTTATCAAAAATTGTGTTCAGACTTGGATCAGATAAAAAAACTTGGAGTAACAAAATAAAATTTCTCACACTCCAAATCTTCCTGCTTAGTCACTGTCTACTGGCATCTTAAGAAGATGAAAAGATACATCTCAAGTTATCCTACTTTCTCACATTTTTACGCCACGAAATACATGCCCGTTGTAGACTTAATCCAAATAATTGTCAATTTCTATTCAACAGGCATTAAAAAAAATCCTGAGCAAAACCAACAGTCATTATTTTCATCCGACACTTATCAGTGTCCTCTGCTACAAGGAATCGCTGCTTTTTGACACAAATAGAGTGTGAATGAGGTGCATATATCCACATCAATGAATTCACAGGCGCTAAATATCAATAATGAAGATAAAGAGCGGCGGAATTACTGGTGTCATCTTTTCCGTTGTCTTCCAAATCAATCAGCAATGCTATCAGCAGGGAATCAGTGATGAAGCACCGCCATCCCACTCCAGACAGGTTACGGTGTGAATCTTAACAAAGCTTTCGAGACAATCCTCTCGGAAGACGCATGTCAAACTCTGAATAGAGAGCTAAATTAAAATCCTTTTAAAAACTCAGAATCTGTGCGTGAGATGGAAAAGTGGCGGGAAGGCCAGTAAAAAGGTCGCAGGCCTTTTTTTCATTTTGTTTTTCTTTCTTTTTTGCAGTGAGCGAATTCTATTAGATAAAGTAAAATAATGACATCCAATACATTGTGGGAAGCATCCAATGTAACAAAGGTGGTGCTCGAAACAGTGCAAAAATAAATATGCCGTTTATCTTTAAAGCAAGCTATAAATTCTCGTGCCAAAACATACTCAGGTTTTATGTAGTGTAGAATAACAACCGCTCTTTCAAACAGCTTTTCTACAACAGTGTAAAAAAAGTAACAAATATTTCTCGATTCCGATACTGCTGGAGTAGCTTTTATCTTTTCTTAGACAGTTGTTATTAGGTAAATATATTGCTGGAATAATGTCATGTTCTTAAACAATGTGTTTGAATTCGTTCAGAAAATATTTATAAAAAGTAGTATAATAAATTATAATTTTATACTTTAATTAATAAATTTATTAAAGTTTTTAATTATATTTTATATGTACGAAAAAATAAAAATAAATTATAGTTACATTTTTAAATTTTTTAACTTTTTTAAAGGAACATGCATGCATTAGATTTTACTACATTAGATTTTTACAAATTTTACGATTGTATTAAATTAATATTAAATATTAATTAATTAATATTAAATATTAATTAATTAATATTTAATATTAACTAATTAATATTAAATTTTACGATTGCATACATTAGATTTTTACAAATTTATTTGAAGGGTTATTTTCAGATTTCTGATTTTGAGTTTCTCTTATAATAAAAAATGGATAAGCAGTAATTATACAATATATATGTTTAATTATTTACATGGATTATAAATAAGAATTATCTATAATTTATTTAAAGGAGAAATATTAATTAATAGAAACATAATTTTTTTGAAGTTTTTCATAAAATATTTTAGACTGACTTTTTTAGAACATTTTTTTTTCACATTTTAGTGCACGATATCTTTTTTTTAATCTTTTATTTTTTAGCATTCATGAAATCAATGAATATTTAAATATTATTTGGGACAACCGCTACTCAACTCAATGTCCATCCTTTATTTTGACCAACACATGGAAATACCTCAGCTCAAATATTCAGTAGCTGCACAAATAGTTCCTTACCGAACTTACGACATTAACTCATTGATGGATACATTCGGGATGAATTGTTTTTGCATTATTAATAAGCATGCTTTTATTTCTTCTGACATTGAGAAGAAACATATTAGATCAAAAAGTAAAATCCATTTTCTGCAGAAGTTCCAAATGGATATTTGACGGCCAGTAAATTACTTATCAGTGCGTTTAATTGGCGCATAATGAAGCATAATAAGCATGGCGCAAGACGAGTATGCTTCCCATGAAAGGGTCAAATATTTGCGAAATTGTTATTATATCCTCTGGGTTTGGACGCGAATTTGCATCGAATTCCCATGGATGCTCGTAAAGTGGTCGCTCGGAAGGAAAAGGGAATGATATCTATTAACACAGCTGTTCACAGCGACCCAGTAGGGATTCAAAGCACGTAATGAAAGCGATCAATTTACTAACTGCACTTAGAAAAGGAAAGTGGACTCATAAAAATCATTAAGACATTTGCTTTCCTTTTATTTCCTAAATTGTTAGAATTACCGCATATAAACTGTATCATATATGTCGCGCATAAGATAAGAGTGCTTTTTTCTTCAAAACATTTGCAAGGAAAAATAGGATTTTGTGTATGAAGTGAACATAAATTCGAGTACGCAAAGCATTAGCATTGATGATCATATGTACCTAGACCAGGGGTGGCCAACCCAAATGATCTTGCTGGCCACTTTGGAAATGCATCCTAACTACGCGGGGCGCACATAAAATTAAATATCCCCCTATTAAATTTAGACCCACTATCGACATTTTTTTGGAGCGAAAAATTGAAACATAATGAATTATTATTATTGTGTTTATTATTATTCTTACACGTAAACATAGATAATATAATAATAATGATATTAAACGCGCATTGTAAAGAAATATATAACACTAAAAATGAAATATAAAAAAACATATAAATATAAACGAAATAAAAAAATGAAATCATTAAAAAATATTTTTTTTACTAGTGCGATATTTGTTTCACCATTCTTTTACTTAGCGTATATTTATTTACACATCGTATATTCGCAATAATATTATTTTAAAGTCAAAGTTAATTTTTTCTCATAATTTTGACAGTTAATTTTTAAATATATGGATGTATTTTTAATATATAATGTATTTTGTGGGGCCTGAATGGCCGAATGGCTAGTGCTCTGGCGCACGGTGCTATGGATGTTTGTAGTGGTTCGGAATCCACTTTAAACTGTAGGTCCCAGTCTAACATGACTGTTGGGCGTAGGGCTGACAACCCTACCCCGTAAAATATAGATGACATCTCATGTTTCGAAATCTGCCAGTAGGCATATGAATGTATTTTGTAATGTATGGATGTTTTTTAAATGTTTTAAGTATAATACATAATGTATTTTTTTAATACATTGGTTTTCACTTTGTAAATACTTTGGCCATTATAAAATAAATATAGTTTGTAAAAGTGTAATAAATCTCACGGGTCGGAAAAATGTTTAAGGTGGACCGCGGGTTGGCCATCCCTGATCTAGACATTCCAATGTGTGAAAGTGTATTTGACGAACGTTTCTGAAATCAGAGTCTGATATGATCTTTAAAGGATTTATATGACTTTCTTTTTCTTTTTGTATAAAACTTGAATTCAAAACAACCAAAAAGGTAGTTAAAAGGTTAAAGTAATTTTCCGTTGTTATTTTTATGTGCTAATTATTTACCGTTATTCCATTATTATTTTTGGTGTACGTTTTGGTGTTTTTTCCGTCAGACGGCAGCAAATTTCATCAACATCATTTTTTTCTTTCTGACGCGGAAAAAATAATCCTAACAATAAAAACAATTTGGAAAATAAGACCACTTAATTTTAAATGAAATAATTTTTTCAATAAACTTAAGAAATTTTAACTTAACTGTTTTAAAAATATTCAATCAGAAATAAAAACTTGCTATATTTCTCGATGTATCGCTTAAGCCAGGGTAAAGAAAAAGACTACGTTTTTTGCGAGATTTGTCGATCCGTACGTAATTCTACACTTGCAGTTTAACTTTAGAAAATTCCAAATATTCTCAGATTACACAAGGAAATATTCTAGCCAATTTTATACACCAGATAGAAATACACTCTTTTATAAAAATAATTGTTATTTTTTCCAAAATTCTAGAAATGTTAAAATTGTTTTTATAAGATGTTTAAAAATTCGACTCCCGGCTTTTTTATAAAAATAATTTTTATTTTTCCAAAATTCTACAAATTAATGTTAAAATTAAATAAGGCGGCAATTCAATCGTATCCCTCAATAATACAACCAGTAGCGAATATAGTTTCCACTTTACCTGCAAACCAAGTTGAGAGACTTTCCTCAGCACTGAAGCTTATAAAAAGCTACTTTGGATCGACTGAGAAGGCATATCTAGTAGAAGCTATTCCATTATTAAGAACTAAAAGATTTAATATACACTATGTGGAAGAAAGTGACGGGACACGACACCATAACGACATAAACCCATATTTATTAAAATTAATAGGAGGTAGGGCCTCCTTTGGCTGCGATCACAGCTGCAACCCTTCTGGGCATGCTTTCCACTAAATTAGCCATAGTGGCAAGAGGAATTTCCTTCCAAATGTTTAACAGAAAGTTCCATAGTTCAGGCTTGCTTTTGGGGAGTGGGGTGCAGGCCCTCAACCGACGGTCCAATTCGTCCCAGAGATGTTCAATTAGGTTAAGATCAGGGCTCTGCGCCGGCCACTCCAAGCGTTTAACGTTGTTGTTCACATACCAATCAAGAGTCCTCCTTGCAACATGGCATGTTGCGTTGTCGTCTTGATACCAGCAATCATCCATACCGTACGTTGCCCACAAGGTAGGAAGGACATGATTGTCGAGAATATCACAGTATCTATCGGCATTCATCGCACCATCAACCTTCACTAGTGGCCAGCCCCATACCAGGAGAAACAGGCCCATACCATCAATCCTCCTCCACCAAATTTTACAGTTGGGACGACACACTAGGCCAAAAGGCGTTCTCCTGGTAAATGCCATACCCAAACACGTCCATCGGAACGGAAAAGGGTAAATCGTGACTCGTCACTCCAAAGGACGCGTTTCCAGTCATCCAGAGTCCAAGCACGGTGGTCTTTGGCCCATCGAAGGCGTGCTTTCTTGTTGGTTTTCGTAATCAAAGGCTTATGGGCCGCCGAACGTCCAGTGTAACCTAACTTATGGGCTTCGATACGGAGAGTCTTGGTCGAAACGGCCACACCTGTGGCTTGTCTAAACTAATTAGTGATGTTATTCATGGATGTTGGACGGTTACTTCGAATCTCCCTGCCGAGCACCTGCCGGCCCCTGCTGGTGAGAACTGTAGGTCATCCACTTCGGGGTTTGTTCTGACAGTGTCCCTCAGTCTTGTAGCGACACACAACACATGCTACAGTTGATTTTGAGCAGTTACGGAGACGGGATATCTCCCTAATTGACACCTTGGCAAGATGCAATCCAACCAACACACTTTTCTCGAACTCAGACAACTCTTCCCGTGGCGGCATCTTGACAAAAAACAACTCTAGTCTATTCCACAGAGTATTTATAGGATATGGCTTACACGTGATACCTATTATTGCGCATGTGTCAACTGTATTGTCGACTTTTCTACTTTTCGAGGGGTGTCCCGTCACTTCCTTCCAGATAGTGTATTTAGAACAGAGAATCTTTAGGATTAAAATGTGCAATTTTCTTTTGCTCCTATAATACTTTGAGATCTTTCAATTTAGTACTAGTATTTTATTTTTATATAGGGCAAATAGTTTTTGTTAGCAAATTTAGTGTGCCTTTAAGTGGATGCACTTTCAGTGAGTGCAAATACTACACCTTTAAAGTTATAAAAAATATTTTGTCATGCAAAAACTGATTTAGATATACAAGTTCAATAAAAGGCATTGAATTTATTTCGAAAATTTTTCTACATCCATTAGTAAAGATCATAGTACATAAATGCATGGTAGAATCGAGAGTCGGCATCAAAAATTTGACTCAGGAGTCTTGAAATTTTTTTGGTCTGACTCCCCACTAAGGGTATATATATCCAAGGCTGAACATTATAAAAAAAATATAAGAAAATAACTAACACCCCAAAGGGGCAAACGACCACTAAACCTTGGTCAGATGAAAGATATCTAGTTTTACTGCCTTTTATAAATATGTCAATTCTTATTCAAATGTGTCTTAAATCTTTCTTCTTTTATTTCTTTGTATTTTTATGTATGTTACATTTGTGCATTTCTTTGATTTCTCTAAAATTTCGTTATTTGGTGCTTACATCTGCAGCCTTCATGTGATGTAAATTTCCTGTTAATTTCAATAAAAATATTTGCAATCATATTTTTAATGATGTCGCTTTTAATAACAACAACAAATATATATATATATTCTGTTTCAATATTAAAGGGAATGTGACTGCATTTTTGAAGTTTTTTTCTTTCATCAGCTTATAATTTTTATAAAAAAACGAAAAATAGTAAAATATTTACTGAAAAAAAATTATTATTTGCGATAGATTTTGAAAGTTTTAATAATTCAAATTTGCCAATCAATATTTTTATTTTTGTCAAATGATTTAAAGTAGAGCATTAAGTTTTATCTGTATAATCTACAGTATGCGTATCTTAAGGATAACGTTCCAATGTCTAAGAACAAATGGTTATATCGTGCTAGTTATCACTAGCGAAATGATAAGAAAAGAAACTACCATAAATATATATGTTAAACTAATAATATACATGATGTTAAACGAATGAGTGATATAGATGATATGATAACGCCTGACTTTTTATGTAGAAAAATTCTATTGATTAACAAATTTTTATAATATTCATTTTATTATGTAATGTTCAGCTTCTTAATTGCAGTTTCTGAAAATAATTTTCTTTCACTTATTTAACAAAAAAACCTTGACAGTAAAACATAAGTTCTATTTATTTAAATTTTAATGAATTTAAACTTTTATCAAAAATTATAGTTATTAAATAAATCTATTTATAGAATTAATTATTTATTTTAAATTTAAATTTAATTAATAATTTATTTTAATAATTATTGTTTCATTAAATTTTTTTAATTAGTTTAATTATTAAGTTCTGTTATTTTAATTATTAATTAATATTAAATTTTACGTTATATTTATTTAAATGAATTAAATTTTATCTTTTATAATTAAATTATTTAACTACTAAAAATTAAGCATTATTTTAAATAATTTAAAACAATGTCCAGTTGTTAAAAAACATATAAAATACAATTACATTTCCCTTTTTTTTATTTTAGACATTCAGCAAGCTTAGCTCCATAGAATGTATATAACTTACTAATGACATTTTTATTGTTAACAATGAGAAAATTTGTAGATGACTAAAACCTGAGTATAGCTTTCCTTACAAAAAAAAAAAAAAAAAATTACTTCAGATGTCAACAATGATGTTGTTTTCATTTCAGAATTCGTTACTGCCTACATGCTAAAAGCTAAATAAATTAATAGTCAAATTTGATACTACGAAAAATATTTGGAAATAATTCTGGTTCAAAAAGTGCCAAAAACCAACACGTTATTTAGTATCACTTGCCATTTCTGAAATAACTCAAAGGTGGGTAGACCTGTTCAGTTTTCGTTGCAGATGATGATGGATGAATCTTCTAGGTGAACGATCCCATTTTATAATAACTTAAAGAAACAGATATAGAAAAGCTATAAATAAGAAGCCGCAAATCTGCAGTTTCCAGCAATCGAAAATCTCTATTAACAACCAGCCTAGACATATCCGTAACTTTAAGGTTTCTTTTGTTTGTTCTTTTTTTTTTCTTTCCTTTTCGCCAAATATGATTATATCAGTATAAAGGAAAATGACATAAGGCTATTTCGCAACCCGCCTTTTTTCTGTTTTAAATCATTGCATTTTTTTTTCTAGTTGTAAGAAAAAAAAATTTGCGTAGTACGTCGTAACTTATTGGCAAAGTCTGAATGTTCGACCCATTTTGATTAGCTCCACCAAGCGTTCCCCTAACAGAAGCTATTAACTGGACACAGCAGGAATTCAGATAAGCAGAAAATAGCGCGACCCCAGCATCAAGCCATTAATAATGAGGTCAAAATTCGGATTAACGGCAGTTTGGAAGAACAGTTTTAAGCCAATATCACAAGACCTTTTGGATTTGAAGATTTCTGGAGGACGCTTTACTTTTTATTTTTACGGAAATATTATTGTTATCTTTAATTTGATCTCCACTCGAAGTTGTTGGAGCAGAATTTTAAGGAGAATTATGATCGATAGAGTCTGAAGCAGAGGAATATAAAACGATGCGAGAACCGTAATTGAAAAAAAAAAACATAAATAAAAAGAAATTAAATGAGTTTTTTTCCCTCTAGTTTTTTTATTAGAAACAATAAAAAAATTCTTGGGCTGAATAGGCAGATGTGAGAGTATTAATGAACCTAGTTAATTAGTATAAAATCGGCTCAGCTTTTAAGTTTAATTAGTTACTTATCGGTGGTTTCTATTAATTATTTTAATAGTTTTGCTGAAATTGATGGAAAAAAAATGATAAAGCGGTTCATTAAAAATTATAAGATTTAAAAATTAGATGCCTTTTTAGATGCTGTATTTGTATAAAAAAGGATTTTTAAATAATGATGTATATGTATATATATATATATTTAATTTCAACATTAAGCGTCTGATTGCTTAATTTTTTTCTTACAAAAATGTGTCTCTATTTGAAATACTGATGTTATAAGCTGATAAATTTTTGTATGCAACCTAATTATGCAAATAACTCAACTTGAAAATGACATTTTAATTAACTTATAATAATATGTATCGCAGAAAAATATTTCATTTATAATTGGTATCAATACATTGGTTACAGAACTCACATGGAAACTACTGTTAAAATTAAAATAAAAATTACACATTTTTTTATCATATTTCGAAAAAAAAATGAAATTAAAATATTCAACAACTGAAAAAAAATTCAAGCAACTGGAAAAAAATGCACCGTTATTGTTTATGAATTAAATTTAATGATGAATTAAAGCTCCATTATGTTTGTAATTAAATTAATACATTAGGAAAATACTAGTTCTCCAAATGTATTAGACAGATTGCTAAAAAAAAAGGGAAGTTCAAATATTTTAGTTGAAGTAATCATCTCCAGAGCTAAGTGATTTATTAACCCAATTCAAAAATCTAGATATTTGATTTACTGATATCAGCAATGTAAGTTTATATTATAAATGTAGAAAATAACCCAAAATATGATCAATTAAATGAAATCGAATACGTAAATATCATATCTACAATTACGTATTTTGGTATTGAATTTTTGACGAACTAAAGAAAATGTAAATGCGATATCAAAAACGAGTTAGTTTTTGCATTATCTGTAGCGTATCTGATGTATTTCGGGACACTCTTGCAGAATTTTAGCAGTTGCATTTTAATTGCTTAAATTATCTCGGTTTTTAAGGCTCAAAATTATCAATTTTTGCTGAGGAGAGCATATTAAATGATATCAGAAAAGATGAAATAGAATGTAAAAAAAATATTTTATCAGTAATATTTATTTACTTTTAAATTGTAAATTTGCAGTGAAACGTGTAGTCATTTCATTAAACGTACATAATTTTGAACTTGTTATATATATTAGAGATTTAAAACCTGATCCTCACTCCATAAGGTCATTTCGTATTTAAAAATATGTATAACAGTTTTAAAAATCTACTGAATGTGATCAAAAATATGTATAACATTTTTAAAAATCTACTAAATGTGATAGAAATATGTACAATTATTTATTTTTATATATACAATTTCATTCTGCTTTAAAATTATTGAAGTTCATATTTTCGAAACAATTTTTTTGCTGTGTTTCATTTTTTTTTTTTTTTTTCGAGTTGTATAGAATTATTTACTCTAAAGTACAAGTAACCACTTGTTTTATAACACGGGAAGTAGAGGTAAAGTTTTCTTCTAAAATATTCCGTGTTATAGAAAAAGAGCAGAAAATATATATTGGATAAAAAGTATTGAATATTAATACTATATAATATTTTTTTCGCAACTGATATTCATTAAATTTTTAAAGACGTATTTTTAATTTTGGCTACACGAATGTTTTTTAAAAGTTCTTTAAAAATTTTGTCAGGTGTTTTTACATTGTTCAGAGCTACAAGTGAATTCACCAGAAAAGAAATATTTTGCATTCCTCTAAAGAAAACCAATAATTATACATACCAGAAATTTTTTAGACAATTTAATTATGGAGCGTAAAAAGTAAAATGCATCAAATATATTTAATACTTCAAGAAAAATTTATAACACAGACATTCACTCAAATGAAGAATATTAAATAAGATGGTGCTCTTTTTAAAAAACTTCCATGTTTTTATTATACGCATATTTTCATTTTTTTCATACACATGTTTTTCATTTTTTATAATACACAAGTTTTTCATTTTTATCATACACTTGTTTTAAACATATATATTCATCATGCTTTATAATACATCATTCTTACAAACTTTTAGAATTTCTCTAATTCATAAGAGTACTGTATTATAGGGAATATTTTATGATTCTTCAAGAGTATTCTAGTGAAACAATGTTAAGTTTAGTTTAGTTTAGTTTGTCACTCTAAGGTCACTTTGTGCACACTTTAGGCTAATTAGACGGGAGCTTACAGCTTAAAGTGGATTCCGAACCACTCACAAACATCCATGCCACCGCCAGGATACAAAGTTGAAGCCTGTAGTACTAAAAGCCAGAGCCCTAGCCAATTGGCCATGAGGCCGCGAAACAATGTTAAAGAAATATTCTGTTGTAGGATATTTTTCCCAAGTCTCTAATCGCATATTAACGCAACTATGGCATGGAAATTGATGTTGTTGTTTCTTATCCCACTTGGTAGAGATCTCGACCAAGCCCACGAACTTGTATGGGCTTATGGTGAAGGGAAAGAGGGCAGCGTCTGTTGTGCTGGGGCACCCGTAGGTAGAAGTCTGTCTTGGCTCCGTGAGGCTCTTACAGTCAGATTGGACCGGGACCTACGATTTAAAGTGGACTTCGAACTACTACAAATATCCAAGCCACCTCCGGAACTCGAATCCGAATCTTGTGGCACCGAGCGCCAAAGCGTTAGACATTCGGCCATTCGGGCCCCGGGAATCGGTGTTATATGGGAATCATATAATATTGATTGTATTATTTAACACTGAAACGGGGCAGATATTTTAAAGCAGAGGTTTTCTTACCTCTTAGCTTCATTCGGCCGCATTTGAACATGTACCCGTGAGGTTTTTTCTTTATCACGGTTCACATTTCAAGGAAAAAAAACTTCCGAGTTAAGGAAACATGGTACAATTTCAATCTTCACAAGTCAAATTACAAAAATGTTATAGAGCCTTTGAGAACCAAGAATGTTGATAATTTTTGAGAATAATTTTTTTAAAGTTATTGAGAAGATCAAAAAATTTTTTGATAGAAATAATACATTTTTTAGAAAATGAAAAAAATAGGAAATATAATATGGAATTTAAATAAAAATGGCGCAATTTCAATATCCAAATGGCAATTACCAAAAGGCTGTCGCGTAATAATCTTTGAGAATAATTTTTTTAAAAGTCATTGAACAGGTCAAGAACCTTTAATGACAGAAATAAGAAAATTTTTAGAAAATAAAAATAGTAAATGTAATTTGGAATTTAAATAAAATAACATTTTTCAACATGTTCATGTAATTAGAATTAAAATAAATATAATGAGTGCCCAAACAATATCAACGTTTTAAGAAAATACACGAATTCATGTTCGGCCCCGAGTTGAACAGTCCTGTTTTTAAGCATATTTTTTTTCCTTGGAATGGTATCTTACATGACAGCGAGATGAAATTGACAGCATCACACTTAGTCCGAATATTAAATTGATTGCTTGAAAAAAGTGCACAAAATTTATTATCCACAGCGTTGGAGAGGTGAATAGAAGTCATACTTTTAACAATCAGCTAATGTAAATTTATTTAGACTGTTAAAGAGGGTAGAAAAATGAACTTATGAATAACGAGAAATTTAATATAGACAAATTAGAAATGAATAGTATACTATATGACAATATATACAAACAATAGTATAGTATAGAATAGTATAGTTTATGACGAAGTGAATAGTATCTTATATGGCAGCGAGACGATATTGACAACACGGTTGACAGCATCCAACTCAGTCCGAATATTAAATTGATTGCTTGGAAAAGTGCTTCTTGATCTGTTCAATGACTTTTAAAAAAATATTCTCAAAGATTTAATTGCGCCATGCGTGGATTATACTATCCACATAGCTGGAAAGTCGAATAGAAGTCATATTTTTAACAATCAGTGGATGCAAATTTATTTCGACGGCGATATACTTGGAAGACTTAAAGAGGATTGAAGCTATGAATAAAAAGAATGAGAAAAATTGAATATAGACTAATTAGAATTGATTAGTGTAGTATATTGCAATATACAGAAACAATAGTATAGTATAGTACTGAGTAGTATAGCATTTGTTGACAGACACTCAATCCGAATATTAAATTGATTGCTTGAAAAATGACTCAAAGTTTATTATCCACAGCGCTGGAAAGTCGAATAGAAGTCATACTTTTAACAATCAGCGGATGTAAATTTATTTCGACACCGATACACTTGAAGACTGTTAAAGAGGGTTGATGCTATGAATAACAAGAAAGCGAAAAATTTAATACAGACTAATTAGTCGGGTCGTAATCTTCCAAGAGTAGTACTAGATAATCTACTCCCACGTAGATCTGCAACATTCTTACTAGTTCCGTTTCCTTTGTGGATGTAATGGCAATTCTCTTATCATAAGATACCACACAGTGGGAGTCTATAGAAGGACTTGTAAAAGACACAAAATAAAATATAATTATGTTGCTAAGTTAATGCGAATGGGTAACGCCTAGAAGCCAATTGTTACGTCCTTTTGTTTTTCTTTTACATTTCTGGATTTAATTATTGTATTTTTTATTACTCTATTATATTAGCGAGTGCCGGAAGTTCGCGATAAGCAATTAGGAGCAGTCAGTAGTTCGGGAGGCTATTTGCTACATGACGTTGTTTCGCTGTTATTGGAGGAAATGGTTTCGCTTAATTATATGAGACCGGACACTTTGGTGTGAACATTCTCATGCTCTTTAATTGACTTGAAGGAAAACAATGACACGCAAAATTTAGATGGATGTTGGGTGACAGCGTTTAAATGAGGGACACTAATAAATCGAGATTATTCATCACAACGCTCAAACTTAAAGAAAGACGCGGTCTTAAAACTAATGCCTTTGCGACGGAAGAGGGTTAGCGATTCGCTGCAAATTACGTCAGTGGGATTTGACTCTGATTTTAAATTTATATATTCAAGTGTGGATACTTTCTTACACAAATTCCATAAGCTAAGCTAATAATTATTGATTATGCTTGTTATTATTTGCTACCTATACGTTTATGAAAAATCCCAAATACTAATATTAGGCTTTCCCCGGTACGCATTAGTTAACCCACATTCACACCAAGGCTTTGAATTCACGAGGTGTAAAGTGTTGTCCAATCATTTCAATCAATTGGCCAATCATTCAGTTCAATTAAAGAGACCCTTTTCAGAGTCCTCTAGAACCCATTCTGCTTACGGATTTTGATTAAACTTGGTATATATGTTATATGGACCATGGGAAAAAGGTTTTTGCAATAAAAAATAGTTCAAGTATTGACCACCAGATGGAACTTTTCAAAAATTCATTATGTATATTAGTCAAACCTATAAAGAGACTTGCAGTTATAGCCCAAAACTCATTCTATCCTCGTTAATCATGCCCTCACAGAAGAAGGATTGAGCTTTGCTGATAAAACTGTTTTATCAGAACGGCAGCAATAGCTTAGCTGCACCGCACGAATATTGTCATTTAAAGGGATTGCGAAAAGGGCCCATGCCGAAGAATGGTTTGATGAAGATGATTATGAAATTTGAAGAGACTGGAGACTTGGGTGAGCTGCTAGGAAGAGGTTGAGAATTAAACTATTGAAGAAGTCGCTACTGCTGTGGTTGAAAGAGCCTCCAGTTCCAACCATTCGTCAGCAAGTGCTTGACCGGTGTCACGTGAGTTGGCGATTCCGTGGTCGACAGTACGAAAAATTCTGCGATACATTTTAAAATGGTGTCCGTATAAGATCCCCATGGTGCAAAAGCTGCAACCTCAAGACCACCAAACTTGCTATGAATTTGCTTGCTGATTTTTGGCGAGAATGGAAGTTGATGATGCGGGGCCTTGGCAAATTCTATGGTCAAATGAGACGCACCTTTCTTTAGATGGAACTGTTAATAATCAAAATTGCCTCATATGGGGTACTTCACTTCCTAATGTCTTGCACCAACAACCACTTACTACTGATTTGGACTTACGGTTGATTGTGGACTTACTGCTGATTTTATCCTCGGACCGTTTTTCTTTGAAACTCTCATTCCTCAAGGTCCTAAAACGTGCTCTACCACGAGTGCACGGTACAACGAACTCCTTCGACAGCAGGTCATTCCTGCTCTACAGGAACAAAAATATCTGCAGACAATTGCCTTCATGCAAAATGGAGTAACTCCCCACATTGGACGCCAAGTCAAAGAATTGTTTCTTGCTTAACTTTGGCGAGAATCGTATAATATCCGGTGTTTTTCTGGATGCCTGGCCTCCTTGTTCACCCGACTTAAATCCCTGTGATTTCTGATTGTGGGAATTCCTAAAAGACCGTGTTTCTGGAGGAGGAGTTAGGACTTTACCCGAGTTGAAATCTACCATTACACGCCATGTTGTTGAAATCCCTCAATAGTTTCTTCGCGCTGCCATTGTACACGCTATAATGCACTTTCAACACGTAATTGATGTCAATGGAGCACACGTTGAGTATATTCTGTACTTGAATAAATGTTAAAGTTTCTCACAGATTTTTTTATCCTTCTTTAGGGGCCACAGTTACCCCTGGTGATCAAAATTTGAACTATTTTTTATTGCAGAACTATTTTTTATTAAGTATATATCAAATTTTATGAAACTCCGATAGGCAGAACGGATTCTAGAGGGGTTTAAGTCGTGTTCTTTTAATTATAACCACCCTGCATTATTTGTCTGAAGTTGTCGGGGATTCTCCAATATGATATACAAATTGGGGTTACCCCAAAAAGTCACGTTCGAAAGCATTTCTCACCCCCACCCACCATTCTAGGGGGACAATCTGAAGTTATAATAAATACATACGACCAACACAAACCTGTGAAACCCCTCATCTAAATGCATTCATATAAATCAAAATAATTATTTGGTTTGGAAGTTTTATGAACATTCAATTCATACATGCAAAGTTTAACACGTTTATCTTATGAAAGAGGAATTCTCCAAATTGAAAATAATCACATTATTTTATGCTTTTTCACTCGACATGGACATAACCTCCTCAAAAACTTTTGTCTAACTAAATCTTATCAATATTCTTTTGACAAATTATCATTTTCATTTTGTGAAAATGTCAAGTATAATTTGCCACCAATTGAGAGAAAATGTAACATCCTGTTTGAAGGCGGAAATGGACGAATCGATTACTCATTAGGGGTGTTAATCAGACATACGGCGAAAAGCAATTTAGAAAGAAAAAAGTTTAATAGTTAGTGTGGAATTATGTTCATCAATTTTTTTTATATTGTGCAATTTAAAATTTTAATTATAAAAAATTAAAATAATTTTCTTATAATTAAAATTTCTCCTGATAATAATAATATATCTTTCTCCCCTACTACGCCGTTCTGTTAGTGTCCGTCTGACTTGACCACTTGCTAATTTTTCACACAATTAGTGGTTTAATTATTACAGAAATCTGTTAAAATATTTCTAAATGATTTATTGAAATATTCTATATCAATTAGTGTAAAAAAATATATATATTTAAAAACATCATTTAAGAACAGGACAAAATGGATCACATTTAAATATATATTCTCATAAATTCTTTAGTTTTCTAATGTGCGTCACTAATAAATGTATTATCTTAACTAGCATAATATTGCAAGTCATCGGAACACTCAATAATTTCATCAACAGCAGGGGTGGACAACCCGCAGTCCGCCTTGAATATTTACCACTCTTTTACAAAATATATTTATTTTATAATGGCCAAAGGAGTGGAAACCAATGTATTAAAAAGATACATTATGTACGCATCCATATACCGAAATTATAAGCAAAAATTAACTTTGAATTTAAAATAATATTATTGCGAATATATGACAGATACTGCCTGTTTTATTTATAAGTTTACAGCTATGAGTTTGCAGAATAATTCAATTATATTCTGCGAACGCATGTGCGCGCGCATCTTGTAACCTTGTAACCTTTAACAGGTTCTATGTTTCGCTTTAAGTGACCTCAATGACCATCCCTAGATATGCGCAGTTGATTGTTGATAGCAGATCAAACCAGATTCTTAGTTCAAGTTGTTAGCGCTTTTGGTTCAACTTACACCTGCGAATTCTTTTTTTTTTCCGATAATGAAATTGACCGAACACAAAATACGCTCAAACATAATGGACACAACACCCATTACGATGTGCAATTATCCAAATTGAAATGGATTTGCAAAAGCTAAGTAAAAGAGTGGGGAAACAAATATCGCACTTGTAAAATAAATATTTTTTAATGATTTCGTTTATATTTATATATTCTTATATTTCATTTTTAGTGTTCTATATTTCTTTACAATGTGGGCTAAGTATCATTATTATTATATTATCTATGTTTACATGCAAGAATAATAGCAAACACAAAAATTAATAACTCATTATGTTTCAATTTTTCACTTCAAAAAAATGTCTATAGTGGGTCTAAATCTAATAGGGGGATATATAATTTTATATGCTGCCCGCAAGATCATTTGGGTTAGTCAACCTTGATCAACAGCATACCTGTCTTAAATAATTTACCAAAATTAATGGACAGGTAAATCAATAAAAAATCAATAAAATCAAAAATCAATAAAGTTATTACATCTAAAAGTGGTCATTCTTGATCTTCATAAGGATATTGTATCTTTCGATTCTTTGGTTGTCTCTATTTATGTAAAAGACACTTCCTTTCCCACAAGCTGTTTATCAAGAAATGTTTTAAATTTCGGGGCATGTATTCCGATCGCACAAATGAGTCATTTAAAGTCCATCAAAAATATTAAAGCGGAAATCATATTTTTTCCAAAAGTATGTGTTTTAAATCTCGTTATGATTCACTCAATTGAAGGTCATTTACGACGCTCGTGTATTATTTTCGAGTGGAAACAATTAGACGTGAATCAAATTTAAAATGTTACAGAAAAATGCCTGAAGCCAATCCACAAAGGTTGAAGGTTTTCCTTTGTTATAGCAATAATTTGTACCAAAAACAAACCTTGCGTGACACATTATTTAACGGCGGGGTAGATGGATCGGATAAGAAAATTGAAGACACTTTGTTTGGAGAAAACCAGCTTTCCAATTCTGAGAAACATTTTTCTGGACACTTGAAGATCGACTGACGTCCAACTTTTCACTTTATTGGCTCACATTTCAATGCACAGAAAACACACTAATAGCAATAGAAAGAAAGTAAGCAAATAAGGTGTAACATACTATATCAACATGATCTGTATGATATCTACATGGCAAATCACCATTTTTCCCCTAAGTGTAAAAAAGGTATGTTGAAACCAGTGTTACGTAGATGTGTCCAACTTTTCACTTTATTGGCTCACATTGGAATGCACATGAAATGTGCTAATTCTAACGATAGCAACAGAAAGAAAGTAAGTAAATAATGTGTAACATATTATATCAATATGATGTGTTTGATGTGTACATGACAAATCACTATTACCCCCGAGAAAAAAAAAAAAAGGTATGTTGAAGCCATATTACAATTAAATGGACAAAAAAAAATTATGATAAATAAATAATTGTATTTTTCAATTTTTATTCATAAATTATTAAAATCAGCAGGCTTATAAGATACATTTTAGTTATATAAAGTTTATATCTCTTTTAAGAAATGATTCATCGTGAATATAATAATCGAATCAATAGTTGAAATGAATCATCAGAACGTGTATCGTATGATGATGCTAATTCAATTTTGCTGTAAATGAAGATAAAAAGTGAGGAATCTCACCAACGCAATGCATATGTTAAAAGATTTACAAAAAAGAAAGTACATTAACGGACTCGTGGGAAATGTTTTTAATAAAATGTTTAATGAGTTAAAAAAGAAATATACGTAAAAACTTAGTGCTCTAAAAAAAATTGCAATTTAATTTTTGTTGGTGAGAAGTTTAAACAGTCCTATATTTATACTTTCTTTGCAAAAAAAAAAGATTAAAAAAAAGGACAAATCACTTTTTTTAAGTACTATAATATACGTTTTTACGATGATTACGAACAAACAACTGTTCAAGGTGGAAAACAGGATCGAAACTCATCAGCCAACCATAGTAGTTTCTTTAATACAGTGGTTAAGAGTCCACCCTGTGGTATTCCAGACAAATATGTACCCAGATGTAAAAATAAATATAGTTACTAGTTTTCTAGTCAGTTTCCCCATTCAAAGACAACTTTCATTACAAACAACTAACCTTTCTGGTTGCGTTTCTTCTTTTTTCTTCACATAAAAAGTCACCAAATATCAATAATGCTCCAAAGAAGTTTTCCGAGAAACTAGGAGCGGTAACTGTCATGATTGGCTACAAGGTGCGCAGAGTCTATGTTATTTTCAATGTTAAAAATATTTTCATTGCAGCCTTTGATACTCCTCCGTCTGTAAGTAGTAGTCTGTGGAATTGATCATCAATATATGGGAGGCGTTAGTAGTGGATACTTTAGAAAGTTATAATTTATAATTAATAATATAGTGGATAGTTAGAAAAGTTTAGTTTAAATAATTAATATAGTGGATAGTAGATATTTGTAGGTTTTTAAATGCTCCCCGATTTCAAAAAAATTGAGAGCTACTGCTTAACGAAGCACTGCAAAACAATGAAATGAACAAAGAATTTGTTAAGTTACCGAGAAAATTCTATCTAATAGAAATTATAAACTCCACAGAATCTTTCTGTGAACATTTCGAGATAAAAAGAGTATTTGTTGGAAAAATGTTTATTTTATCGAAGTTCATTAGTTCAAGTTAAATCAATAGAATTTATTCATGTATGTTATCGGACTGCAGAACCCAACAAGAGGCTGAAACAATGGCCTGGTCCATCTGCCAATTATGGCGTGTTTCTGCAACCCCAGCAATGCCATCACGTCTGCAGTGTTGTATCTTTCGCACGCACTCGGGAACACCCTCGGGCGAGTGTCATTGGAAGATGTGACCTACAATTTACTCGGTTTTTTTCGTTTACCAAAGCTTCTTTTTTGGGACATAATTATTGGCTTTATTCGAATCAATAGTTCTTGGGCTCCTTTGCTGTTTAATGCTGCTGACCAGCTAATCACTTCAACTTACTGCCATTGTCAATTTATTTATTATTATTGACAGCGTTTAAAGGGGAAATCGAGGGGGCTATTAAAAGGGAGGGCTAAAGCAGCGGTGTAACTGAGTAGTTAATGATACAGTAAAATGGGTGAAAAAAAGTTGAAAATGCGTGTTATCTGCAATAATGACAGTCAGATCAGTCTTTCCGTCTTTTTCCAGGAGAAAAATTGTCACTGGAATGTTAAAAAAAAATGTCTTTGAGATCCAAAACGGGTTTATTTTCACGAAGCTGAGGTACTCAACTCGGTTTTTTGAAGAAATAACAGATTATTAAGACATCTCAACACTAATTAAGGTGTGAGAAGAAAGATTAGAATTTAGGAATATGTGAGGAAAAACAAGAGGTTTCAACGAGTTTCTTAAGTTTTTTTATGTATAAAGTCATACAGGATTGTGCAAGGAGAAAAAAAAAATCCACAATGATGAAATGATTTCAATAAATGGGAGGTTATCTTTATAATAATTATTATTGTGGATATGTTCTTTTGAACGTGTTTACTGTGCATTCGGCATCGGTTTTTTAAAAGATTCATCTTAGAAAGATATCTGTAATGAATTCATAAAAATAAATTAATTTGGACAAAATCCATAAAACTAAGGAATACTTCAAAAACAGAAAGTAAACCTCAGTTTTGGATATTGTAAATTAAATGCTTTGATTTAATCTCTATTATATAAAAAAATCTTTGTTGGCAATAATTCTCTGTTTTTCGCAAGCTGACAAAATAGATTAAATGATATCATTTAGAAAATATTTTTTACAATAACAGGGAGGTTGAAGTATAACGATGTTTATTACCAAAAAGATCAACGAATTTTCAATGCTTAACTTGCATTCTGTTATCATGGATTCCTTAACGTTTATCTGGGTTTAATAGAGATATCCATACAGAATACTTATAAAAATAAACATAATACAGAAATTTGTCAAAGAATTAATGTCAAAAATGGACAGAAAGTAAAAGTTTTAAAACGTTTCAAGTTTTTGATTAAAATAACATTTTGAAAGTACAACTGACAATTAGAAATATTCAACAAAGCGATATCTTTGATAGGAAAAAGAAAACTATTTTTGCACACAAACAACATGATGGTTTTCACCTCAGTTTAATCGCGTGCTATTGTGAAAACAATATTTTGAATATATTTTCCTTTGATTTTCAATGACTTTTCTTTTCTTTGATTTTTCAATAGAACTAATACATTTTCAAGGGTCACAATAGAGTAAGGGTGAAAAGGATTAAGTCGAAGCGTATTTAGATGTACAGTATTTTTAATTCGTAATTTAGTAAATTATAATTTATTATTAAACAAACATCGCGCCTTTTGCGCTTCATATGTACAAAAATGTAATACACTCATGTCCATAAATTAAGGATAATTCAGAATCACACAGAAATTGAACTCTAAAATAAAAATTTCACCTGTAGAATTATCACACACATCTTGAAGAAGAATATGCAATTACAGGCAACCACCAGATGGCGCGGATAGTACGTCACAATGACGAGAGTGTAAGGGAGGGGTATATAAGGAATGGTGGCAAAGAAGTAAAATTGTTCACAAGCGCTTTAAAAGCCTTTCAGTTCAATAACCGCATAGTTCTGGCACAAAGGAAGCATTTGGATGATTTTTTACGTGGTAGAATTATCGGACGACTGGAATGTGGACGTACCCAGCTGGAAGTATCCGAGGAACTTGGAATCGCCCAGAGTGTCATCTCCAGGCTTTGGCAACGATTTCAAGATGATGGTAATGTGAGTAGATGTTACAGCACAGGTCGCCCCCGAGTTACAACGCCGAATGAGGACCGGTATTTAGCAGTTACTGCCAAAAGAAACAGACGGAGCACAGCATCAGACCTGTCTCGTCAGCTCTCTTCAGCTACCGGTACGACAGTTTCAAGGCAGACCGTGTACAGACGCTTAGGGCACATTGGTCTATATGCTCGTAGGCCTGTCAGATGTGTTCCACTTACCGCAACTCACTGTCGCCTGCGATTAACGTGGAGTAGAGAGCATACATTGTGGACACCGCAACAGTGGTCTGGCGTGATGTTTTCCGACGAGTCCAGGTTTAGTTTGCAGTCTGATTCTCCCCGGACTTTCATATGGAGAGCGCCAGGTACCCGTTACCACCAAGAGAACACCATTGAACGACACCGTTACGGTGGTGCAGGATGGCTCGTTTGGGGAAGAATTATTCTTGGTTCCAGAACTGACCTGCATGTTCAGAGTGTAACGATGACAGGCCACATCTATCGGGATGTCATTCTGGAACAACATGTACGTTTGTTTCGGGGCGCCATGGGTGCTGAATTTCTGTTTATGGATGACAACGCCCCTCACCGTGCAAACATTGTAGACGAATGCCTTCAATTGGAGGATATCCCCCGTATGGATTGGCCAGCATACTCACCGGACTTGAATCCAATAGAGCATGTGTGGGATATGCTTGGCCGACGAATTGCGGCCCGTCAATCCCTTCCCACCTGTCAACCGGAACTTCGGAGGGCATTGCTTGATGAGTGGTGTAATATTCCCCAAGATCAGATTGATAATTTGATACTCAGCATGCCTAGGCGTTGTAAGGCCTGTATTGCATCGTCCGGGAGACATACTCCATATTAACCCATATTAACCATCATACTAACCATGTTATACTGTTTTTTGTAAATAGGTTCTTTTTTGAAATTTGCTCCAGGGAGTAAAAATCGCAATGTTTATTAATTATTTCAAACATATAGCATCTTTTTTGCTCTTTAGCGTTTGTTTAATAAATAGACTTTACAAATAAGTCAAATTTGTTTTGCTTCTGTCTCTTTCTTTGCCTGAACTTCATTATCCTTAATCTATGGACATGAGTGTAAAATATTGAAACATTTCTAAATTCAAATTTTTTATTTGATTTTTATTAAATTATATTATTTATATATATAAATAAATCAAATATATATATATATATAGCAACATTCCGTTTTGCTTTTCCTGAATTTCCGACCTAGATAGATTTATTTATTACACTAACCCCAGTTAAGCTTCAGTTCCACATTTTCTCATAACAACCACTTCTAACTTTCCTACAATTAATTGTTGCCTTAACATTTCTGTTGATGAATTCTCTCTTATTATTTTATCTGAGGCTTTGCAAGATACTAACCAGAACACTTTTAATGATTTGCTTATGATTTCATTCACTCTGACTGCAGAAGCTTTACAACGTTCGCAGGCCTTGGACGTATGCTTTTCTCTCTCTCGTCGCCTTCCAAGGCTGCATTCCAATTCTTTAAATTCCTTTAAAATGTTAATAAATTGAAGTAAAAAGGCTCATGACTTCTCAGTAATCTGCAATATCCCCTTTTCTTTCGACTACACTCTGTAGTATATTCCGAGCTGCTTCATAAACATACAGATAATTTTCGATGGGTTTTTTTTGTTGCTGTTTTTGTATATCCTACTGTTAATTTACAATCAGTACAAGTGGACCAGAGCCACAATTCTGTACACCCATCGGTGTAGTGGGAAGTGGGTCGCATTTAATAGAATTACCAATGCCATTGAGGTCCCCGGTGTGGATCAGTCATGGTTACTCTGTCATTAAATTGTACGGAACTGGTCACTTTATTTAGTAACGTTACAGAGGAAAAAAAAAGTTATATTGCATTGTGGAATGTATTGCATTCATAGATATATGAAATTTCAGGTTCAAATCTTGGTGTTGGCATGGATGTTTGTTAGTGGTTCGGAATCCACTTTAAACTGTAGGTCCCGGTCTAATTAGTCTAAAGTGTGCAAAAAGTGACCGTAGAGCGACAAACCAAACCAAACCATATATATGCGAAGATTGCTTGGCGATTTTTTCTTACAATCTTATTACTACTCTATGTTGTTGGTGCGAAGGGAGAAAAAGGCCCACTATCATTCGACGATTTTCAAAAGATAATTCATTTTTTAGTAAAAATAAATGTAAATTTAATTTTTATAAATATTTAGCATTTATATAGTATTAATAAATTCTTCCACCTAAAATGGTTTAAAAATAAAATATTCAGTTTTCATATTTCATATAAAATGATCAATTACAAACAAAATAACATTTCTTGTATTTGTTTATCTTTAGTAAGATAAATGTATGATAGTGAAATAAATGTTTGACTTCAGAAGTAGAATTTTAGTCATTTCTCGGAATTTTCAGAATTGTTTCGAAACATGTTTACGTTTTGTAAATAAATGCGAACAGGGAAAAGAAGCCAAGTGGAGATACAACGCCAACTCTAGCATGAAAAGGACGAGAAATATTTGCCCCAACTTTCTGTGCCTTTAGAATAGAGGACGCGCTCTATTTTATACTGCCCTCCAAAAGTTAAGGAACAACATGTTTTTCGAAGCTCACCATAAAAAAATGACAGTAACAATAAAATTTATAGTTTATATAAATGATAAAAACGAACTTTATGCACAATTATGCAAAAACGATAGCTAACACTTTTTTTTTATAAAAAAGGACGGGTATATATGAGTGAGAGAAAAATATGCAAATATCAGACTTTCGTAATTACCCGTGTAACTTTTGTTGATTTACAACTTTTGTTATCAGATTCGTTGACAATAGGCAGTGGGGTCCCACAATTTCTGAGAGAAGTCGTTTGCCCGATTCTTTAAGGTGGCGGACGGTCGGATAGATGGAAATGGTGTTGTCCAAGGTTGATGCTGCTAGGCGTCTTAATGTGCCTCGCAGTGTGTTCCACCGTCTCTGGAATCAATATCAAACCGAGGCTTCTGTGTCCAGAAGACATGTTCCAGGTCGACCACAAGCTACAACACCTTCATAGCTCTTTTGGTTCGAAGGAGAAGAAGCATTTCTGTGTCACTACTTATTGCAGACCACTCTGCAGCATCAGGGAGAAGAATATCCGCTAGTACGGTGCGAAGGAGTCTTCACAATTCAGGTCTGTATGCAAGGCGACCAGCTGTGCGTGTCCCCCTCAACGGATGACAGAGAAGAGCCCGCTTATCTTGGGCAAACGAACACGTTTCCTGGACCAGACAACGATGGGCTCCTGTACTCTTTACAGACGAGTCCAGATTCACAATGGAGAGCGATTCAGAACGTCTGCTGATCTGGAGGGAACAAAGCACCAGATACCATCAATACAACACTTTTGAAAGACACAGTTACCGAGGTGGTGAAATAATGGTTTGGTCAAGGATCTCACTCGATGGTTACACTGACCTGCATGTGTTCCAGGGAGGAACTGTGACTGGTTCGAGATGTCGGGATGAGATCCTTGATCCATATCTCCGCCCATATACCGGTGCAATTGGCAATTTTTTTATTTTGATGAATGGTAATACACGATATCACCGAGCTGTAGTTGTTGAGGAATGCATTCAGGATCTTGGTTTGGAGCGAATGGAATGGTCAGCTCTATCTCCAGACCTGAATCCGGTGCAGCATCTTTGGGACTATCTTGGTAGACAGTTTGCTGCTTTAAATCCTTCTCCAAAGTCTTTAGGTGAGATAGAACAAAGCTTACTCTGTGTCTGGACAGCATGGAAAGTAAATTCCGCCAATGCTAGCTAGCATTCAAGCTAGCGGTGGGCATATCCCTTATTAAAACTCATTTTTGTTATGTTTCTGTGACATTTTACCACATAAAATTGTGATTATTATTTTTTCCAAGAATGGACTTTTCCAGCGAGCTTGTTTTTTTTTTTTGTTGTAAATCATTTATGCGTTTTCCTTATGTAAACTTCTATGTTGCAGTCAATAAATAACTGTTTTGTGCACATGTCATTCAAATTTGGTGCTTCTACATTCATTTGCAAATTAGGCGCAAAAAACCGGTTGTTCCTTAACTTTTGGAGGGCAGTATATTACTAATCGATGAGGCTCGCGTGAAGTCAACTCCGTTGAATTAGAGCTTTAGCCCACCGGATAGCTTTAGTTTTAATAATCACTCGATAAAGGTCTTAATAAAAAGAAAAAAAAAGAAAAAAACGGTGGTTAGCAAAGAAAAGTGAAAAGGGCTTAACTTTTTGGTTTTATAAAGTATAATGTACAATAAAATCTCGCATAGTTGCGTTTAATCAGTTCTTCCGATTTTCCGGAGTGTTTGGAACTGCACTAATATATATATATATATATATAAAATTATTAATTGCTTCCAAAAAAATGTCTCCCTGCTTCTCAGTTATAAAAATTAAATTAAAAAATTCGAATGACTTTATTAAAATTAAATATGCATTAAAAATGCAATTTTTGTTCTCTAAAAATAATAATATCCTTGTTTATACAATTTTATTCTTTGTTGCTGTTTTTTCTCTTCATAGTCGTTCCACATTTACCATTTTAATACATGTGGTTTTAGTTACTTTTTTGATAAATAAGATGTCGTCCTCATACCTTGAGATATGTCATGATAGGTTTTTGTATAAGTTTTGAAATGATGATTCGTATGTTCCTTTTTCACTTGCTATCTTAGCAAAGAATATGCCTTCTTCACGAAGTTTGATTATATCGAGTTTTTGTCCTAAATGCAGCCATTTATGTTTCTTAATGATTGAATTAATTTCTTCAAACCTTCAATTTAAACCTTTTCTTTTCGCATACATTCTTTTCTTTAAATAACCTATAAACATTATTGCAAGTTTACGCGTCGAAAACTAATAGAAACTTAATTCAACATCCAAGTTCACAAACGTATTTATTTTGTTTAATGACACAATTAATGTATAAGTTTCATGCAAAGAAGACAGATAAAAACAATATAACAAACATTCTTTACATTTCAAATTTATGACAAGCACATTTCACTTTTTATCTGCTCTTTTTTACACACTGCACTGCATTATTTTAAAATTCACCTGCTCAGTACAAAGTTACAATCTGTGAAAATAAATTTATTAGTATCTCAGTCGAATACAAAGTCTTTATTAATTATCATACACTTCTATCTAAATAGTTAAAACGAGTACTTTCAAATCTAAACATGTTTTTTTCTCATGCAGAGATTTGCTAAACTGCTTTAAATTTTTTAAGAAAAATCTCAATATCAAGATGCTTACGGTTTTCCCTTTTTACAATTTAAATTCCCTTATCTTTCAAGTTATGATGTATTCAAGTGTATTTTTAGCATTTGCCTCGCAGTCTTCACATCTTATTACACACATCAAGAATGTTTCGACCTCGTCTGGCAGCTTTGAAATTATGCGGCGGATTTCTTCAAGCCAATGGCAAGAATTTCGAGAGTCAATTTGACCAATGGCTAGTCATACTAACTGAGCACACGGTAATTTCATAAAAATGGATTCATTAAATCATTTTTGCCAATTTAAAACTATAGGTAAAAACCCTGAGTTATATATGAGATGAGATATAAATCTCATTCTTCGCTGGTTCTGGTTAATTTTGATATGATTTTGCTTTTTTCATTATAACTTTTTGATTATATTTTCAAGTCCCACTAAAATTCTTTTGAATTAAAAAAGCAACTGTAGCTTATAATGAATTCTATATGACCACTTCTGCCGTATCCAGAATTTGGTTGATTTTGATATCTAGCGCACTATAATTTTTTTTAGGTTTTTAAATCGGACTAAAATTCTTTTGAATTAAAAAAAGCAACTGTAGCTTATAATGAATTCTAAATGACAACTTTTGACGTCTCCAGAATTTTTCAAAATCAATTTATTTTGAAAATTATTATTAAACACAATGAGTCAAATATGAGATTTAAACCTCACATTTCACTGGTTTTGGTTGTTGATATGTATCGCACTATATTTTTTTTGTTTGAATTTGAAAAGAGAAATATTTTGAAAAGAGAGATTTTTTGAATTTGAAAAGAGACAATAATATTTAACTACTTCTAACTGACAACTTTTGACATATAAAGAATTGCTCAAAATAATTTTACCTTTATTTTCGAGCTTGTTTTTTGTACTACCATTAACATTCCAGAATCTTGCATTACGAATAATTTGTCTTTACTTTTTAAAGGAAAACTCTTAAAAAATTATTTAAAAATAAATACTAGTATATTGAGTCTATATTTTAAAAATAAATTGCCAAATCTTTGCGGTTTGGCTATCACTCCTTTTGCGGTTTGTAATATTTTTTTGCCCTGTAAAATAAATATACTGATTTTTTTTTTATTAAGAAAGTTTTCAAAAAACTTTCAGGAGTTGTATATGAAAACAGATTTGAAGTGACTTTTATTTTAAAAATTATTAGTGATAAATTTAAATTGTTTAAAATTTTAAAAAAGTTTTTATTTTCATCTTAAATGTCATATTAGATAACATCAGTTAATGAGCTAATGTTGTTTTCTAGTGCCATGCATGTTTTCACCTGGGGTCATTAGCCTCTACAATTGCAGATATGTAGCAGATTCAGTGTTTTTCAAGGGGCGCCGTGAGGTAGGTCAGTTTGTTTAAACATACATTTTTGCCTCCATTATTTGGAATGAAGACCCCTTCCCCAGGTTTTTGCATCTAGAGGTTGACATTTTTTAAACCACCGTCTTGAATCCAGTAGAAAAGCAGGCATACATAAAAAAAAATTATTTCACCTTTTTAAGGGTACTAAAACAAGACAATCTTTCAAATTTTGTAATTTTGAATACATTAAAAATAATCGATATTTTGCTGATTCCGTCGAAGTATAATTTATGCATGTACGATTGATGTTATTTCAGAAAATTGAGTCTTAAAATGTAAACAAAACAGCACACGTTTCCACGTGCAAATTAAAATCAATCCAATACAATACCACGAATTTTATTAGATGCGATTTGGTTTGTAGCTCTACTGTCATCTTGGGCACACGAGGGCTAAACAGACCAGGACCTACAGTTTAAAGTGGATTCCAAACCACTCACAAACATCCATATCGCCGCCAGGATTCGAACCTGAAGCCTGTGGTACCAAAGGCCAGAGCGCTAGCCACTTGGCCATCAGGCCGCCTGACTGTCTTAAGGAATAACAGGGACACACTGAACTAGTGTTATAAAAGGTCAAAAACTTAGTGGGTTCAGGGGAATGAGAGGAAATGTAAACGTCCCTCTTCAACTGCGTGTATTCGAACGAAATAATAAAAAATAAAATATTTTGATTGAATATAATATTTGTTTTCCTAATGCAGCTGGCAAACACTTAGACAGTTGTCTTGGATGCCTTAAGGCAAGCGCTGCACCGACGTTACTCACTTAGCACTACCCAGGAGGTGCGCGTAGCTTGAAGATATATTACGGACGCGAGTAACACTACTCCCGCTACCCTCTACGATCCTGTTAGACCGGGTCCTACGGTTTTAAAGTAGATTGCAAACCACTCCAAACATCCATGGCATCTCCGGGACTCGAACCCGAAACCTGTGGCACTGAGCGCCAGAGCGCAAGCCACTCGGCCATCAGGACCCTTGAATATAATATAGAATATAGAATTCGTTTCATTTTGTTAGAGTATATCCTTGTCTTTCTCTCCTTTTAACCAGATACAAACATTCCATAATGTTAGCATTTTGGATTTAAAACTTTGATAAAAAAAACATGTATAATTTTAAAAGATTAAAATCTGCATTTCAATGATAAAAAAACACTGTTCTGACTCAATACCATTCAAAACTAAGTAGGAAAAAACAGCTGTGCTAGAAAAGGAAAGGTTGGCGACCATCTGTATGCAAAACACACTTGAAAGTATTCCCATTCCGTGAAATGCTCTCCACTTTAAAAGCGGGAGGAGCATTCCCAAAAAGAGATAGTCATTACAGCTGTCCGTCAAAACTTTTTCGAGTTTTCATTGGCGGATCGCTGGGAAAGAAACAATGCGATTTCGATTCAATGCAACCGGTGTGTGGAGCGGTGGGAGGAGGGGGAGGAGTCGTGAAATATGGATGCTCGCACACATTCTCCTGATGCGCTGATTATTTTTGCAAATAGCTCGGAGTCACGAAAGCCATTGTTTTTGTGGCGTTCGAGCGAAAGAAGAAATCAAAACAAACTTGCTCATCCGAGAAAGCTGCGTTTTTCGCCAGTTGGTCGACCTTTGGGGATGGCGGAAGAATACATGGCCGGCGTTTAATAAAATACAAGACGGAAGGAATCGATACTTGTCGAGTGATAGATTATTTCTTGACCAGTGATTATGGAGTCAAGGAACTCAGTGGGAAAGGGACACATTATCATACAGTGGGACAGGGATGAGAAACGGCTCAGAGAAACGAGTTTTTTTTTAATATGCACGGAAAAAGACTTGTTTAATTTGCATGCTTTATCAAAGCTTTTTTTTATTTATTTATATCTCGCATTTATTAGCATAGGAAACGAAAACATTTACAACAGGTTAGATTTATCTGACTTTTTTTTTGTTTGTTAAGCTATTCCTGGGAACATATTGAAATAGAATTCAATGTATTTATTATTTTTTTTTATTGTTTTATTGAAAACATTTTTTTTTTAAGTTCAACTTTCGTAGAGGTGGAATTAAAAGTGAGTCACAAATAATTATTAGCAATAATAACAACAACAACAACAAAAAAAAACTTGCATTTAAAAGAATCGGATAATGACTTGCAAACTTAATAAAATAAAACCTGAATTTTGGAATCTTTATATGTTGTTGCTGTTGTTCTAATGAAGCTGGCAATACAGAGACGGTTAATCTTTATGCCATAAGTAAGGGCTGTTACTCATTTTGCACTATCCAGGGGGCGCGTGTAACTTGAAGATATGCTACGGACGCGAGTAACACTAGCCCCTCAACTATCTACTACTCTATCAGACCGCGGCCTACGGTTTAAAATGGATTCGGAACCACTAGAAGCATCTATGGCACCGCCGGGTTTCGAACCCGAAACCTGTGGTACAGAGCGCCTTACATTAGGCCCCTAAGAATCTTTATATATTTATTGTAAAAATTGTTTCATCGCCTGGCAATTTACATATGCTAAGAAAGCATCTTTTTTGACAATTAAAACTAATGTTCATAAATAAACATTGAGTGTTAGATATTTATAAAAGCCATTCCTTAATTGGATCAACTAGAGCACGTTAGGTGGGGTTTTTTCCCTGTATTTTAACATCGGTGGTTTTCATGTACCATTATACATACCACGAACAACTTACAGACGGGTGATGAGTAGAGGACAGTGCGTTCTGAGAGAACTTTTAGGGGTAAGGGCTTCACTATTACTTGTTGTATGATAGAAAACCCGGAAAACTCCCACCAAACTTGACCAACAATATGAGACGCTTGGGGAAAAAACAACGCCTCCAGATCCTCCTCCTTTCGGCTCTTCCACTTATGCCTAACTAATAATACGAGACTATTTAACCTTATTTTTGAAAGCAGTGACTCCAACTATGCCACCAGCTGACTCGAACCTTGGCAATCGTCAGGTATTGGCTCATTTTATTTCAAAGAGAGAGATTCTGAGTTCGATACCAAGTTGCTTAGTTTGGGCCCTTAAAATGGTAGATAGATGAGATCGCTGCCAACGAGGTGGCTGTACATTTATATTCCCTCCTTTCCTGTTGCACGTGCTGTGTCCTCTCTTTTCTGAAATACGGCATGTGCTGCAGATCTGAAATGCCATAGACCTCTTACATTACAATATTTTGCGACTCTGAAATCAAAGCGCTTTTTTTAGTTTTGCATATTTTTAAAGATTTAGTGGCCTATAGCTGGATTAAAAAAATTTTGCAGTAACGTTTTTTAAGTAATTATCTTTACAAGTAAAATATAAAAATGTTGCTGATGTAAATTTAATTAAATCAATAATTTATAAGAATATTTAAATACTTTGAGATTTTTCGAAGACGACTGCAGTTACAAATAAATCAAATATTTTATACTGTCATCGCTTTGAAAAATAGTAAATGAATTTAATCCACGACTTTGAATTTAGTTTAAAACATAAAGAAATTTGCCAAGAATAATTATCCCTGAAATATTTATACCTGTCCCGTAAGAGTTTTAAATGATTTTTCAGATTAGAGGCTTGAATATAAGTAACAACAATGAATTCACTTTTAGCAATCTAAAGTTTCTTGTTCCACAAATAATACGATCGATGGGGGCTGAAACGTGGACCTTCAGGATTAATCGATTCGGATTTGCATGCCGTATGGAAGAAAACCCAGAAAACTCTCGCCTGGCAGACAGATTGTCAATGCTATACATTTACATACGATGTTGAGTCTCTTCGATTCTGAAAGCAATGACTACAATAAACGTTACCAGAGGATGTGAACCACAGCGCCCTCTTACGCGTGGTATCTGGTCTTCTACGTAATTGGGCCTCCTACTAACACCAATTCAGTACCAGTTTGATGAAGCACTAACTGAAGCCTTAATTTGAAACCTTGAATTTTTTTTTCTTTACACCTTTACATACACTAATATTACTTTCAAATTCGTGAATATGAAACTTCATCTAAACAATTTTCCTTTTTTTTTTTCATTTTTTAAATTCTTCAAAAACTTTCCTAATCTCTTAAAGAAAGTGGGTTTTTTCCCCTCCCAGATTCAATTTTAACTCAGAACAATTTTTTTTTACTAAAATCGAAAATACGCATTGTTAGAAATTTGACCAATATGTTTTTACCCTATTTTATTTTTTTATAGAAATTGTAGTATAAATATAGCCTTTCGGATTGCATATTAGAATTAGAACTGCAATCCTCTGATTCAGAGGCAGAGCTTTCGAAATCACTATAAACGTCACAACAACAATATACAATTGTGACCAACTTTTATGACTCAAAATGCTTTCACATTTACTTATTTAAAAAAAATAATAATAGAAAGTAAATGCAAACGGTTATAAGCAATAAATAAAATGCAGATCTTTGTCAATCTTTTAAATACTGGTCAAGTCAAATCAATGTAAGCGAAACAAGTCAAACGTAAAATGTAATGTAAATAAACAAGTCAAATATAAGCAAAACAACATGAAATTGCGATAGAATGACTACTGCCAGGCGTACAATATAACGAGTGAATTTGGATTTGCTACAAAGAATTACAAGACAGCCCAAAATTCTCCCTTAATAATTAACTCAAGGTGCTCCAAAAAGATACAAATATGGTATATGAGTATTCTCGGGATAATCCATTAAAAGGTGAAGTTTCTTCTTTCTTTCTTTCTTCTTCTTCTTCTTTCTTTTTTTCAGGTTTTGTACTCGTTTCTCCAATTTTGTCAAATACGCAGTAGTCCATTTAGCCATTTAGCACAAACGTTCGAATTATATCATGACTAAAATAAAGCTAGCGACAACGAATTTTAAGTTACATAGAAGTGAACGATCTTTCTGAATAATATCAGCAATATTTAACATCGGTATTTGTGGGAGCATTCGTAAAAATCTCAAAAAGATATGTTCATGAGGTTAAGTATTCTAATCCAAATTGTTGGACCCCCTAAAAAGATAATGAAAGCAGAAATTTTTTCAAAAAACTAAAAAGATTTAAAAAAAAAGATAACCGTGAAGTTCAACTTCTCTAATGCGTTTGCTTAAGGTTGCATCTGAAGACATTGCTTGAAGTCAATGGAACCCTCCATTCATGAGCAAGACACCAGTTAACCAATTGGATTGTGAAGAAAAACGGAATGCATGAGTGATTTCGAAAATCCGGGAGCCACAATCACGCAAAAATTAGCAAAATCAAAGCATTATCTCGTCTGACATGGACTCTTCGCAATCGTGTTTTTCTAATGGTTTCCAAACCCTCCTCTCCCCATCCTCCCCTCGTAATGAGAGCAATGGACAAGACGGGGAGGGAAGACGATTTCCATTGAGCCTTCTTCTTATTTTACCATTTCGATTTTCTCACGACTCAAGGGCGAGATCGCGATCTGAATTTTCATGAGCCCGCACAAATGGCCGACAGCAGAAAGGCTTCACAAAGTCTACAATTGACAGATTTTTCAAAAGAATATTTATCAAATGATTTGTTCCACTAATCATTTCTACAAATCGCTTTTTCCCATTGGAATTTCCACAGTTGTAAATAATAATTTAGTAATTTGTCCCCTCTTTTGATTCATGAAACGTTTCGTTCAAATTTTTCTTTTCCAGCTATTACAGGTTACCATAATAAAATTTCAGTTCAAAATGTTAATTGCTGCTAATTACTTTCAGACTGTAATTTTAAAAAATGATTGTGTGTTTCATTTATTTTTATATTTTTAAATTTGAATTTCTTAGAATATAAAATAAAAGTGTATTTTAAAAAAGGGGGAAATTATTATCATTTAATCTTAAAATGTTTTGATAATTCACTTTATGAATTTTTTGACTGTTAATAAAAGTAATGCTTGATAGTGCCCAAACACAGCTTAGTAGGCGAGTTGAATTTTCATAAGTTATTAGAAATTACCCTTTAAGAAAATTACACGAGATTGACAGATTTTTTAATTACTCATCAAATGATTGGTTCAGCAAATCCTTTTTACAAATCTTATCACCGCAATACAATATAAAGTGTTATAAATCAAAATTTATTTATTTATGAAATTTATTTATTACATTCCATCACTTTATGTAAATAATTTTCACTGTGTAAAATTGTATCAGGATAAGGCTACAAACCCTACCTCTAAATGTACTGCTCTCTATTTGGGGAAAAATGAAACCAGAATTGAGGCTGTTCCATTTAAATTCATCCCACCCAAGTCCCTCTGCGTGTCTCCTATGAATTACTGTGCATTTGTACTTTAAAAACAAGCTCTTTATAAACAGCATCCCAAAACATTGGATACATAAATACATTGACAGGAGTGAAACAAAATCAACCTTGATATTTGTTAAACCTTTTTATCTGGGAAATCACAGTTAACTAAATGGAAATCATAGTTCATAAAAGAAATCATCATTGGAAATTGGAAATCATAGTTCATAAAAGAAATCGTCATTGGAAATTGGAAATCATAGTTCATAAAAGAAATCATCATTGGAAATTGGAAATCCTAGTTCATAAAATAAATCATCATTGGAAATCATTGGAAATTGGAAATCATAGTTCATAAAAGAAATCATCATTGGAAATCATTGGAATCATTGGAAATCATAGTTCATTAAAAGAGCTATCAGATTGAACAGATGAGAAAATAAAATTCTCATATTTGTTGATTTATATATTTCTTCAAATATTTCTGAACATCCTCTATAACGCGTGATTAAATAGTGAATATCTCGAATTCTAATGACACTAGAAACAAATTCAAAACTGTTTCGAAAGCTACAGTTCTAATCTTTAAAATAAAATAATAATTAAAAAATCCCATTTTTTCCCCCACGAAAATCGTGATTTAATAAATATAACAGAGCGCACATCGGGGTTACTAGTTTGCGACAAACAATCCTCACATCATACCCCTCACGTGACTCTTACAATCGGCACTGTCCACTAACAGGAGTAATGTGATGACTGGGGTCACTTTGTTTACTTGCATTACAGAGGAAAAATGAGCTTATGGGCACCTTCTGGAATATATTGCACTCATTTAGAATGAGTTTTAGGTATGTATTTCAGGGTTGTGTAGCTTAACATATACGATTTTTGCCAACAATCTCTTCTGTTGGCCATTACTACTCTATGCTGTTGGCGCGAAAGGAGAAAAAAAGGTCTACTATCACACAACCATTTTCAAAAGAAATTGTTCATTTTTTTAGCTGTCAATAAATATAAATTTAATTTTTTTGAATATTTTACATTTATATTCTGTTAATTTGTGTAATATTTTCTCTCCAAAATGATTAAAAAATAAAAGGTTTTCTAAATAAGCACTCGCAGGGAAAATAAGCCAAGCGGCGATACAGCGCCAACTCTAGTACAAAAAGGACGGGAAATGTTTGTCCCAACTTTCTGTTCCATTAGAATAGGGTGATGTGCTCTATTTTACAATTACTCAGGTCGGTTTTTGTTAGCGCATCAAAGAATTTAATAAGTACCTTCCCAAAGACAACTAGTTTAATCGCTGGTAAGGGGAGATAAAGGGGTTTGTGTTTTCGAAGTCACACTAACATGATTCTGATTTCTGATGATACCTTCAGGATTCTTTGCCATTGTTCGGCCATCGCGTCTCCCTCTCATCTCATCGATTGTATTGGTGCCTCTGTGAGGCAACTGTTGAATAAGGAGAGGACCGTTTACGATCTATTGATGCAGCATGATCTACTGGACTTGGTTTAGGATTCTAAATCAAGGGGATAAGCAACACACTAACACGAAGCGCGAAGAAAACCAGGAGGATAAACTTCATGTAGCCAAACCGAATGACGGCAAAGCATACTGTTATAACGCTTGTCCGTGTACTACTTTAAATGATCCAAATTAAGCTAACAGGAATCGAACACGTGACGTCATCCTCCCGGAAAGGTATGGCTACGTTCAAACAAACAAGTTATGGAGAAATTTAAAATTATCCAAATGTTGTAATAAATCTAAGCTCAAACAATTCAGAAGATTTAAAATGTTATTAACTAATGATAAAAAAAAATCAATTTGATCAAAATGACAATTTACGTAATCTATATAGCGTACAAATAATTAAAACTCTGTATTAAATCTTAGTAAATGGAATGTAATAATAAGGGCGTTTTGAAGCGCCATTAATGTTATTTTTACCTGTTTTGCTTCTTTTCTATAACGTAATTATGGATACGTCTTCATTATGTACCATTGAATGAAGCCATATGATTATATCAATTTAATCTGAAGTTCACTACAGATAGTATTTGTATGCAAAATTCGACATGGTTTAATCGCGTCGAAGTCATTATTTTACACGAACCATTACACATTTGATAAAAATCAGATGTTTTTCAGATTATACTAAAATAGAAAGTAATTAAACCAGGAAACAGCAAGAACCAGGGGATATCGTTATTATTTGCAATTAATTTCAACTTAATATCTTCCTATCAAGACGTTTTATGGATGTTAAACATTTTCAGCAGTTAAGTATACATAATCAGTAGTTTGATACTAAGCATACATGGTGGAAGAATTTTTTTTTTTCATGCTGAAGATCGAAGTTCAAAGGACGAGCCGCTGTTTTTGATGAAAAACAGCTTCCGATGGCGAACATTTTTTTTATCGTAAAAAGTAACTAAAAGTAATAAAGCAAAATATTCAACATAATGGCCCGGTCATTTTCCAAATCAGTTCTTTTTTGCTTTCAGTAAAAGGAAGAAAAAGACAGAGAAAAGGACATTGAAAGTTTCTTTGGATTGACATGCGTCTTATTTCCCAATGCTATACTTTTGGGTAAACTGCGAAATGCTGGTCTTCTAAATGCATGATGATCTTTTAAATGGATGATGTTTTTTATTTCTCAAATTCATGTTTCTTTTTCTGCATACATAAAATTATTTTTTTCCTGTATTTTAAGTGAAATTGCTGTATTGCAGAGATATACAGACATCGGCCAGCCTCATATGATAGGCAATTTTTTTTTAATGTAAGTTTTTTGATTTTTGACGAAAAATTAAAACATGGAAAAGGTTCCAATTATAGTTTAATAAAAAATAAACACTTAAATAATATGAAATATTTATTCAATGTTTTAATTGAATTCGAAATAAGAGATAAGAACTTTTGTCAATAAGCTAACTTGTAAGTGCTAGCTTGAATACAGTCTCAACTACATTTTTGTTAATTCATTTCTTTCTCGACCTATTGTGATAGAATAGACTCGGTTGACTATCAAAATGTCAAACTTCGGAGAATGTTTGTTTTAAATGTTTATTAGTTATTTTATGGGATTGCAAAAAAAAAAAAAAAAAAAAAAATCATAATAAAGAGTTGTTATTTTATAATTATTTATTTTATATTATAATACACAAAACTATTTTATTTAAAATTTCACTAAATTATGCATAAGGTTATTTTATTTTAAAATTACCTAAAAAATTTATTTATTTAAACTTTTCATTTTAAAATTACACATAAATTATTTTATTTTAAAATTACACTAAAAATTTTATTTATTTACAAATTACAATTTAATATTACAGTAAATTATATTTAAAGTTTTTTTATTTTAAAATTATACTAATCAATTTATTATCATATTTAAAATTACATCAAATTTTTTTATTTTTAAATTAATATTTATTACACTATTTTACTTACATCGAACATTATATGTAGTTGTTGCTAGTTGTACGCTTTAAAATATGGAAACCTATTTAAATCCACATATATTTGTGAACAGACATGAACATTCAAAAAATAGATCAATCGAAATCTTTTGACTAATTACTTTTGATCTTCGTTCATATAAAAATTGAATCAAATACTACAATACTTATTAAGTTATAGTGATGCTATCAAATGCTCTTATGTGCTCTTCAATAAATATTATTCCTTTTCCGTTATAAATAAATAAATTAATTAAATACATCATAGATAACTTTCAGATTTTGTGTGTGTGTGGCCTGCGGTGATGTTATAGTGATGATCTTCATAAGTCTTTTTATTCCTGCTGTTGTTGTTCTAATGTAGCTGGCAATACATAGACGGCAGGGGCCTGATGGCCGAGTGGCTAGCGTTCTGGCGCTTGGTATCACAGGTTTTGGATTCGAATCCCGGTGGGGCCATAGATGTTTGTAGTGGATCGGAATCCACTTTAAGCCGTAGGTCCCGGTCTCATATGACCGTAGAGCGTCACATAGCCCAATCCGCCTTCTTCTTATCTACATCATTTACAAACTGTAAAGGGGCAACTCAGCTCTAGGCATAGTAGTGTGGTGCAGTGTAGTAGTAATAATAAATATACAGTTAATCTTTATGTCACAAGCAAGGGCTGTACCGCTGTTACTCATTTAGCACTACCCAGGGGCACTTGTAGTTTGAAGGTATGCTACGGACGCGAGTAATACTAGCCCTGCAACTCTCTACGATCGTATTAGACCAGGGCCTACGGTTTAAAGTGGATTCCGAACCCCTACAACATCCATGGCACCGCTGGGACTCCAACTCGAAATCTGTGGTACCAAGCGCCGGAACGCTAGCCACTTGGCCATCGGACCCTTTTTTTATTCCTATTGTATTTAAATTGAATGTTTCAGTATGAAGCGTTCAGTAAAGAAAAAATAATGACCAATTAAATGGCACTACTCTACTCATGCCTAATGGTAACGTACTCTGCTAACGTATAGGTGGGCTCAGGTTGGAATCCGCTAGCGATATCTGTGGTAGTCACAGCTCCCTGTGATGACTCGATGGTGATTGTGAGAATGTCAGGCTGTCTGATGGGAATTTTTCAGGTTTGCTTTCAAATGCATTCCAATCACCCTCAAAAGTTCACCCGGATGCCCTTATCCATCCTATTCGAGTCATTCGTCAGTGGAACACAAGACCCATAGATGGTCAACAAAAGAAAATGAAATGGTACTGAAAATTTCCTCAAATTTGCATGTCTATTAACCAATGATGATTAAGCTATGAATAGTATAAAAATGCTTGCTGGCATTTAAATGCATGACGTAGGCTGGAAATTTAATTTCTCTGTTGAATTTTTGTTTTGGTGTTGAAATGAATGCTTTGCTGTATTTTCTCTCTATTTTCATTTATTTTTGTATTGAAAGAATATTACTTCAAATGATTTTTCCCAAATTAGGAAACTTAATAAACTTTAAAAACCTTTTTATTAGAAATATAAATTCAAATTCAAAGAAAAATTACTCAATAATGTATGGAATAATTATACACAAAATCAGTAAATAATAATATAAATTATATAAGTTATATTATTTATTTTATTATTTATTGCTATTACTAATAGATGCAAACTTAAATCTGATCTTTACTCATTAAAAATTATAAATGGGATTTTTCAGAGAGTATCAGGGAAGTATTTCATGGAAAGGAAGAAATATTTGGGGAAATAATTCTCTACAAAATGCTTTTAAGAAACTTATTGAAATAAAATTATAATTGGTCAACATTTTCATCAATGAAAACAAAGAGTTATATCTAAACTAGAATTGGCAACTTCAGCTACAACAAAAACCATACTCTCTAGCAGATAAATAATTCAAAATAAGGATATAGAAGACAATACAGATTTTTACTTTCATTTTAACTTGTAAAATGAAAGCAGTTGCAAAAGTCCTTCTGAAGCTTCTTGCTTGTTAAAGCACTAACGTATGCATATTACCCGCAGGTTATTGAATGCTTCCAGTTAACTAAAATAAGAAACAATAAACTTCGTATTTTCTGTTTAAAAAGTTTATATTTTGATAAAGGATAGAATTTTTAATTTTAAAAAGTAGTTTTATTCATTCTTAAGTGTGCAATTCCATTGGTTTTTATATATTTCATAATAGTACATTTTCAAAATTGAAAAGAGAGAAAAAAAGAATAATAAATTAATGTTAAAAATTGGTTATTAAAATATTATGACACTAACACTATATCATTTACCATCAAAACCGATTAGAAACAGCATAGCGCATTGAGAAACACTAACACTGTTACACTGAGAAAACGCTATGTCATTTGCCATTAAAACCTACTAAAAATGACATAATGCACTAAGAAGCACTAACATTATTACATTAACAAATACAGTGCCATTTACAATTAAAACCTATTAAAAACATAATGCACTAAGAAACATTACGACATAATATATAAGAAACATATCATTTACCATTAAGGCTTATTAAATATAACATAATGCACTAAGAAACATTAAGACATAACATATGAGAAACATATCATTTACCATTAAAGCTTATTAAATATAGCATAATGCACTAAGAAACATTAAGACATAACATATGAGAAAATATCATTTACCATTAAGGCCTATTAAATATAACATAATGCTCTAAAAAACACTAACACTATTGCTACGTCATTTACTATTAAAACCTATAAGAAATATATAATACAGTAAGAAACGATAACACTATTACACTCAAAAACTCTCTGCAATTTAACATCAAAAACTTTTAAAAATAACACGATGCACTAAAAAACAATAATACTATTACACTGAGAAATACTATGTGCTTTACAATTAAAAGCTATTAATATATAATGCAAGGGAACATATTTATTATTTTTAAAGCATCTCGCTTAAAAGAAAGAAATGTTAAGAATTCGTAAAAATGGTTACATGTTAGCAGTAAAAAATGGCCCATCCTTCACCACTAAGACAATTCTAAAATAACATAAAGCACCCAAAACACACAGGCCTGCTTTTTAAAACAATCGCCTCAACATGGCGTCTGCCTTCCAAGAAAAAGAAAGCAAAGCAAAGAGGGGGAAGTGATAATTTAGCTTCCCTTCGTCACCCACAATGCTCTTTCAACAAAACCACTCAATCAAGCATTTAGTAGCAACAGTAGCAAAGGGAAAAAAACCACCGAAGGAACCCTGCTTGGAACGGCAGCCCATTCCTCCTCGATTCATCCAAAACAATAAAGTATTTTGTAGAAGCTCCCCCCCAACCCACTTTGACCACACCGGTGGGTGAACAACGTGTTGTATTTTCCCACCATTGCCGAGAAAAAACGTTTTTCCGGTCTGCCGAATCCTGACTGCAAAGCCGTGAAGAAGCGTTTGGCTTTTAAGTCCATTTCAAATCCTCTGCCACACTTGGATCGCTTTGCTTTTTGCTTTCTGCTTTTGCTTTCAGATACACTTTGTAATAAAGAAAGGATAACTTATTCGGAAACAAGTGGAATTAGGTGAAAAAAAAAGAGGATTTCCATCATCTTTTTTTCCAACACAGATTTCAATTTTTTTCTTTTTTTTTTTTTTTTCCGTCTTGAGAGAAAATGTGTTTTTTTTATTAAGTTATACTTAAGTACCAAAAAGTAGTTATATTTTTAAATTGAGAAATAAATCTTCAGACAAGTGTGTAGGTATTTTATGGCCTTAAATAATTAATATAATAGTATAAGTAATAATGATAATGAATCTTATATATATTGAATAATATCCATATACAGTTGAAATACTGGTACTCGCATTTATTATCATTTTTATTTTTATTATTTATAAGTTTGGAAGTACTATAAATATACCCAGAATTTTATTATTATCAAATTAATAATAATGCAACTATGGTACTATTATTAAAATTACATAGCTTTGTAACATTATTATTTTACAAAACTACGTGCATCTTAAAACTAAAAATTAAAAAGAAATCCCATATTCCGTAATAACCTTTCCATCAATTTCATACTCAGTAATTTTCAAATAATAAAGGCTTAAAACATTTTTTAGTGGAAGCAAAAATCCATAAATCATAATATATATATTCTGGCGCCCCATGCCACTGGTTTTGGGTTCGAGTCCCGGAGGGTGCGGTGGTTGTTTATAATGTTTCGGAATCCTAAACCGTAGGTCCTGGTATAATAGGACTGTAAAGCATTGGACGTCGGGTTGACAATCCTACCCCGTAAAAAGAAAACATCTCCTGTCTTGAAATCTGTCAATGGGCAGACGGCCTTGGCCCACCATATGGCTGTTAAGCCACTGATGATGATGATGATATATATATATATATATATATATATATATCATCATCATCAGTTGAAATATATATATATATTTCAAAGGGAATTGTTCCAATTTTATATAATCAGAAATCTACTATCTTTTTGCTCTCTCTGTGCTTTTGACATTTGTTTGGTATTTGTTTGAGATATTGGTGAAAAATTAATATAAAACAATTTATTTTACATTAAAAAAGGAAAATATGAAAGTATTGTAAATAACAAACATGAAAGTTAATTAACATTTATCAATATTTTCTTCAATTTCTGATCATAATCGGTTTTTTTTATTTTCTCTACTATTTTTTCGTCGCTTTCTACACAATTCTGAATAAATTAGAATATTAAGTAAGACAAAAATCTAATAACAAAAATAAAAATAAATAATTCTGGTTTCGATTAATTCCTTTAAGTAGAGTTCTATTTTTGTAAATTTTACGAAAACTTTTCTATTTATTATTGAAATTACATTTTTCGCTCATAAAATGAAATTTAGATATCAGCACAAACCGGAAAGACATTCATATAAACTGGTTTGGAATTCTTGATTATAAAATTAACTGATATGTAATTAGATTTTATCACTATAGATTTAAATGATTATGACGCAAAGAAGGAAGACCATAAACTTTTTTTTATCAGTGCGTCTTCTATCATTATTAAAACTTTTCTCAGAAATGTACTAAAGGAACGAAGTCATTAAAAAATTGTTTAGAAAAACTCAGCCTAATTACTAACTTTTTCAGGTTAAGTGCTTCATGCGTGGAGTCGATTAAAAACAATAATTTAAAAACGACTGCATGAAGCGAATATTACAGGAAAGATGCATTCGACTTTCTTTGAGTTTGTTTTTGTTTAATCAGGGCCGACTTATATAAAATTAGAAAGCAGAGAGCATATGAATAAAACCATAATAGCCATTTATCTTATATAAGAACCCAAACAAATTATATCTTTCTTTTAATATTTTGAAATGAATCTTTTTTTTTAATGTTTTCAAGAATTATTATTGCAATTAGACTTGAAGATTAAGGGTTATTATTCGATTATAGCCTTTATTTATTTGATTGCCTTAAATACATCCCATATGACAGCGAAATGCTTCTAATAATTCTATACGAAGAAAAATATTTTTAATCTTTGATAATCTGGTAAGTAATGACATCGGACTGAGTAATGACATCAAAAACCAGGCTTTATAGTAATGGCATCGTTCGCATTTTTCAAAGTGATGAAAAATCAAGAGTTGCTTTGAAAATGAGTTACTGGTATCGACACTAAATATTTTATAGAAGATATGTTTTATTTATTTGTTATGAAAGAATTCATAAATTAAAATAAAGAATTGAATTTTAAAATATTAAAATATTCTGCTATTTTAAAATTGTTAGCCCCTAAAATATTCTTATTACAAATAAAAATCTTACATTTTTTTTAATTCTATAAATATTTTTCTTTGTACTTTACAAAGAGAGATGTATACTGGAGAGACACTTACACTTTTATATCACTTCACAAAGATTGCTAGATGCACTTGATGTAAACATAATGGATTAACAATTGCTAATCCAGTACTACAGTACGTTAGATCAGTGGTCTCCAAACTACGGCCCGCGGGCCAAATCCGGCCAGCCAGTGTCATCAATCCGGCCCGCGACAGCGAATAGCTCATTGTTGCTGTAATAAGTTGAATAAAAAACACACAATGATAATAACTCGGTTTTATTGACTTGCTAGGTAAAGCTTAATGACAAGCATAATACGCAGAAAATTTAACTTAAGCATAGCAACTAACAAATAATTGAAATGAATCCCACTTACGTTATAAACCAGTGAACATCCCGCGGTAGTTATGTTGAGGTAAAGAGTATCACATATGTATGTATATCGATGTTTGAAATGTATATATCCTGAATCAAACATATGAATTTTATCCTGAAAATCCCTCAGGAACGGAAAAGCTAAATTAACGCGAATGAAACCGTGGGGTATCCACTTGTAAAAAAAAATACTAATGAGATTTATGTAATTGTGATTTTTCGCTGACAGTAGTTTGTAGTTAGCAAGCGTATGCTCGTTCAGAGCGCGTACTCGGAGACTGGTCTAGAAATTATAGATAATGGCAGAAAAATTAAAACGGTTTTGGCGCTTGGTACTTACTGGAGAAAACAGTATGGCCCTAAGGCTGGAAAGTTTGGAGACCTGCGTTAAATCATTAGACATGGTTGTCGAAAACACCTTTGCTATTTTGCTCATTCCATTTCTTGTTTGCAAAGGAGAATGAATTAAGGAATGATTATTTTTTTTTATAATGAGAATGTAAGAATATCCGAGTGGTTCTCGAGCAAGAAAGTTATCAAAGGGCAACATTCTAAATTAAATATTGTTCATTTTTTTTATTTGATTGAAGTATTCTTTTGGAGCTATTTAGCCTCTGGGGGCTCCATCTCCGATAGCACAGAGTAAATATAGTTGAAACAATGAAAATTGCTCAGAATATATTTACAAATACAATAAAATTAACTTTTAAACAAATAAAAGAAAAGAAAAATATTTAAAAATTAAATTAAAATTTTGCGCGGACGTTTTAAATCATAATTGGGAACGTAAGAGTCAATCTCCTGGATTGCAGTATTTTGATTAATGAGCGTGTCAAAAAAATTAATAGAGTTGTGTTTAAGAAAATCTTTTAAAGAAGGAATGCTAATAGCTTTATAGATATCAGAATTGCGCATGAAACATTTAGCAGAGATCATTTGGCTAATAGTGATATTTTGTAAAGTTTAAAGCCTTTTAAAACTAGATTTAGCTGCATATGACCAGACCGGACAAGCGTACGAGAGAATTGGGGGAAGCATAGCAGCATACAGAATTTTGTTATCCTTAGTCATGGTAGAATTTCTATTTATAAGTGGGTAGAGTTTTCTGCAGGCAATACGAATTTAGTTTTGGTGTACAGAAAATGCTGTTTCCAATTTAAATGCTGATCCAGAATAACTCATAAATATTGAGTTTGACTATTCTAATGGATAATACTGTTGATAATAATCACTGTTTTTTTACGTTTATTTCCAATAAAGAACAATTTCAGTCTTATCTAGTTCATTTAAAGAAATTTTCCATTAATTGAACCAGTTATTGAGAACTTTAAGAAAATTAGTACGGGTGATAGCTAAGAATTTAGTGTTGAAATATTGATCCTATTTTGAGTATTATTATTATTGCCTTGTTTGTGGTTGAGTCAAATTTCCAGCCTTTGAAGAGAAAAAAAATTAAAAACCTGTAAAGAATATGTAATCTATTATATTTCTTTAGGATTTAAAGACTCAATATTAAACATATCCAAAGAAAATAAAAATTATAGGATAAAATAATATTTACTTGAAATCATGATTTAAAAAAAAATGGGCGTTTAAACGATCTTCTATTTGAATATGTTCAACGAAAGGAATATTTTGTTTACATAACAGCTGCTAGAGAATGAGAATTCAAACTTGACCTTAATTTCCTCGGCAGATCGAATAGAAACTTCCTTTCAATTCATTTCAGATTTAATTTGTTTTCAGAGAATCTCCTTGAAGTCGAACAATTTTCCTCGCCTAGCTTTACTTTAAAAAGACAACAGAAGTTTAAAAATAATACACGTGTTTCATTAGAAATGGCTATTTTATGCAGTACATGTCATATTTCTTATTATTAGGATGGAAACATTTTAATGACTGAAAATTAAAAATATAAAATTCGATTTTACATTTCTTTTAGTAGTTTTAGACAAAGTGGTCATTAATATTGATAACTCGTTATCGTATGTATTCATTATTTAAGATTAATGTAATTATAAAAACTAATAATAATGTAATAATAGCTTGCTGTATCGGCTAACATCGACATCTATAAGAAATATAGACCTTATATAACTAACTTAGCTTATTTACGAAGAATAAAATATGTATTTATGAAAGAATTGTAAAATATTTCTTTTAATTTTTATGTTTAAGATCCCCACTTTGTCTATGTCTATTAAAAAATGAGTCTGTATGACTGTAATTGGCTGGATGTCTGTAGACTTAATTTCATCATATACTTGCATTTTGCCTATTTCTAAAATTTCCCTATTAATACAATTTGCAATTTTGGATAAAAAAGGACCATTTTTAATATCTATATTTACAAAAACATAATCTACACAAATATACCTTAAATCAAAATAATGTGTAAGATAAATGTTCTTTAATGGATCGTACAACATTTTTAACCATACTTGCATACGTGAATATATCATCTAGATTGAGATATTCTCAATCTTAGAAACTTCAATCAATCTTATTAAATGTAATATAATGGACACACAAAATCGATTGAAAATAGTTAAATTTACCTTTCAAAATCATGAGTAAAAAGTCTTTAAATATCGAGATTGAAAGTATAAATTGATTTTTTAACAAAAAACAGCTACATATTTACATCTAAAATGTTAACATTTTCATGAAAATTTTTAATTCAAATTCACCAAAACTATGTGGTTTGATATCATTTGCCAATCGTCGATATTTCTGTTCTACGGATGTGAAATATTTATGAAGACTTAAGAGATGGTACATAAAGTAACAGCGAAAACTCGTTTGTATAGAATAGGCTTTTTAAAAATTTTCATTCGCCTGCACAGTTGCCAGCATATTCATTTTATCTCACATGAAAAAGCTAGATGAATGATGTAGTGTCCCTGCCCACTTGAACCTTTGGCACCTAGATATGATTCTTTATTAAACCAATCGAAATCCTGAATAGGTCTAATATTTTAGAGAGATTAAATGATCAAACAGATCATCAACTTAACCCCTTGAAGAATATATCATAATAATGGCAGATAAATTTATTTTGTCCTTCATCACATACAGAAGAGGCGTTTATAATATAAATAGCTCTCCACCAAGAGCAACAATCGCGCAAAAAAACCCTAAAGCTCAACGTCTTCATGTTCATCATTTGTCAAATGACAAATCGCTTTACCTCAGGACACGAATATAAAAAGTAAACGAAGCGCAGAAAGTGACCTTTGGAACATTTCAAAATGTATTCGAATGGTAGCCACCATATTTTGACAATCAAAAGTTGATAAGTTATTGCCATTTTCTTCGAAATACCAACATTACCGCTACAGAAATGAGCGCAACGGTTCCATAACCAATGAAATTTGGTGGCAATCTGTTGCTGAACCACGCCCTAGCAGCGAAACGAATGGACCCAACAGTTCAGAGGTCTAAGGCGCACCCGGTGAATGATTGTCAGAAGATAATCGACTTTTAAGCAGCTTTCAACGTAACCAGGTGTCTCAAATGGAATACCACCAAATACTAAAAGATGGACGATAAGAAAAATGCATTTTTCTTTATATACATCCATCCACTTTGGATATAAATACATTCCGTAGCCGCCGTGTGACAACCGAAGAAGGTTAAAAAAAGAAAAACCAAAATATAAAAAGTTTGCTAGTAAAGAAGGTGGACAGTTGAGATAGCTTTCTGAGATGGATGGCATTCAGAGCTGGGTGTAAAAAAAGGGAGAAAAAAAGAATAATAACTGATGGCGGGTACTGTCGATACCTATCAATAGGGAAACTCGTCCTACTGGAATGCTGAAAAGACTTTTTTTTTTTTTCATAATTTTCTCCCATTTTTTGAAACCTTGATTAAAAGAGTGAAGGGAAGAGAGATAAATGAGACCTTGACTGCTTTCGTATAAAAGCTGCATAATAGGAATCCTTCCCCAAAATTAAATATGCAATGTCTGGAAGTGAATAAATTTCCAATATCCATTTATTACTTTTTTTTCAACACAGAAATTAAAGGAAAAAATATCGAATTTTTTAAACTATAAAAAAAAATAAGATTTTTTTTTTAGGTGAGGGGGAGGTTGAAGCTATCGAATTTCTTTTATCTTTCGTTAATCGTAAATATTAATTTAAAGCAACGTCATTGACTACATTAATAGAGGAATGTAGGAGATATTAAACACTTTTTTTAAAAGAAAGTTCAAGTTTTTTTTCCTTTGTACATTTTTTTGGTGCTTTTAAAAAATAATTAAAATTATTAGAAAGATGAGATGCCCGCTCTAAAATTTAATTATAATGAGAAAATGAAAAGTTATGCTTTGGCTCGATATTTTTTTCAAAGTTCTCTTTTGAAATGAAAACAGTTACTTTCTTTTATACATGGAATTATATAAGGGAATATGTAAGAATCATTTTTATATTTTCTGCACCAATTTAATACTTTTTAAATACTTTAATAATTAATACAAAACATAGTAATTACTCTGAGTTCGCTTTCTCTATAGCTATTTTGAATCTTAAGTTGATGTAAAATTCCATAAAACTGTTTCATACAAGAAAATATATACGAAGAAATTGTATCTTTTGTCTCTGTTTTTTATTTATTTATATTGATAATTTAAATATAAATCTAAATAAAAGTAAATATTTTATAGATATTTGAATATGTAAAATAAAGTCTAGTTTTCAACTCAATTAGTTATTTTAGCATATCTTTCGTCTAAAACTTTAATAGAAAAAAAATTTATCATCAGGTTATAAAATTATTTTCTTCTTTAACATATTCTTTAAAAAGCTGGAAAAAAAATTTCTTGAATTTAATGTTTTTATTTTAAATAAGTTAATTAATAAAAAATTAAAATCGAAAATGATTAAAAACAAATTGCTTAGCACTAAATAACTACAAACATACCTCACAATTAGCAAATGTTTATTAACCGAATGAGTGATTCTTTCTTGTATCAGCTAATAATAAACAAACTTGTAATATAAGCTCTATACGTAAATTGTAAAATATATGCGTGTAAGTGTATTAAAATAGTGTCACTTAAATTACTGTTAATAAAAATTAACTTAAATAAAAGGAAAAAATTATTTAATTAAAATCAATTTAATAAAAATTAAACTAAATATCATTTAAATTAATTTTAATAAAGTTTACATAATTCAATTTTGTATTTATTAAAAAATTGTTTAATTTCACTATTTTTGGCAAAATAATACCAAATCTAACAAAGAAATCATAAAGTTTTTATATGAAGTGGAAATAATTTTATACCATGCAGCATTCTAGAGCATTTCGTTGTTTGGTTTGACAAGAAACAGGATGTTTATAAGTTATATTCCTAACATTTTGAAATAAATGGTTTCTTGCGAGAGAAAGCAATACAATGCAGCCCAAACTGAAATCCGGTAGTCGAGCTGTCAATCCGTCATCTCAACCAAGGGTTCTTTTGATCCACGATACGGATCTTTTGCTAATGTTGAAGAGCCAGTAGTGCGAATGCCCTGTAACCCGATCACGCCACTTTTCTTATTATGAGTAATCACAACCTTTGTACAAAACCCATAGTCATTTTCGTACTCCTCTTTAAAATCAGAGTGCAGCCCTCTCACGAATTTCCGACAACTGTGCTCTGCTGAGGAATCCACCCACCCAAGTAGATGACGTCTTGTAATGGAACGTCTCCACCTGTAGGTTTCGACACTTCGCCATAGATGATAGGCATTTGGTTCAAAATCGGGTTCCACTTTCTTCAAAACACCAAAATCAAACTGGATTTTTTTTCCTTTCTTATTTATTTATCCATCAAAAATTTGAAATGATCTCGGAGATGAAATGGAAAGGAGTCTGGATATTACGATAAAAAACAGTGTTTTCAATCTGAAATGTTTTTAAGAGTGTTATTTATTTTTTTAGTGAAATATTGGATCTTCAATCGCTGAAAGTCTAGCTAACGATATATATATATATATAGTTCGAAATTTATTGTCCAATTATCAAATAACATAGAAAGTAGAGAAGAAGTGTTATATTCAAATGTATAACAACAGCATTTTAAAGCTGAAAGCTTTTTAAAGTGCAGGGTTCAAGCAAAATGTCGGACTTTCAGTTTCACCCCTCTAAAGAATTCAGTGCTTTTATGACCTTTTTTAAGTTAAAAATTATTTTTATAATGATTATTGTTTCTGTACACAAAATGAAAAAGAATGTTTGTCCAGAAAGGAATCATTATGTAGATTATGCATCAAATTAACATTGCTACTACTGTCAGCATTTTTAAAAATTGGATATGAATAAGGCATATTGGATTTGGTTTGTTGCTCTACAGTCATCTTGTGCACACGAGGGCTAAACAGACCGGGACCTACAGTTAAAGTGAATTCCGAACCACTAACAGGCATACATGCTACTTCCAGGATTTGAATTTAAAGCCTGTGATACCAAAGGCCAGAGCGATAGCCACTTGGCCTCCAGGCCACAGGAATATTGGAAGCCAGATTATGCTTAAAAAAATCAATGAGCGAATTTCTGAAGTTGAGCTAATCATGATTTTAAATTAAATAAAATAACGTTATTCGAACTGAAATTAGAATATTTAAGTTAGGAATCATTTCATGCTGTAAAAAGAGTTATTTTTATGTCAAAACTTCTATGAGATACATTATTTACAAGATCCTGCTTTTAAATAATATCGACTGCCATAGAATTTAGCCAAAAACATTTACTATTTTTATTTTGTATTGAAAAATATCTTCAAAAAAATAAATGTTAATTCTTAATACTATATGCTTTAAAAAAAATCATGTATTTAAAAAAGGCGATATCTTCAGTACCTCTTTAAAATGGTAGCAAAACAATAAAAATAATAGTTGAATGAAAACTGACAGGAATTTTATTACTTTTAGGCTAAAATATACTTATATACTGAATAAATTAAAAATTTTTAGAACGTAACTAAATTTATTATCAAAATTATTTGATTATCCGATTCAATGTTAAAATAAAAATTACAAATTAAATAATGATTAAGATAATAAAAGACCGTTATGTGTTGCTCAGTTATGTGAAAAAAACTACAAAGAACATAATAATATACAGATTACAAATATTAAAAGCCAATATAGATGTATGTCTAACAATAGAATATACAAAGGGAGAATGTTTATGCGAAAAGTGAAATAAGAGTTATTATCTATACAATTTAGGAGAAAATCTTTTATATTCAATAATAATAAAAAAAAACTGAGATGTGTAAAATTTAAGGTGTTTCAGTTTTGATGATATTAGTTCTGTTAAGGAAAATGTACTGTCAAGATATCTGAAACCAAAGAATTTTACTTTCTATAAAAATTATGCTTTTTCATAATAATTTCATGATGATTTGTCAAAATGTACGCTGTCACATCTTAATATTTTTTACACTAGTGCTAAGTACTTTGTATTTTTTGCAATAAATTTTTAAGAAATTTAGTAATATCTCTACACTTCTATAATCCTGTTGATTTATTTAATAGAACATGCAAGGTTTTCTATTACAATGAACAAAGTAATAGTCTGAATACCACAAAGTAAGTAAATTTTTTTTTAATAAAGAATCTAATGCATAATTAATTATGTAGTATTTTTTAGAAAGGAATTACGGAAAATAATAAATCATTAGTCAGGCAGTTTATAACATTCATTGAGTAGTTTGACTTTTAACGTTCAAAGCCACTCCCTTACCATATATTTTCTTATTAAGGATGGGATCAACCCTGCATAAAAACTGCAAAAGCAACAAAAAATTCTCCACTTCATTTATTAGATACCTGAAAGTAGTTGATGATCCTACACTTTACACTTTATTATAAATTTATCAGGGATCCTACATGAAAATAACAATGAATTAATTTTAAAATTAAAATAGTCATAAAAACGAATAAAAAAATGGAAAACGCTGACGTGTATCTATAAAATTATTTTCGTTTCACTTTTTCAGTAAATGTGAAAGTGTATCATTTTGTCACACTTCATTTCAAATGGATAGGAGGGTTACTGTTAGTAAAAAACATCTCAGATACATAAATAAAAAAAAGAAACAAACCAAACAAAAATTTAATCTTAGATTTCGTTTGTTGTAATTAAACTTTGGAAAAATATATAATAAACAACTTGGAGATCCTTTTAATATACGTTTTCTTAAACAGATGCTATATTAATGTTATTTAATTAAATAAGCAACTGGCAAGTGGCGTACTGATCACAAAGTACCAATGGGGATAGACCCCTTAACCTCCTCATCTTAATTCATATATAAATTTACGATTCTAATGGCTTAAAGTTAGTCAGTGATAAAAAGAAAGTTTCTAAAAATTAAAAATGGTACTCGAAAAAATTAAAAAAATACTAAAAATAAATAAAGTTAAAATTAAAATTAAAAGAATTTTAAGTTAAAATCCGGTACAATTAGGGACTAGTTGTCGATGCTATAAAACTATTTAATATGATTAAAAATTGAGATTGCTGAACGTCTGGACCGTAACGATGCATCTGAAAATAGAAAACATTAATAGCCTCCCCCCTCCGCCCCCCAAAAAAAAGGCCGATCTCAGAACCAAAGTTCTGGTATTTTATTATTATTTTTTTTAATTAAATAAGCAATATATTTTCTGCATCATTATAGTACTTCGCATTATAGCGTTCCCTATTATAGATAAATAAATACATTTGTTTTAAGGAGAGGCATATCAAGAACGATGTGTCCTGAATATAAAACGATAGTTATTCAAAATAATGCTATATTCAACACAAAAATTTTAAAATTAAGTTTTTAATTAAGTATAAATTTTATTTAACTGCGATGAATGTTAAAATCTTGCATAATTATATAAAAGGATTTGCTGATGAAATGTTTAAAGTAAATTTAAATCAATAGTAGATTAAATTTAGAAAGTATCATTTCAATTTATTAGCAAATGTGTTTTTATAGGTCATTTTGCACTGTCTGTTTTAAAAAATGACCATGAGAAAAAGTAAAGATTAATTTTCAAATACTAAATTAAGTTTCACAAGTTTTAACAGAAATGTTGTCGTAAACATAATAATAACAATAAAGAAGAGTAAACATAATAAAAACAATAAACAGATAATTTTGCTTCCGATTTGAACATCATAAACACATTTTTGGACACTTAACTGAAATTAAAATAATGAAAGAACAGAAACAATGAGGAAATAATGAATAAAGAAAAAAAATCATTTGTAAGTTTTTATTAGCAATTTGCTTCGTAAAACCCTTAATATAAATTTAATTAAATGCCATTGCTTAGAATAGATCAATAAGAAGTTTTCAATAAAAATTAAAGCAACTCACCAAATATGCTTGTTAATTTTCTTATTGATGATTTCTATCAAGAAAAATTATTATTAGTTATTTAAATTAATTAATTATCCTTACATTTTAAAAAATTAATTGTGAATCACATTTAGTAAAAATTAATTTTGAAACTCAAAATCAGTTAAGCAAGTTGAAACAAAATATTTTCTTGCAATAAAGTTGCGAAAGAGAACTAATTTCTTTCCTTTAATTAACAGCCATATTTAAAATACATTTCTAGACTATTATTTGAAATAAAACATAATGAGAAAAATAATATTTAAAATCAGGTTTTTTTTTCCCAAATAAATAAATTTTTAATGCTAAGTTCAATTGAAGAATAAGAGAAAGGTCAGAAAGAGAAGCTTCTTTTAAGAGAATCATCATAAGCTCGTTTTGGGATGCTAAATTGAAATAAAGCGCAACAAAAGGACAGAAATAATGAGGCAAAACATAAAAAACATTCTTTCTGTTGCAGGATGTTTCTTCCCTCACAATGACCACCCAAGCAGCCCGCTGTAAGTTAACACAGCCATGGAGATGAAAGGAACACGAATTAAAACACCTGCGCTAGAACAATAACTTTACTTAATCGAGTTATAAACTTGAAATGGAACTCGGAACTGTAAAGAAGGTGTTAAGAAACTGTATTTTAGGCGGAATGGCCCATTTGAAAACAGAACTGTGGGTGTAAATTTATGCTCTTCTTTGGCTTTCATTTGTTTTCTTATTTTTACATTTCGCAGTCGTTTATTATTTTTGCTGCAAGCACATTTAGTTTTCATTATTACCGGTGTACCCACTATCTGTCACTGAAGTATTTTTTACTGTTCAAAGAAACTATGGTAATTTAGTGCCTTGGGGTAAGGAATACATTGTTGAGGTTGCAGTTAGTGAAAAATGACTTCATCATTCCCAGGCCCATGATTACAATGCAAAAATCTTAAATCTTAAGGTGAGGCCCACGCCTTGAATTTTGGGAAATTAAGTGGAACAAAAATTATTCTGATGACCATGAATTCATTTCGGGTAAAAGATTAGCGTAGTCATCAGTAGCTTTTTCCAGCACTCTATTTTGGGTATTATATTTTTGTGGCGTGCACAGAATATTAAAACAACGAATTCTTCATACTTTGGTTTATAGTATTTCAATCTTCAAGAAACCAGAGGGGCATGTCTTGAGTGTGATTTAGAGCAGCTGTTATACTTATTTTTTAAAAATTGTACAGAACTCGGCATTATCTGATTTAATTAATAGGTTTCTGATAAAAATATTTCATAATTGTTCCAGTAATGTAAAATAGTTTAATTTTAAAAATATATAACTCGTGTATTAAATTTATCAATAATTGAAAAGCTATATCCAGTAGTAGAAGATTACATTTTGCAATCATAATTAGATACTAATTTGCTTTGATTTAGAAAATGCTCACTAATTTTACTTCATATTTGTGCTCATAGATAAAAATGAAATATTTTGAAATAAGAATATTGTTGGTCTTAAATAAACAATAATGAGGATTGTAAGAAATACTTATAGGGTAAATACATTTTTAAAAAGAAAACATTAAAATGTTTGCATTTCGTGTCTGTTTAATTATCATCGTCATTTTTTTTTCCGACGAAAAGTACAAATGCGCCCTTCGTGCAACCGAAACACTAAAAAAAATAAATCCTTTGTTATAAGAATTTATTTGTAACAATATTTTTATATTTAAATGAAATTACTTTGCTTTTAGAACTCTAACTTTAATGAGATACATAAAAAAAACCACGCAGTTGCTTTTTTCGACAGATATGGAAATCCTTTAGTAACCAAGCAAATTTCGCTTTTGTTATAAAAATCACAATCAATGAAATAAATAATAGGGAATCTAGGCCAATGCCTTTAAATGCAAGTGAGTGAAAAAGTGTTGAAACAACTCATATTAATATTAATTGAATTAATTAAAATTAAATTTTCTTCATTTCTGCAGAGCATATTTTCTCCTAAGTCCTCATTTGAAATCCTTTATCTTTATAATTGCTACAAAAATAAAAACAGAAAATAAAAGTTTGATAAGAAATTAAATAATTTTTTGGAAAATTTTTGCTTTAAGTTTTGAAAATTGTGCAGTCAAGCTAATACGCTTAACTTAAAGGTTTTTGTACTATTGTTTGAGGCCAAGATGAAGTTCTGACAGTAATATCAAAGTCAATATTGTAGCAGAATAGTCTTTCAATGCGTCAATTATTTCAACAGTTCTTTATTTATTATTGAGTAAAACCAGAATATCCGCATGCTTTAGTCACTAGGCACAAAAAATACTTAAATTGATTGTTTTTAAAACACAAAAAAATCTGACAAAGTAGAAAACTAAACAAGATTAAAAATATGCACCGATTGTATAGTAGTAGTGTGAGCTATATTCTTTCAAGAGTAAATTGTTAGAAAAATAAAAATTTAAAAATATGCTTTGCTATTGGCATTTTAAAGTAATGTAACTTAAGTAGATGTCGAGAATTTTTCCATCCATGAGACAAATTTTGTACTATTCATCTAGATTCGAATAAATACATTAAACTCTTTAAACCACAAATGTTATTTTAGATTACATATAAGTTTTTCAACCGAAAAGGTTAGAGATTAAATGTTTAATATTGCAGAAGACTTTTGTATCGTTGCTCAGTTATGTTATGTATAAAATTAAACTTACAACGAAATTATTTTAATAATACAGAAACTGAAAGCAGTAGGTGGTTGACCCTTCAAAAAAAGTTGAGTAACCCTATTTAGAATAATTATCTTGCATATTTTATTCATTTCAGCGCTTACAAAAAAATAGTTTTTCTTGTCAATTAACCAATGTGGCCTCACCCAAAAATGAATCATTCAATGTAGCATTAGAAATTATACAAGTTTAATACTAGTTTGAAACTAAACCAACAACATCTCAGTCTATAATACAGAAGTGCAACTAGATAGAAAAAAAAATTTATTCCCTGCATTTAACCACAGAAAAGGCTTTACAGAGTTTCATTAAACATAAGCAGTTTAATATAACTCATAAGATTTAAAACATAACCGACCTGGCCCGAAGGCTTGCGGTACAATAAAACTCATAAATTAACTTCTATAATTCTGGCTCAATGCGATTATAAGTTCATTTAATCAGACAAAACCATTCTTAATGTTGTGCCATGGCAGCTTACAATCGAGCGTACTTTTAAGGAAAGTCTGAGGAGGAAAAGAAAAATAGATACCCTTGAATTCAATTCTACGAAACAGTCTCTAATAGTTTGCCAGAATGATTGAAAACAAACTTAACATTTAGCCCTTTCTAACAAAAATGTTAATCGCTATTGCGTGACTGTTGGAAAAATGAACAAAAATCATTCCGATTTTCAAATAGAACTTGAAGAATTCATGTAAAAGATGGCGTTTGTATTCACTTAAAAGTAATAATTTCTTAAGCTATTAAAGTTGTTCCGTACAGTTATAGATAATTAATAATTTCAAAATGGAGAAAATTTAATTTCGCTTAATTAAATTAAAAATTGATTCACAAAAAAAAGTCAAAAACGCAAAATTAATGTCAACTAAATGTTACGTTGTTATTATAATAAATTTAAAAAATTAAATCAACACATAATCTAAAAAGAAAACAATAATCTCAAAAAGATGACAATTTAATGACCATCTATAGTAAGTACACCTATAGATAGACAAACGAAACTAAGATGGTGGCAATGAAGTATTGAAGAACTCGAATTCACTCGAAATAAAAAAAATTGTACTTATTTAAATCTACTTGCATAACAAGTGACGAATTACTATTTGTTCTCCAATATTATCCATTTAAATATAAATTACTGAAGAAAAACTTTTTCCAGGTACATATGCGAAGAAAAATCGGAAACCCTATAACATTCACATGTACGACCTTTTAAAAAGTTCTGAGAAGCGGAAATGATAATTTGAGAAATAACCTAGAAAATAAAATTAGTGTAACAAGACGCTCACCAAAATGTGGAATTATAATAATGCCATTGTTTAAAAATGTCAATTTAGCTGTATTTATGGATATACAAAAGATTCGTTTTTGGCCGGAAGTTCGTTAAATTTCTCTTCAGAAATTCGTTTTTGTTATAAGAGCGCGTAAATTTTCTTGCTCAACCAAGTACTCGAATAAAAGAATGACATTTCTAACAGGAATTCACGACTTAATATTGACGACGTCCACTCTGTTCCCATCAAATGTCACGACTGAAGTCCATTTAACTGTCATCTAATTTGAACAATTCATATAACAGCCATCAATGCAAAAGACAAGAGGCTACCACTCGATTCGTTTAACTACTGAGAATCACATCTCTAGTGCCATATTCTTTTAAAAGAAAGGTCATACACCCACCATCAATTAGAAGGGAAAATTATTTTGTACGTTTCATGGGAAAAAAAAGCTTCCGACCCAAACAATAGACAGAGCTCTCCCCTCCTAACAAAGCAATGATCTCTTTGTTAACTTACGGCCAGCCGCGTTTCAAAAAATAGAAAGAAAAACAAGAAATACGCCGCCATTACAGAATGGTCAACTTAAACTACCGATTATGGCTGAGTACGTGAATGGAGAAGACAATGAAATTAATAAGTCGAAAGATTTCCAACAGGCGACATTTTATGAAATTGTTGAAAATAATCCATTTTTCTGCAAGCCATTAAAGAAAGGATGAGTTGCGTAATCGTGAGAAATCCCTCGAGGGCCAAGATCTCGGGTGTTTGCCGAAAACAAAGGGTTAGCAGGTTTCTATGGATCAACAAGCGAAGCACTAACCTTTATGCCTACTTATTTCTCCTTGTTAAAGATAATATCTCTACCCTTTGTGTTTTATCGACGGTATTGTTTGACTTGTGAAAGCAATAGGGTGGGACAGAAAAATTCACCAATCCCTCATACTACAGTGAGCAAAATCTCCTCATTATGAAAAGTCGGAAAGCATTTTCTTTCCAAAATGTGATCGTTATTCTAATTGCACTATTAGAAGAAATCGCTCTACATGATATTGCTTTTGATGCAGAAGCTGGACATCTAGAAACTCTAGAATAGATTGCCAAAACCTGAAGCATTGCCAAATTTATCGGAAAAGCGTCCTTCTCTGTAATCAAAAAGTAAATAAAACCACCTCGTATCTTTTTAGTCACGGCTCATTTAAAGATCATTTCCGTTTTGGAGAACCACTATCTTTTTTTAATTGATATTTTAGTCACATTGTTCCAGATGTTTTTAAAATCCAGTTTTTTTCCCCCTTCCTTCTCTCTCTTTTATATATTAAATTATGGATCGATTATAATTGCACAGACACACGAAAAAAAAAGACGGTGAGTGAGAAAGGAGGGGTCGTAAGAAGAAATTATTATTTTTGTCTACACGCATCGACTAGAACAATTAACATAAAAAAGAGGATACTTATCAAAAATGAGAGTTGTAATGCCTATATTGTTAAATAGAGCGCTTCCAAAAGATTATAGGTATTAACAATTAGTAAAAACTTAATTTAAAATGAAATTACAGATTCGGTTATCTATAAGCGATAAAATAGAAATCTAAAGGAAAATGTAACCTAAGTTATTGGATAAATAATGAAATACTAAAAAAGAAAAGGAAAACAATTTTTAATACAAGCAAAACAGAATGGAACTTAATTTTGTGTTCTAGTTTTGTTGGGCTGGGTTTTTAAGAGTGTGAAATGTAGATTAGATCAAAATCACAATTATATATTTCACTTGCTTTGAATTATTTTGTAATTCTATTTTAAATATACTTCAAAGAAAGAAAAATGTAAAGGATAAAACTATCTACAGAACTGAAAATGTTTTTATTCCTATTCTTGAATAATAGTAATTACTTTCCTGTATAAAAATGAATATTTTTAAATGTTGGTTAGAAATTAAATGCTCTTCGATTATTATTGAATGTAAATGTGATTCCATGCAAAGTTCATGTCAAGTAATGGTGAATTAAAAAAAATGTTCAGCAATCAAAAAGAAAATTCTCAATTGCAAAAATTGTCGCAGCTTCTCAAACCAATAATTTGGAGTTTAATTGTTAATGCTTTGGCGTCTTTGTTGTTTTTTCAAAGTAATGCTAATGCTTTAAAAAGAAATAATACACCTAAAATGATTTTCTTTCCCTTTCAAAACTATTTTCATTAAAGTTAAACACTCATGTATATTCTGATTTTGATAAACATTTTTTAAAACAATGATACTTGGATCAATGTTCTACGATCTTTTTTATAAAAAATTACTGTCTTCTAAAAAAATTTTCGATTAAAAAAAAAAAAAAAGGAAAGAAATTTTAAAGCATCTTTTTCATTAAAATTATCATGCTTCTTTATTCTGATTGAGAAAATGGCAGAGTAAAACGTGTTTGGAAATGTTTAAAAAGATTTATTAATAACTAATATTTCGAGGCAGAAATTTAAAAAATTCTTTAAGGAAAATTCTGCATTTTTATAATTTTTAGCTCAAATAAATTTTGCAAAGGATTTTGCTATTATGAATTGCTTAAGAATATCATCAAGAAATATTTGTTATTTCCAATTCCAGTCATTTTAGCTTAAGTCATTCGTCACAGTTGTGACAAATTTTATTGTAGAATCAGCATTACTACAGTGCGGCACAAGACGAGGGCTGCTACATAACAACCATGAGAGTGGGTAATGGCTTTCAGGAGATTTTGCAGTGGTAACTGCTCTGAATTTACGAGTTTAAATGAAAAATTCACGAAACTCTTTAACCTGGCAACGCGACTATCAATGTGCGAGACATTCCATCACATACGCCCCAGAATCTACTCGTTTTTCAAACTGGATCTTAACAGCCTTCTTCAGTAAAAAGTGAATTTCCATCAACCCGCATGCTAGCTTGCTTTTACTATCATTTTTTTATATATCAATGACCTTGAGCTGCACTGATATCATACTACGTTATTGTCCATGTCCTACGTTACTGTACGTGACTTACAAAAGTTACATAATCATATATGAGAAAAACCGCAGAACTCCCAGTTTTCTCTCATTAGAGGCATGAATGTCAATGTGAGATGTTTGCATATATTACAATCTCTGTAGAGCCGACCTGTTACTGAGAGCAATGACAGCAACCCACGCCACTAGGGGTTTGCAGTAGCAAATGCACTCCTACACACTAACCTTACAATTGTTACGAGAAAAATCATTAAACGCATATAATGTCTTGGGACGAATGTTAAACAGAATATACCAATTAAAAAGATTAATCCTTCTGCAACAAATACCGAAATTCCGCAATTTTCTAAGTAGCAAGCTCTTCAAAATGCCTCTTTACAAAGTGATGATTTTAAGAGGAATCCAATTCAAGCAAAATAAATGACTTCTATCTTTTACAAATCACGTTACATCTTTGTGGTTGAAACCTTACATATTCAAGAGAGCTATGTAAGTAGCTGTTCATTGAACCTGGTGAAAAGTAGCTTTTAAAGCGAATTCAAACAGTGACAGAAGGGAAAGTACTACTCCAAGTATCTTCGGTTCTTAAAAGTGTCACATATTAAATGACAGCTGAATCTCCTTTTGTAGTTTCTATTCGAATTTTCTGTGCGAGGCAAGCAAAGCGACATCAGCAATTAGAGCAAGTGGTAGCGTTTCTCTTCAAGAGTGCTTCAGTAAGGAAATATATGGAGGGAAAACTGAAATTTTATTATTTAATCAAAAATTCGTTATTTTTAATCCTCATCGGAATTTTAAAAGGTCATTCGACTCTTCATCGTCCGCTAAAAGTGAATTCCTTTTTTTAAAATTTACTTGAATAAATATTGTAGTGCAATTCCTTAATGCATACTACAGGTTTTCAAATTTTTATTTTGAAAGTTTGTTATTTTATGAGAAATACAGTTTTTTTTTTACAATTTAATAACTTTTCAGAATATTTCTTGGTTTACACGAACCAATATGACATTGCTTTGTAGTCGATCACTAAATTTCTTTTAATAATGTGCCTGATAAAAACTCATCAACAATATTTTACAGATAGACTTTCTTGAAATAAAGGATAAGGTGGAAACTTTCGCACATAACCGAGAATTACAAGAAAAAAAGGGGATACTAAAGTTTTAAATAAAATCTTCCATATATTCAGTATTTAAAATTAAAATTTTCAGAAACCAAGGTAAAGCAATGCTTTTAATGTCTGGTACACAATTAGCATGATAGGTATTAATAATTGCAATGATTTTGCACATTGTAATGCCTCATTATTCTTTTCAGTTGCTGTATTAGAATATGTATGTATTAAGTATTTCAAAATTTTATTATCGTCTTTGTATTTGGAATGTTTTTAAATCTTAAATGTTAAGAGTTATTTAAATATTTTATTAGATATAAGAGAACGTTAAGAGGCATTCATAAAATGATATCTATTTTTCAAGAGATATTAACTACATTTTATTTATTTATACAGATTATTTTCTTATATTTATGAAACATTAAATAAGATTGTAAATAATGCATGTTTGTTTTGCTATTCTGTGTGCTAAGGCTCTATGCCTGTTTTATAGAAAACCGTCATTTGGTAGTAAACATGAATTAAATACTTTTATGAATATTGAGCGCATTGAAAAAAAAATATATGATATAAATATACAAGCTTAGCATTTCATAAAAAAACATTACCCTCTTTTAAAAAACTTCGATCTTCAGAGATAACACAAAATATTATTGCCCTTCCATGCTTCTATTATTCAAAATATTATATGTATCTACATCAAACGACCCACGTGTTATCAAGCAACCTCGTCTCCTCAGATCTCTTCTCCTTAAATGAAGGCGATCCTTTAGATGCTACAACTTATCTCTGAACATCATTAAATGGTGTAACCAATATTATTACCATCTTTAAATCAAACACTCTCCCAGGTTTCGTGACGGATGTTTCATCGTGGCAATGTGAAGGTTGGGGGTGAAAGACATTTTTTCTGCGTCTTTATTTCATTGGATAAGTATTTTTCTCCCATTTGGAAGCAGGATGCGAAAGATAAGGCCGCTTGCAAATCACAGATGTACTTGGTGCACCGAAAAACAAAAGAGGCGAACCCTTTTGATGATGCACCACAGCAGATCCCAATGACACGCGTTCCTTCGATGAAGATAAAGGTGCCCCCGGCGAAGAAGCGTTGAGATCCATGTACTTAACCACCGCTGCTCGAGATGCGAAATAGAGATTTGCAATTATACTGAGGTCTTCCGATTCAATATTTAGACCTCCGCGCTCGTCTCTGAAATAAAATGCCTATAAAAGAAGGAGAATGACGTGAAGGACTTAAAAGCTATAACTAAAGGCTTATCGCGTCTTACCACCCACGGTCGAATGAGACCGGTGGCAACACTTAATCGGGGAGACAAGAAATCTTAATGCATGTTTAAAGGGGCCGTCCACATAATAAAAATAAATAACATTGCTGGCAGGTGAAGAAACGTCTTACATTCCAAGCGCCATTAAAAGCTTAAGTAGGACGTTATCGTGTTTTTTTATTTCTTACGATAATATTTAATCTGAATGATTTAATTAGTTTTCTTTTATCACATTATATACCGCAAAACTTGTAATATTGATTAAAAATAACTGGCCTTACAGTTTCTAAATGTTCATACAGTTCAGAATGATTATTTTCATTTAAAAATGGTTTATAAATTTAATGATAAACTCAGAGGAATAATCTAATCCAGAAAGTTCTATTTATAATACATTCAGTGTTTTAAATTTATTCTTAGTACGCAGGTAATCAATTTTTTAAATGGACAGATGACAGATTCTTCGGCATATTTATATTACAGTTCCGATTGTAATTATTTTATAAATAACTGAATAATTTATTTAAAAAATCAGAATTTTTATTTTTTCCCCTACATTAAGCTGTAGCGATATCCGCCATGAGAACTCTAGCAGCCCAATAAAATTTAGCCTTGCCAAAGTTGTCAGTATTAAAAATCATAAAATCAAGTGGAGAGCATGTTGTAAAATGTAAAAACTTCGTGGTTTCACCTGACGAGCACAGAGGACAGACATCATTAATAGCTACACCAATGCGGTGCAAATGAAAACAATTTACAATCGGACTACATTGATGAACGCTGTTACTCCTTTAGCACTACTCAGGAGGCACGTTTAGCAAAAACAAAAAAAAGGAGAAAAAAAAACTATTATGAGAGTTATCAGAAAAATCAGAATTATGAGAATTGACACAGTGAAAAAAAAACTTATATTGACACACAATTATTTAATATCAGACTCTGAAACAGTTTATAGTTTAAAAACGTATTTAATAATCAAATTTATGTACTTGTTAACTGATTGTATTTCCTTTTGTATAGAAGCAGTATAATAATCAGTTTAAAATATATTACTCCTTAAAATTTGATCTCTGATCATAGGATTAATATCGAACCAAAAACTGAATGTAACTAACTCTAAACAGGGGAAAAAATTGAATTTTTTCTTTTGCCATGTGAAAGAAGTTCATTTATCACACTTTTACAAAATGTATTTATTTAGTGAAACAAAATGCATTAAAAATACATTATGTGTGCATACATATATTCAAAAATTTACTGTCAAAATGATGAGAAAAAATTAACTTTGATTTTAAAATAATATTCTTGCACAAACAAATATCGCATTCATAAAATAAATATTTTTTAATGATTTCATTTATATTTTTTATATTTTATTTTTAGTGTTACATATTTCTGTACAATGTGCGTTTAGTATCATTATTATAATATTATCTATGTTTACACGTAAGAATAATAGTAATAATAGTAAACACAAAAATAATAACTCACTCTAAAATGTTTGTAGTGGGTCTAAATCTAATATGGAGATATATAATTTTATATGCTTCCCACGGAGTTAGGATGCATTTCCAAAGTGGCCCGCGCGATCATTTGGGTTGGCCATCCCTGCACAAATAGAAATCTGGTTTGACTTTTAAATTGCGAAAATCAGATATACCTTTTCCAAAGAACAAGAATTTTATCTCCACTTTAGAAAACTAGATGAACAGATTATACCAATAGTTTATATATAATATTAAATAATATTTTTTAAATACTATAAAAATTAGAGTATTTTTACAAAAGTTGCTTACAATTCCATCTTAAAGAATTCATCCAAGTAGTCATCCGAGTAACTGAAAACACATCTCTCTCTGTCTCTTCATAAATTGAGCTTTCTCTGTTATTACTACTTTAAAGCGCTTAAAGTAAATTATTTAAACAACCGTAAGCACAATAGTTAAAGAAATGTAAGTCAGTAAAAAATTCTTTTATTGATTAACCAACAATCAAATAACAATTCACTTCAGAAAAAGTTCCTTAAAATAGATTACAGAACTATCTTTAAAATAATGTTGTTTTTTAAAAATAAATTGCATTGTTCTTTCAAAATTATGCAAGAATATAAAGTTTTCTTCAATAAAATGAATGCAACTAAAAAGTTTTATCGCAGTTGCTGCAACAATTATGAACAACAATTTCTGAAATTGTTTCTTTTAAATAAGAATCGTTCTAAACTTTACATTCTTAATGTTTTCATCATTACGTTCTCATGTAATGAACCTCTCTTGAAGTAAAAATTCCTTTGATTCCCGTTTCCATGCTGAATAATTCAATGGAATTTGTCAAGTTTAAAAAAGAAATAACAAGAAACCCGATTCATTTTTGTCTTACCTTTAAAATTCCAAAGCTTTATTTAATTCGTCGATTTCATCAGAAAAGAAAAACAGTTTTTCAACTAACCGCAATCGCTTTGAAACTTTCATTTAGAAGAATAGTAGAGAGCGGTGCAGAGAATCCTTCAATATACCTTCATAGGTTGAAAGAATATGAACTAATGGTGAGTGAAAATAAATACAGCCACGCTCTTGAAAAGCACCTTTTATTAGAATGTTTTTAAAATATTTTTGTCTTTGTTTACAAGAGAGAGAAGTGTCCGATTCTTGTGATTTCCATAATTTTGAACACGATTTTAAATTTTACTTCACCTTTGAGTATGTATATATTTTCATCGGCTTATGTGTTGCTTATATTCTTTGTTAACTCTAATTATATATAGTACGTATATAAAGCAGGGGAGGCCAATCCGCGGCCCGCCTTCGCTCGTGAAATTTATCACACTATTCCAAAACATATTTACTTTTATGCTGCGATCTATTACGAGCGATAGACACGACTTTTGTTCTTATAGAGAGGATGGCTTGCATTCAGTGGAAAGGCAAGATGTTAATAGGGGTGCCAAGTTGGAAACATCTTTTATTTTAATAAGGATTTTTCTATTTCTAATAAGCAGTTATAATTTTTTTTTTTTTACTTTAATATATTATAAATTGATTATTTTTTAAATAAAAATTATATTTACATAATAACATTTATATGCTGCTTTTTAAAGATACCACACATTTTTAATTTTGTAATATTGCGAAAAAAATAATCAATGTGTACATATATTCAAAAATGAACTGTCGAAATTATGAGAAAAAATTAACTTTTAAAATAATATTTTGGCTAATATAATAACGTATAATAATATGTGGCTCGTATAATAATATTCAGGCGAATATATGACAAATATTGTCATATATTCGCCTGAATATTATTTTAAATGAATATTATTTTATATCGCCTTTTATTTATGAGTTTACAGTTATAAGTTGGCAGAATAATTAAATTATATTCTGCGAACTCATGATGCGACTTGGAACATATAATATAACAAGTTCCATGTTTCACTTTAAGTGACCGTAGTGACCATCCCTAGAAACGAACAGTTGATTGTTGGTAACACAGCAAACCAGCCTCTCAGTTCAAGTTGTTAGCAATTTTGGTTCAACTTACACCTGCTTTTTTTTTTTTTTTTTTTTTTTTTTTTTTTTTGTCGAAAATGAAATTGACCTAACACAAAACACGCTCAAACATAACGGACGCAACACCCATTACGATGTGCAAATATCCAAATTGAGATCGATTTGCAAAAGCTAAGCGAAAGAGTGGAGAAACAAATATCACATTAGTAAAATAAATATTTTTTAATGTTTTCCTTATTTTTTTCCTTTATATGTATATATTTTTAATATTTAATTTTTAGGGTTATATATTTCTTTACAACGTGTGTTTAGTATCATTATTATTATTAAATATATTATCTATGTTAACATGTAAGAATAATAGTAAACACAAAAATAATAATTAGAGCAACCCATCAATTTTTAACCCCCAAAAAATGTCTATAGGGCATCTAAATTTAATATGGGGATATATAATTTTATATGCGACCCGCGGAGTTATGATGTAGTATTCCCAAAGTGTCCCGAGAGATCACTTGAGTTGGCCACCCCTTTATATGAAGCCTGATAAAAATGATTTTGTAAAAAGTATTGTTTTAACATACCCAACCTCAATTCATAAGTTTTATTAAAATTTTTCAAAAATATTTCATCTTCGTTACATTCTTATAGCAACTGAAACATTACTGAAAGAGTTTTGAAGGGAAAAGTTGCATGATTATTAAGTACGCTTAAGATTTGGCTCTTTCATTCTGTAGTATTTATTTGTTATATATATATATTTTAAATTAGAGTAATAGTGATAGTTTATGCATTTCATAGTACATAACATTTAAACATTTAAAACTACCATAACATTTAAAATTTTTAAAACATTTTCGCCCTACACGTAAAAATGCCATAAATAAACTTCAGAATCTTGATAAAATTAGATATCCGGTATTAAATCTATAGATTACTATAATTTCATTTCCATCTATAGGGGTTATGTTTGAATCTATCTTATTTTCGTGGTGCAACAGCTGTTAAAGTCCTGAAGGTTTAGAAATATTTTTCAATCTTTTAAATTTAAGCTTTTACAACTTTATCAACAATTGTATTATAACTTAGGCAGACTAAATAATAAACAACAGCAAAACCGCTTTATTTTAATTTAACTCGTAATTATATTTAAGATACTTTTGTTTTTTCCAGAAATTTCTTACCAGTTACTAAACATATTTGACTAATTTTTTTCCCATGGACTCAAAATATTTACATTATTGTACATTATTGTTATATTATTGTTACATTTACATTACTGTCAATCGTTCAGAAGTTATAAGCTACTGTTAATCCTATAAGTGACAGCTCTATATATTGCAGTTTTATATTTTTAAATATAAACTGTATATTAAGTTTTAAAATAAATTCTTACATCCACCTAGATTAAAATCGGTTGGAATATAGTGTTGTTGAGCTAAGTAAAGTTTAATTATATTTTAAGAAAAAATCTACTCGCTCTGTTGTTTCTAAAAACCTTTTATCTGTTAGAGAAAATAGTCAAGTTATTTTTACTTTTTAAGTATACGATATTTTTATGCTTTATATAAATTAATAATCTTTTTTTTTTAAATTTGTTGTCGTTTCAATAAATTTCAAATTTTTAAAATGAGACATAATAAAATTTATAAGCTGATATTAATAATTGTGTTAAAAGAATGAAACCACTTAATATTAGAAATATATATTACTCTAAATGAATTATTAGAAGTATTTCCACTAAAAAAAATTAATACACAATATATTATTATATCTTTTGTCATTGCATGCAACAAATTTTTCAAAATGTGTTTTTGTTTTAATAAAAAACTACTATTTTATACAGTTTGTATATGTAATGATAAAGAATGTATTTTTAGCCTTTGATTTCAAAGTTTCGTCTTATTTTTATGCTGCAAATCTATGTTTTACAGTGTCTGTAAATAATTTCACTACTACCGCATTCAATTGCTTATTTTTCATTATTTCGAAAACAAAATATATAATAAGATAAATTTCCCGTTTGAGCTAAAAACTTATAAAATGGCTCTTTCAAAGTTTATAAAATTTTTGGAATTGTACTAAGCAGATTTTAAAATTTCTTTATAACTTTACAAATCAATTCATAAGATTTTTGGACGGCGTTTCAATACATTTAATTATTTTTTTAAAAAGTTCACAGATAAACAAAGTATAATAAATTAGTATGAATATTTTGAAAAACAAAAATAAATTAAAAGAATTTCTTATTTTTTCCTAGCAATATTAGTTAAAAATAAGTAAACTAATGCTTTTAAAAAACTAAACTAAGACTTAACTAAATTAACTAACTAAACTTTAGACTTAACTAAACGACTAAACCATAACTAAATTAACTAATTTTAAAAGACTAAAATTAATGTATTTTATCTTAAAAAACGAATCAACAGTTCTGCAGTTCTACAACAAACAATACTACACCCATCCACATATGAATGAATTGATATCTTTATTCAAATGAGCACTGCTGCGCAATTTCTACACGGTCCCCTTAGAAGCCAGTGATCGTGACCCAGTTCATCAACTCATTTTAAGAAGATACGGTAATCACGTTCTCCCCGTTAGGCCCAGAGGCCCACCCTATGAGCCGATCTTTCAGATAGGGGCGAGCCTTTAGAATCATAGTTAACTTATTATATTGATAGAAGCTTCCAAACACATAGATTCCAAACTCTTATGATTTTAATCACCATTTAACGCTAAATACACTGGCTCGGGGTGCAGACCTCGCTAATTGTAAAATTCAGTTTAACTTTTGACCCAAGTAAATAAAACTCAGTTCGTTTTCTACTTTTCTTTTGTTGTTCTTCTGGTAGACGGATCATTCATGCGTATTGTGTTATATACATCCTTTGCAGTTTGGTTAAACATGCTCATTTTTTATTGTAGTTCTTAGAAATTAAACTCATTCATTTCATATTTTTCGTCTAAGGGCATACAAAGAAAATAACAACAATAATAATAATATGAACAGAAATAAATGAATACGTTATATTCATCGAAGTTCTCGAACAAACTGACATATTTTTATAGTATAATTAATAAATAAAATAATAGAATTAGTAGATTTTTTCTTATTAATTCTATAAAGCATATATAAATACACACGCGCACACACACACGCACACACACACACACACACACACACACACATATATATATATATATGTGTGTGTGTGTATCTTGTAAAGGAGTTTCTACTGATATGACACTATAGGCAATTATCCTTATTACAATCATAATTTTTCTTTTTAAAATTTGAGTGATTTACAGATTCAAACAGATATGAAAAGAAACTAGTTTTATATTACAATGTAAAAAATAGTTGCTTTAAAATGAATGTACATTTATAGTAATGATGAAGAGAAATAAAAATTTAAAGAAAACACATAATATTAAAACTAAATAATACTGAATCAGAAACAATATTTTGTTATTCGGAATTAAAATTTATTTTATTTTATTTCTCGAATAAAAATAAGGTTTTTTATATAATAATGCTATTAATTAATGTAAAATAGATGTTTTTAATGAACATCATTAATTAAAACTTTAATTGAAAAACAACGAGCGAAGAAACGATAATAATTATTTTAAGAAATTTCATTTTTATCGGTATTAATTATCTTTAAAGTCATAGAAATACTCATCAAAATATTTATACAATTTCTACTTCTAAATCATTCAACAACTGGTAAATAATTAATTGTGTTAATTCATTACACACGGTTTATTATTTTTATCATGATTATTAAATCTTAGCTTTATAATCAATGTATAAAGAATTGATTTGAAGCTTTAAAATAAATGTCATAATTTTAAACACCAAAACCTTCAATCGACCCTTCTAGGGGAGATAAAAAGGCATTCTAATCTCATATTCAGTAACGGTAGATTTCGGAAGGATAAAAAAAAAAAAAAAAATTCTCCTTCACTCGCAGATGACCAATGTAAACTGAAAATATCACTGGGGATTTTTTTCTTATTGCGTGAAAATCGTTTATAGAAGATCACTTCCTCACCCGCTGTAACACCCACTCCTAAGTATCTCACACATAGCTTTCTCCCTCCATATCCACACATTTGTCAATTCACATCTTGTCTGTAAATCCTTTCTGTCACGTTTCACTCTTCGGGTAAAGTATCTACAATTGCATTTTATATCATCCCCCTTACAGCTCATAAAACTGTTTAAGAGTTTTATCTCAATGGGAATTCCTCCTCTCCAAGCAGCAATAAAATTCTCTTTTCCTTAAACATTCCTTTATTTTTGGCACAGTTCTTTGTTCGAAACTGATTGAAATGCTCCCACAATATTTATTTGTCCCTATAAATGAGGGAATACAGAAGCCATGCTTTATTTGTTAGCTTCTTCTAAAAGAACTGGTGTTCCTGAATCCAATATTTCCAGAACATTTTGGGTATTAGTTACAAACCATTTTCGAACCTGTCATCGCTTATGGCATTCAAGTTCGAAAGATTTTAATTGGTGTCTATGACCCCTCTTAAGAATTTAAGAGATTGAGGGGAGAAAATAAATAAAAGGTATAGTCATTTGACCTCGGATTGGCTATAAGGCTGAGTTTAGGAACTATGCGCGCAATAATTTGTTCCTCACAGCATGGAGTGACAGTGTTTATAACATCTCGAGCAAAAGGGAATGCATTTTTCCATTGACTTAGCTCTGCGGTTCAACTCGAACCGCAGTAACTGTTCGCCAATCTTTCAGTATGAACTACGAGAACGGGAGCATTAAATGGGTAATAAAAACTACGAAAAGGAGGAAGGTATTACATAAATAAACAACTAGCCATAAACAAGGGCACTTTATTCTTCAGATCTTTCACAAGGTCGGCTTTTTAAGGGAATAAAAGAAAACAAGTAAAGAGAAGAAAAAAATTTAATTTAATTGGCTAAAACATTTAAGAAAGTTCGATCTAAAAAATAATATCAATTGAAAATGGTTGATTTTGGCAATTTTAAATACAATGATAGATCTATAGATTTTAATACAGTAGCCTCCATTTCTTATTGTAAAAAAAAAAGGCAATCAATATTTTAAGGTTTTCGTTTTTAATCTTAATATAAATATAAATTAATGTATTGAAGTTATGTATTAATGTAACTCTCTATTTGTAATTTTGTTAATTAAAATTATACGTCTTACTTTTAAACTCTAATTTATGATTTTGATTTACCGCTTTTAAAAATTTAACAATGGAAACAAGATAAAGCCACCGTTTATATCATAAACAATGATATAAACAGAAATGAGAGATGTTACAAGAAGTTACATGGGTCCCATATAATGCGATGAATTTAACGAAATACCTGAAATTGTTAACCTACAACGGTAAATTAAATACTAATATCCGCCTTGAGTTGAATGAGAATCATTCATATAGAAGAGTTAATGATAGCTAAATGATCAATTGCCGAAAAGAAAGCTGTTAATGGCATAAATAATCAAAGCATTGAGCGAAATAAATTATTTAAAATAATCCCTTATAATAAATGAAATTGGGGAAAAAAATAAAGTATTTTGCGAATAAATAGCAGTTTAGTAGGAAATAAAGACAAACGGTTCATTTCAAAGACATAAAAGCACGGACTTTTAGAAAAAAAGACCGCCGAAAGTTAAGGAATCGCAGTTGGTTGGAACACCTGCAAGGAGGTATAATCATGAAGGGCGGAAGTATCCCATCGAGAAATCAGTCCAAGCTTCCTAACCACTTACGATCGAGATAGGATTCTTGCAACTCGTTAACACAACTAAACCTACTAGCCTTTTTTAAGACTAATAATGAGTTACCATTTGCAGCTGCATCGGAAAAAGAAAAAATAAATAAATAAAATCAGATAAAATGTGTTGAAACCGTTGTTATTCAACGAAAAAATAAAAACATGCCTGATTTCGAATTAAATGCTCTCAATTTTTTTCTTTGGAACATCTGCTTCAATTTTTTTGTACAAAAAGAAAAAATTAAAACATGAATTCAAAGTTTTCCACCACAATTTGAAATAAAATATTAGTCTAACATGAATTTTAAGTACATTTTGTCAATAACTGTAAAATTATTTTCAATGTAAACATTGGTTTACCAGAACATTTTAATAAAATTTAAAATTCACATATAAATTTTTTTTTATAACTGCTTGATTCAATTTCATTTTCAAATCTGTTTCAAGAAATGTCTTCACAAACATGCTTCTTTTAAAATTAAAGCGCGAATTCTTAATAAGTGTTCTAAAGTGGTATTTCGTAATTAGAGAATCATACAAAAATTTATGAGGTAGAAAAAAAAAAGTTTAACTGTGTTCGTAAGAAGCTGAAAAAATGTTTCACACTAAAAATGATACTTTTTTTACAAATATTTTTTTATAATTTGATGCACATGTCATATGCCACTTTTACTTAAAACAATACTATGATATGACTTCATAAATATTTTCAGATTTTGATGAAAATTTAAAACACGGAACACTATTTGTCTCTGATTTAATAACAAAAAAACTTTAAATATTATACAAAAATTTTCTAATTTATTGTAAGCTAGGCGATAATAATTTTTGTCAATGACTCGCTACTCTGGATAAAAAGTCCTTATCAAGGTTATATTTTATTTATTTATTTTTTACCTTAACATAAGTATCTCAACTAAATGGCTATCAACACAATAGATAAATACTTGTATCGAAAATTTATTACATATTTTATGCGATTTCAAGTTCCATTTTAAAATTGAGCTCATCAAAACAGCTATGATTGTTCCAAGACAATGCATTGAAATGCATATTAGGAGCAAAACGTTTTAAGTTTGAATAATAAAAATCTCGATAAATAGGAACTTTTTACTAATCACTTTTGCACATATGGCTGTGTACAAAAGTGATTAGTAAAAGAATTTGTCTACAAAAAGTATTAGAAGATTTATTAAATTATTGTAATAAAGAAATGCTTTAAATTCTTTATATACTTTTTTATATTATCTGTTTTCCTTACATTAATTATATATCAGGAATGGCCAGCTTGCGGTTCTTATCCAAATACATTAAAACTAGCTTGTATGTATGAAATGTAATAAATTTAAACTGACCAATACTTTGAAAAAATTAGACGCGAAGGCTAAACCGGGAGAGAAGGCTAAGACCGGGACCTATAGTTTAAAGTGGATTCCGAACCACTGACAAACATCCATTCCACTTCCAAAATTCGAACCTGAAGCCTAGGATACAAAAGGCCAGAGCGCTAGTCACTTGGCTAACAGGTCGCGACCGGGGATTTGTGGGTAAAAAAAATTGTGGGTTTTGAAAAAATGTAACTGATTTCCACACTTCTCATTGTTTGTAATGTTATCAAAGTTAGCTATATGATCCTTTTAAATATTCTTTCCTGACGGTAGCTGATCACCCCATATATATAATTAATTTAACTGTAGATAGATGTTTAGTCTTTTAGATGTTTAGTTAGATCTTTTTATCAATAACGGATTTGCAGCATTTTTATTGGAAATGTAACATAAATATTGCAAGTGTTTCAACAAGTAAAATATAGCAATATCCTGAATTTAGAATTTTGTGAATTATTTGAAAAGTTGATTATTAGTTAACAGTTAATAATCGAAAAGACGTCTTTGTGATTTCTTAATTATTTTTTCTTGTATTATTTCAGCTATAACATGTACTGAAATTATTGCAAAAATTACAATTAAAATAAAATGGAAAAAAAAATTCACAAACGTTTTAATAATCTTAATCAGAAGTTCCATATGATTTATTAAAAAAATAATAATAGAAAAACCAGACAAAAACAGGTGTTTTTTGTTTGTTTGATGTCAGCAAATTTTTTGTTATTCTTTTTTCCCTTGAAATCCGATTATTAATTAGTACAGAGCAGGCTGGTTTTACGGCAGGTGATTTTTAAGTATTAGAACAGCAAGTACAAGAAACACCCTCTTCCTTTTCGTGTATACAATAGGAACTAATTCCGCAGAATTGAAATCAGAAAATCAAAATGGGCAATTAGAATAAAATAAAAAAGTGAAAAAGCAATTTCTCCGAAGTCCATGTTTCTAAAGGAAAACACATGATTACTTAATTATTCACTTTCAAGATAAGGGCAGCTGCAAATTATTCAGCAAAAAGGCTTCTCCGATTCTCAAAATAAACAAATATTTCTGTGAAATGTTTTAACATTTCTGATGAGACAATCAAAAGCGAAAAAAAAAAATAATAATAATAATTAAAATTGAAATAACAGTAACCACTTTTAAATTGAAATTAGCAATAGAGCTGCAAAAAGGAGAGACACTATTCAAAATTGTTTAAGAATCTATACAAACAAATATTCATAATTTTTCAATAGACTATGAAATAAAACGTGATTAATAATAAATTAATTCTCAATTGAACGATATTGATTTAAAAGTATTTAAATTTATTGAAAAGGCAATATATTTACTACATTCTTTAAAAAGATATTTTCTTTATTATTAATTATTTTTTATGCTTTGCAATAAGAACAATAAAGAGAAATATGATTTATAACTACTCAAATAACGGAATATTTATTTTTTCTATGTTTCAGAGTTAAATGAATACTTATAAAACAACATAAATATCATTACACAGCTTCTACGTATTCTTTACAATATGAGTAAACTTTTTACGATACTGTGTTAATAAAATAAAATGAAAATACTTTGAATATGATCTTTTATAATTGAAGAGCATTAGTTAGAAAAAATTTTTTAACTATGTGAAGAAAAACAAATTTTTATAAACCTACAATATCAATGAAGCAAAGTTAAGAACAAATTCTTTGGTTTGCTCAGTAGTAATATTTGAATTAACATTAAAATTGCATAGAAAAGTACATCAGCATACGAAATTTCTCCCTACTTCCAAATCTTCTTTATAATCTTCATATATAAGAAATATTTCACAAAATTAAAACATGTTTGTTTTTAAATCTAAACACAAACAATGTACTCGAAAAATCTTTGGCAATCGATAAACATCGATGTCAATTGAGGGATCATGTATATATGATGAGTTATTTAAATGAAAATCTAGAAATTTAAAAAAAATCTGTAGTTCATTTTATCACTCTTATGCACTTTAAATTTGAAAGAAAAATTAATTTAGTGCTTTATTAGGTAAGTGCATATGCAATGAAGGATGTGTACGTTTAAAGTGAGGTATAACCAAACCTTCAACGGTTAACGGTTTTTATATTCAGCTTGTTGTGTAAGATGAAATTTATAATACATAATTATATGTACTATAAAATAGTAAATGTTATTTTAAAGCTCTTTTACATATTTAATTACACATTATTATCAATATATAATCTTGCTAATATCTTTCTATGTATATGCATACATGTTTATACATTTATTATATATATTAGCAAGATTGCCAAGAAATTTAAAGATAAAATAAATAAATTGTTTATTTGTATTTGTTATTTGAAGGTTTGGTTTGTCGCTGTATGGTCATCTTGTGCACACAAGGGCTAAACAGACCGGCACCTGCAGTTTAATGTGGATTTCGAACCACTCACAAGCATACATGCCACAGCCAGGATGAATTCGAACCTGAAGCCTGGAATACCAAAGGCCAGAGCTTATTTGACATATTCAATACAAATTTTGAATTTACTTATTATTTTGTAATCGTTACCAATTAAACTAATTTAATAAAGACAGTCAGTTATCTTCCAATCCTTATATAATTTCTGTGTAGAAAAGTATTGTTGTGAAACTTAATTTAATGAAATTGTGTACAATTGTATAATATCGAATTAGAATCTAAAACAGAATAAAAATATGTCACTCTGATTCGGATATTTAAATTTATTTTAGAAAATATATTTATTGCATTGAATAATTATACAAATTCCCATTAAAACTGAGTTAAGGGAATTTCTTTTAACATTAATAAGGAATTTAATTAAGAGAATTTCTGAGGAAGGGAATTTCTTTTAACATTAATAAGGAATTTAGTCAAGGGAATTTCTTAAACATAGAAATTTCAGAACCATCTTTTTTAGCCAAATTGTTGGTCTACCTGTTACATAAGAATGTTTCTGAAGCAAACTTTATAACATTTCTAACAAAGATATTTTTTATTTTACCTCCTCAAACATGGCTGATATTTCCATAGAAATCACCGGCAGAAACCAAAATGTCCGAATCTCTCTTTTAAAAAGAACCATTTACCCTTTTTAAACTGTTCACCTCCAAACGTAGGTTAGGGTGGGGCTTGAATAACCTTTCATTTCTGCAGACATTCATCTGAAAACCCCCATATAAAATTCTTGAATTTATAACGTTTCCATCCAAGATTTAGTATTTCCCATTTTTTCACGCATTTCTATTTTTATTTATGTAAGGTGAAAGCTGAATTTTTTTCTTTAGAAGGGAGCGTTCTATTTTAAAAATTTAGTATTCATGGGTGCAGTCCAATAAAATGCGTTTTTGAAAACAAAGATATTTCAATTTTTCCTACCTTTTTCCTGGTTGTTCTCTTTGAACTTTTTATCTTCAATTAAGTTTGGCGATTCATGAATATAAATTTTTACTTACTTTTCATTCTTTTCTGTTGTTATTACTTATGCTTTTAATCTCACTGAAATAGTTTTAGTTTATATCTATTTCATCAAATTCTTTCACTTTCAAGATAGACTCGAAACGGAATTTCATTTTCGGATAAATATAACTTGAAAATTAATTAGCAATATTTTTCGCGAAAAAGTTTGGAGATGTCTTATACTTTCTGGGAATTATATTTAAATTTTTAAATGAATATTATTTATGGAATAATATGCATTTAAAAATTATTTATAGAAAATTGAATAAGAAACTTTAACAATAGAGAATAGTTGTAATTTAAGAACGTTAATTATAATTTAAGATCTATTTTTTATTATGTTCTAAATCAAAAAATTTTTAGATTAAAAAATAATTTTCCGCAATTATCTCTTAAACAAATCATATGGTAAATATGTTTACGTCAAATTTTAATGTTTTCAGTATGATAAATTTTAATTAAAAATAAATAAGCATGTTCGTAGACATTCAGTATCCCCGAAGAGGTTAAGATGATTACCGATAACTAGAAACAATTGAATTCATTTTTTTTTTATTGTCAATTGATGAAAAAAGTGTTTTATCTGTTTTCTTTACCGACTTTTAGCTCTGCAGGGTTAAAAAAAGAATGCAGCATCCCTTTCAAGTCAAAGATATTTGCCGCCATTAGAAACAAATTCTAATTGTATTCAAAAAAAGGAACAAAATTATGCAGAGTTCCATAATCAGAGCGGAAGTTCCCGCAATTGCTTCGTCTGAAAGGAAGTGGAACATACCGAGAACTTCAAATAATAAGGTGCTTTCAGTCGTAAAACTAATGAATTTGAATAATCTAGTCGGCAATGGCTCCGTGAACTAAAAACGATTCAGGGACAAGGGATACTCAAACTAACACGAGGAACGTTTCAATTGGATTCTTTTTTGAGTCTATTTAAAATCACTCTAATTGTATTTAAGTTTCTTTAAAAAACTTTTATTTTGTAAGCAAAATTGGGGAACTTAAAAGTGGACTGAGGAATTAAAATTACTCAAAACTTCCATGATGTTATCAAAGATTTTAAACATCATTTGCATTAATTTTTCATATTAATAATTTTATTTATATGAATTTTTCAAAAAGTTTTAGGATTTTAGTCCTGAATTTAAAATGAACTTCAATATAGGACATTTATAACAAATAATTCTCACAAAAAAATCAAACCGTACAGGATACACAATACTTACGTACAAAATAAATATTTTATATGAAGGATCACATGAGACTTAATTAAACATAATTAGAAGAAAACTTCCTATGTCTAAAATGTATCCAGCTTATATAAAATTAAAATATAATTTTTATTTAATTTTAAATGTAAGTGACTGAATAACTAATTATTAAAATTATTTATCTGTAACTGATAATGATTAATTAAAATTTATAACTAATACAGGGATAATAAACGCAACCAAAATAATTCACGCTATTCATTTTCCATATACAGATAAAAAATAAATTCTTAACAAATAATATCGATCACACTTTTTAAAAAGATTGAGGACAAAGAACATTGTCCTCATACTTATTGATTGAAAAGCTTGACGTTTTAGTTAAAATTTGAATATTTAATCCTCTGAAATTTATTTTACTTGACGAGAAAGTGAATAAAAGAGAAACGATTTCTATAGAGCTACTAAAAGGTGTGCCAAAATGCACACGTGAAATATTACGTGTATTTTGGGGCACACGAAATCTTAATTCAAGTACAGTTCAGAGTTTCCAACTCACCCAAGTGCCCCCTTTATAAAGTTATTGTCTCCCGTTGTAAATAAGTCCTTAATGTATAGTAGAAAATATCCCCCTCGTAACCATTCTAAGCATAATGTTGATATTCATATTTGACTGTTTTGACAATCAAAAAGAATAAAAAAATTTGTCAAAAAAAATTGTCACTTTGATATAAATATGTTTTAGTTACTATTTTTTAAAAATAGCTTAATAATTTTTTTTAAATCAAAAAGGAACATTTGGAAAACTTTATTTTATAAGTAAATCTAAAAAAATATCTGCATTACATAACAAACGTTAATCATTTTTATGGTTTGATTTTCGAAATAGAATTCTAAACTTCTATTTGCTATTAGTAAACATAAAAAGAAAAATGGAAAATTTAAAACGATGTTTAAATATACAATTAAACAGTTGATAAAGTGCATTAAAAGATATATTAACATGAATCTAATTATGATACATCGAGTCAATGTCAAATGAGGGGGCAATTTCTGCATCATACTGCGATAGGGAACGGAATTTTCATTTTAAGAAATTGTAATAGTTTCAACATGCCATCATCATTCAATAGTCATCACTATATAACTCTAGAAAAAGTGAACATTTGTCGTTTTCTTTGAGCATTTTTTCATGCCCGAGGGAAAAAAAAAGCAAGGATTCTTCATGAGAAATAAATCATGCGGAGGCGGTATGCGTATCATTCTCGTTTTCGAAGGAAATAATTTCTAGCAGTTTGAAGCCAAGAGTTGATTAGAAAATAATGATGATGGAAGAGTTGGATTCTTCAGTTCCCTTTTTCATGGCAACCACTCCTTTTCCCCAATGCAATTTTGTGTAAACATTTGATGTATTTGGCGGCAAAATGATTTCTTCTAAAGATACAAGCTGTTTAACAGGCAAGAGTTAAGATGGGCTATCGCTAAGAAAATAACGATGCATGTCATATTTAACTTGCCTCTATGCAAATGTATCTGTTCTACGAGAGAGGCCATGTGTTGGGAAAGCATGACGAAAACACATCATCTTCCGGAGGAAGTCCACCTGTAAATGGCTGCATTTCATGGTTATAGATAGGCTTACTATAGACTAAATAAATAATCAGTAGCTGGCTTCCGCTGGGTGTAATAAATCAATGGATATGAAGCATTAAGGACTACATTGTAGCAATTTCCTTTTAATAGGTCTGGTATCGCTCAAGTGAAAGTAAACAAAATGTGTACTTCGTTCCTTTTTTTTTTTTCTTCTATTCTTTTTTATTTTGTTTCTTGCTCTTCGTAACCACATTTTTTTTTTCATGTACTATTAATTAAGCAAAATGTTGTGTGGTCATTCCAAAACCGTTGGCACAATTCGTAAGCTGTTAACTTAGGTGTTTTGATTCAGGAGATATTTCAGATTAAGTCAAGTGTTTTGAAATAGGTATATCAAGAATTGAAGGATTTAATTATATTTTAATTTAAGATAGATTAACTTAATTTTTTATTCTTAGATTGCATTTAATTTAGGGCCATGCAGCGTGAAAGGACCCTTCTAAGTTTGGAATAAGTATTTATGAATGGATAAATTAAATGATTAAAAATGTCTAAGAAATGTGTGTTTAATGCTGCACAAAATAAATGCACTTTTTATCAGTGGTAATTACAGAACTCAATGAGTACACACTTATAAAGAAGGTTCTGAATTTCTTAATTCAATACATGACGCATATATTCTAATAGAACACACATAGATATAGAATAGAACATAATAGTCACATGTATTTCATTGTCACATTCTTATAATTTACAAATGCATTTGTTTGGAAAATTAAAATATGAATGCGTGATTCAAATTTAATAAAAAAAATGAAAAGTTAAAACATGTTGTTTAATTTCATATTATTTAACAGTTAAGAAAGTTTTGAAAATAATTAATAAATTACGCACTTTTATACATTAGTAAAATAATACTCGATACCTTTTAGAATTAATAATGTTTTATTCAAGATAAAAATGTTTCATTTTTTTAATACTTTAGAAATGATAATATGATCGGTTTAATGGAACCGAATTACACAGTTTTTTTCCAGAAATATGATTGGACTCTATCTTCCATAACATAAATTCGTACTGTTAAAATAAAAAATAAAAAAACTAGAACTAAAACTGCACTCTCAAAAGTTTTTATCTGTACAAATTTTTTCAAATATGCTCATCCATAAAAAAAAATCGAATAATGAGCAAGAAATGTTTTTTGCTAAAACAGAATATTAAAAAAAAATTAAATTCTTCAGTTAAATCAAATAAATATATTTTACATGAAATATTGTAGAAAGAGCTTTTACAACAAAAGGTAAAAATGCAATATATACACTGCGTAAAAAAAATAGAAGGACAGTGTTTTTTTGCCAATTAATATCTCTTATTTTCTCTTAACAACCAGATGTTTATGCAGATTTAGTTTAATGACCCTTTTTTTCATTTTAGGCAAAAATTAAACATCTACCACTAATATTAATAATAAAATTAGTATATATAATTTCCGATGCGTAAAAAAAGTAGAAGGACACTTACTAATATATTTAATTTAGTGAGTTGTTCTTTAGTTAAATAGTGATTTTGTACTTTGTTTTATACTTTTCTGTCAAAAAAATCTAATTTGTTTAAAAGTTACGCTGTTTCTCCGTTCTCAGAAATGCCTAAAGGAATAACTTTGAACGATTTTCAAAAAGGCCAAATTTCCGCATATCAAAATGATGGTAAAAATGTCAGAGAGACTGCTCGATTGTTGCAGGTGAGCCCCAATACAGTTTGAAACTTTATCAGAAATCCTTATAAAAATGGAAAGAAAAAGAAGACTGGTAGACCGAAAAAGTTAACACCACGTGATGAAAGAAAACTTGTTCGTGTGCTTAAGAAGAACAAAGGAAGTGTTTCAAAGGCAAGAAATCAAGCAGGACTTGATCATGTGACGAAACAAACAGTTTACAACTATATTAAAAGATCTAAGAAATTCATTTTGAAAAAACGGAAACATCATCCTAAGTGGACACAAGCTCACATTGATAACCTTTTAGCGTGGGCTAAGGAGCACCTGTCCTGGACTACAGAATGGACTTCTGTGATATTTTCCGATGAAAAGAAATTTAACTTAGACGGTCCAGACGGATATCAGCACTACTGGCATTGTCTGGGGAATGAAGACGAATACTATTTAATACGACAAATGGGAGGAGGGAGTTTAATGGTTTGGTTGGCTGTTGGATACGGAGGAAGGACAAGTCTGGTTTTCTTAAATGGTAGTCAAAAACATACAGACTGCATTCAAGTGCTGAATTCCGAGCTTCTTCCTTATGGCTCTGACTTGGGGGGTGAAGAGTGGAAGTTTCAGCAAGACGGAGCTTCCATTCACACCGCGACTGGAGTCAAAAATTGGTTCCTAACAAATAATGTGGATGTTTTACCATGGACAGCCAAAAGTCCTGACCTTAATATAGTGGAAAACATCTGGGAAATGCTAGTTCGTCAAGTTTATGCTGATGGAAGGCAATTTGATTCGCTAACTCAGCTTCGAGAAGCATTGAATGACTCGTGGGACAATTTTTGTCAAACAGAAATTCAATCTCAATACAATTCACTTCCAAACAGAATATTTGAAGTTATAAAGGCCAATGGGAAGAACATTCCTTAGTAAAATCACTATTTTTTCATTCATTATAATGCTGTCCTTCTACTTTTTTTACAAAGTTTCAAAAAAGAGAAACTATTTTTGTTGCCATTAATATTTTATGTTTGAATATCATAATTCTGATGTTAAAATTGTATTTTTAAAATACTTGTAAAATGTTTCTAATAAAAAATTTTAGTAAAAATAAAATATTTTTCGGTTATTGTTACAAAATCAAGTGTCCTTCTACTTTATTTACGTAGTGTATATATATATATATATATATTGGAGTAGTTTATCGTCGTAATTTAAAAATGTTTTCTTATCAGAATTAATTTAATAGTAATATATAGTTTATAATACTACATTAATAATATCGAATTATTTCATAGCTAGTAGTTGATATATAATTTCCTTTACATTGAGTGTCTAATTACATTAATAGTAAACAATATTAGAAAATAAATCTATAAAATAAATGGTTTGAGGAAGTAGTTAATAAAATATTAGGTTTACCGTTAAAATATTTATCAAAGTTCCCACTTTTTTTAGAATTTTTAATCTATTTTAAAATGATTTCGAATTCATATTACACACTAGCAATTCAACTTAAACTAGAACCATAAATATTAATCATAATTTGACAGCTACACGAATCTACAATGTCAAGTCAACTTGATGCATGTATTGTTGTATCGTAATGCATGTACCTTTGCAATACAAAATTTGTATGCAATTTTCTTTTTAAAAAATATCATCAATCACAGAAAATTTATTATTAGATGAAATTCAGCGTATTTATTTTTATTGTGCTTTTTTTTAATTCATTTTCAGTTGTGTTTTGACTGTTCTTTTAAATTGTATATGCTATAAAATAATATCAGCGTAAATAAATGCTATTTAAGTGTTAATAAATTTTCATGTTTTAAAACTTTAATAAAAATGATTTTTTTTACAGGTTTAAGGCTAGCTTGAACGTGATACTAAGGTCGTGGCTACTTCGGAGGATAAAGTTTTGGATTTTAATCTCGTTTGTATTACAGTAACTTAAAATTATGTACTGACATATACTTTGATAGATTGGTTATATTCTTGATTTACCTTAGAGAGCAACCCTGGTTAATGTTGACTCTGCTAATCATCCACACTATCAGAGAGAATATTTTATCTTGTTTTCGTGTAATACGTTTTATATTTTTATATCTTGATTTGCATTGCTACTTTTCTGCAAATGATTTCTTTAACGAGAAACAATTTAGCTTTGGGTGAGATTCAATGATCTGATTGTAAAAGGAAATAACTGAAAAAGTAACCCATCGAATTACAAATAAAATTAATCAAGGTAACTTAAACGTACGATTTTATAAAACAATAAATATATAATTTACTTTATATGTAACTTAAACTATTTGAACAAAAATTAAATGTAATTTAGACTACAGAAAATAATTGTGTGAAAGAATTTATATGGCTCGAAGTCTATTAAATATTTTGATATTTTTACATAAATGCATTCGTGATTTGCATATAATGTGTTGTAATTCTCTAACCATACAAAATCCGCTTACTAATGAGAATATAATACTTTTTAACAAATTAATTTTTTATCAGAAACGATTAGAGTATTCTTTGTAAGAAAAATGAATAGGTTTTAAGAGGCACCACCACTCATGAAGATATCACTTATGATAAAGCCTTTCAGATTCAACCCCGAGTATAATAAAAAACTAATCCATTAAGAGATCGTGAAAAAGCTTTAAGTTATTATTTAATATCTTACAAGGCTGTCATCTTTCTGAAGCAGTTCAAGTGTTGAATAGACGGAGAATTAAAATCGCAGCACGCTTTTGGGCGATGAGATCTCGAGTGAAGATCTTGTCCCTCTTTTTTTTCGGACCACCTTTCAGACGACTCGACGAGCATTTAGACGCAAATAACAATGACGAAAAGCGAGATAAAGAACTGATTGAATTCACAAACGGATCGGCGTCGTGCTTCAAGACTTTTCCAATGGGGCGGAGATCACAAGTTTCATAAAACATTCACTTGTTAGGGCGTGACAACCGGATATTAGTTCGGCGCTCAAAGCTGGGAAACACGTTCCTTTGATGCACCAAATGCAAATTCTGGTCAGCTCTCTTACAGAGAAATTAAGAATTCGAGCAAAAGAGTTTCATTGTGGAAGGGTCCCCAGGAGTCTATGACAGCTACAGTCAAGAAGAACACGCCTTCTGACCCTTTCTGGCAAGAGTTAGTTATTGGAAAAAGAAATTCGATACATTTCACTAAATAAACTCGGTGTCTCTGTTTTTGTATTCACAGTCTATAAATCGTCCCTGGCTTATTATTGTGTAGATAAAAAGTAAATAAATTAGAAGCCTGTTCGCTCTCCTTGGAAAGTGATAGTCGCTCTGTTTTTTGAAACTGTTTTGAAAAGTGTGTGGGTTTTGTTGAGCTATAGATTCCTCAAAGGGTGCTCAAATCATTAGATACACTTGCTTGTTATTTCTATGGGAAACGATACAATTGCTTCCACTGTATTTTAGTAAATGTCCTTGGCCAGAAAACTGTTATACAAACTTTAAGCTAATTTCTTGTCTTTGTCAAAAAAGAGAGGATCAAAGAAAACACATACGGTAACGTCAGTTATGTGTTAAGAGGAAGATCAAAGTTTTGGTACTTTTCCACACATAAATTCATTAGAAATAATTAACTTTTGAATATAATTAGAACTAATTACGAAGCAATATCAGAAACCTTTATATTATTCTAAAATACCACGAAGATTCAAATTGTCTTCAATATTATCATTAATATAAAATACAATACTAAAAATCTTTTAAATTTTCAGAAAGATTTGGATGTTTGGATATTTGTGAGGCTAAATGCCTTAGTTAACCGACTTCAAGAGGGATATTAAAATTTACATCAATAATTAATATCACACAGTGCTAAGACGTGCAAGATGTTTATTTCACTGTCCTCTTATAGTGTAGAGATATATCATATCATATGTGATGCACTGAATTAGATATGAAATAATCCATTTAAAAATTTAGCATAATGCTTAAGAATAAACAATTCATTTAATGTTGATTTCTGGTTAAGATTTGATAATTAATTAGTTAATAAGTGTGTTTTGAAAATAAATTACTTACTTCATAAATGAACAAAGCTGTAAAACTTATACTAGGCATATAAATTTATAGAAGCATTAGTTTCTTTTTATTTTAGCAGAATACTGAAATTTTCTGGTTAAATTTTTTTTATTTTTTTTTATTAGTATTTGGTGTAGGATTCAAATTAAAAAACAAAAAATAAAGTAAATAAATAAATAAAATCTTTAAAAAATTAATAATGAATGTGCGGAAAACTTTTAATAAACTCAAAACATACAAATATATGTAAACTTATTAAATATATATTATCAAATTTTATTTCAATTCAAAAGTGGAATTCACAGTTATGTTAAGAAATTAAATAGTTTTCACACTGAGAAACATAACCAAAAAATTCTAACACTGGTTTTAAACATTTACTAATATCTTAAATTACAATTTTTGTTAATAAAAAGGTAATAGATTTTCAATAAGCAGTCATTCATAATCTTTTGATATCATGAGAAAAAAAAAACTCCACATTTTTCTTGGAAATTTCTATCGTTTTAACGAGTTTCAAAATCACGCATAAGGTTCATAATCAATTCTCGAATTGATGGTGGCTAAACATCCCACCGAAGGTTTGTAATTTTCAAATCCATTTTCGATACATCAAAAAATTGCGATATAAATAATTTCACTCAATTTTTTGTTCTTATTTTTATTTTATAATGATCCATCCCTCTTCGAAATCTACAATCACACTTAAACGCTGCAGCGTCTCTTCGTAAATAGCCCACATCATTCGAAGAAACTACATCAATAAAAAAATGCCCCCCCTTTACACAGATTAAAAAAAAACCATTTCCCCGAACTATCAATATTCTTTGGGCGAGACAGAAAGAGACTCACGAATTAAACAACGACTCCAAGGTGAGAGCGAAAAGAAAAGATGGAGGGGGAGGAAATAAAAAAAAAAAGAATGCCACTTCCCCAATCCGAATCCAAAGAAATCGAACCAAACAAATCGCGAGTCCATCTTTAGCTGTAAGTGACTCTCCTCTGCAATTTGGTCTCCCATTAAAAGCTAATCACGAGGCAAAGAGCAATGAATAATAAGGGACCCGTTACTCGCCCATCATTTGTCATAATCGGACTATTACTGCTACACTTTTAGTTTTCTTTATTCCTCTTGGCGCCCTACACCCTCCGAAGTCCCGTGATTTATTTTTATGAATATCTAGGGGGATCTACACCAAAACTAAGTGCCCTGCACAACACCACGCTACTTGGGGGGAAGATGCATCGAGTCTTCTGCAAACTTCAACTGAAAACCGATTTCCTTCCACCCCGCTTTTTCGATTCCCTCCCCCTCTTTTCCCCCCCGAAGCGTAAAATAGCGCAATATGAGGTTGCATTTCTTGTTCACCTGTAGCAAGAACTAATTGGGATGATATATGTAGGAAGGCAGCTCTATAATTTAAGTCCGAAACGTAAAAATCCCGGAATTCATAATCAATCAGATCCTGAAACAAAAAAGCACGAGTTCATAATAAATCACGAGGCCTATCAAAAAAGTATCGGTAACTTAATTTCGTTGGTCATGGAATGATTCAGATGGAAAAAATACATTATTTATTACTTCTAATATTAGGGTGACATCCTTATCTCACAACAAAGTAAGAACTAAGCTATCGATATTATGAGGGCTTTTTTCGGTTATATCTGTTACATAATGCATACACATTTTACTCGAAAATGTATTTATGTATTATTCACAAACCAAAGAAAAGAATGATTAGCTAATTTTTCTGCTGTTTACTAATCAACATCTAGGAAACAGTATAATGGTTTTAAAATGTTTGGAACATAAGAAAAGGCATTCTTTTCATAAAAATTCAGCATATTAAAAAAAAAGAATAGAAGAATTAATGTTTGCAATATTGAAGAATTTTAACTTTAGTTAAAAATCGCAGATCATCTAGCAGATTTTAATGAATCCTACTTATAATTTGCTACATATAATTCTTAGCATATATATACTTATACTAAAAAATAAATACAGGCATTGAATTATTAAAAAAATATTTAATCATACTTAAATGCAAATCCAAAAGAAGTGGTCATTTAAATGTGTGTTAAAAAATCGAAAATCATTTCTTTTAATTATTTAAATGCGGCTCTGATAATATTCCTAGTAGTATCATTATTCGCTAATGTATTTTATATAATTAACAACATGAATAAATTATAAATTGAAGCTATAGATAACATTTTACAATATATTTCGCTGTAATGATATCCAATTTATTTAATAAGGCTATAAAATCTAATAAACTAATTAACAAGGTTAAATGATTTTGACTTAAAGTTCCAGCTTCAGAATCAATGCAATGTTTCAAGAGAGATCTTTTATTTTCTGTCTGAATTTTTTACATTGCATACAGTTATTGCACTTTCTGAAAAAATGATTTAAAAAAAAAATCGATTGTCATTTTTTTTTCTCATACGAAAATTAAAGACAGTTTCTAAGAAAGAACTAAAAACTGAAGAGTATGTTTATAATTCTTAATGTCAATAATAAAATATAAATTATTTTTTTATACTCTTTGAAAAAAAATCTAATAAAACATGAGTTGAAGTTGGTTATTTTTCGAACTATGAGAAATTATAATTAAAAAAGATAATATTCATTAGCAAAAATTAATTTTTCTTTAAGCCTTCATGATAACAGTGTATAAGTTTGCAATGTTGTTTTATAACTATCTGTCAAAATCGAAAACAAAAATATTTACTATCTGTGTTTTTAATTCTTTTTTTACCCCAAAATATTCTGTATGCAAACTTAATTGCATTTATCTCCAATGTATACTTAATTAAACTTCTGAAATAAGTTATCTTTATCTATCGCAGCTAATTACTTTTTGAGGTTGCTGAGAAAGAGAAAAACAACCTCCAATTTCAATTTCAATTTAAAAGATGTTGAGAAAGAGGAAGAAAGGATCTATTAATTCTTGTCAACATGCTTACAACAACATGATGTAGACATACAAAGGATTTATAAGTTTTGTAAAAACATCATTTATATGAAAATTTATATTTAGTTTTCCTAAATATAAAAAAAATTAGGATTGAATAAGAAATTTTAATTCACTCTCAAAAAGAGCTATGAATACGAAAGCTTCTAAAGTTTCCTTAAATGACGTTGCCAATTATTAATACGCTTCAGAACTCTCAACTATTGCATTGGTTCAAGGGCAAGAATGTTTTTATTATGTATTTTAAAAAAACGCTTGCAACTTGAAACTAAAAGAAGGAATATAATAACTTTTTTTCTGAAAAGATTACTTAAATAAGACCTTAAATTGCAAAATTTCTACATGTATATTGAAGCTTTAGATACCATTTTGCTTTAATGATATCCAATGTATTTAATAAAGCTATAAAACCTACTAAACTAATTAACAAGATTAAATGAAGTTCCAACTTCAGAATCAATGCAATGTTTCAAGAGAGATCTTTCATTTTCTGTCTGAATTTTCACAGTGCATTCAGTTATTGCACTTTCTGAAATAACAGTTTAAAAACAAAATCGATTGTCATTTTTTTTTTCTCATATGAAAATTAGAAACGGTTTCTAAGAAAGAACTTAAAAATGAAGAGTATGTTTGGAGGAACTGAATTGGAATAAAAATTTTAAAAATTGGAGAATGGAGAACTGAATTTGAATTGAATAGGAGGCACATTTTTTCATATGATATAACAAATTTTGTCATTGAAAAAATGTTATAATCGAAGTTTCTATAAGTCTCCTTATAAAGCGTGAATCAATTATAACCATTGCTTCAGAGTTTCCATTTGATGAATTACTTCGAGGATAAAATGTTTTTCCACATGTCACCCTATAAAAAGTTGTAAACAATTAGATATGCTTGCAACTAAAGAAAAGAATATAAAGATTGTTTCAAGATTAAATGAATCCATAGTTTACTGAATTTTTTAAGATGAAAAACTGCGATTGAAGAAAAAATCGCAATTCAGTACAACAAAAACGGAGCCTTTTATAAGTCTCCATGTAAAGTATGAATCAGTTATCAACACTGCTTCAGAGCTTGCGGTTCTTGAATCATTTCGAGGACAAAAATGTTTTCAGCACGCCCTTTCAGAAATGCCCTTTCTGAAACTGTTGACATTTCTGAATACTTATTGCATTTTTTTGAAACATTTCTTCTTTCTTTTCTATTATGAAATGCGTCTTTCTTTTTCTAGGCTGAGGATTTGAGGCAGTGGCTGAGAAAGGAGCGGTGACCCCTGCTTTAGCTTCTTACAGTCTAAAAGGGTCAACAACTCTTGACACATGGGAATTCACTTTCGGCGATCGGCAACTAAGCAAACAAGAAATCGAGTCAAACGGACAATGAAAGAGTTACGCTCGCTTCACAATAAATATCTTAAGTCGTTTTTCCTTTGACGAGAATTTTTTATTCTATTTTATTAATTTTTTTTTTCGTTGCGCAGTTTCTTTTTTGGTTGTTTTCACGTTATTGACGTCACTGACAAATAAACAGAAGTACAGTGAAATTAATTCACTTAGAGGAATAAAAAAAGTCACGTTTTCGTAGTGGTACTTCAGTTGTGTAATAATATAATCACAATGGCTAAACGGAAGCCGGAAGACACTTGCGACTCAACAAGTCATGACTAGAAATGAGGCTGTAAATGAAATACACATATTAGACGCAAAATTTAGCATAGATTTTCATTCTTTCTTTTCATTACAGATTAATATTAAATAAAAAATGAAAATATGCAAAAAAAATAGAATCCTTGACGTGTTTTCTAAATACAATGGAAAGGTTGTACACAAGCTATAGAAAAATTATGTAATGGAAAAATATTTAATCCTATTTTTAAAATAATTTATTGGGATTGGTTGAAATGACACTTAATATCGAAGAAACAAACACTTAATTTTAATTCGTATAATAAATAATAAATAGTGGCATGGTTTGCATTGACAACAAGCAAATATGGTGTTACGAAAAGTTTCAATAAAAATAAAAAAATTACAGAAGCACATGAACAATGAAATGGTAAACTTTCATTGATAATTCAATGCTTTATTAGAACACCCATTCGGTATTATAGCGTTCTGTCACAAAGTGAATAAAAGGCCTAGAAAAAAAAAAATCAAAACCTTCACGCATTAGAATTTATAATTTAAGAGAAAATGATAATATGATAATATAATTTCGAAAAGTGTATTAATTATTTATTATTTCTTAAATAAATTTGATAATAGTGATGGTCGAACTGTAATAGAATAATATACTTCTCACAAACTATTGAACTTTATTTTAATGATTTTTTAAAGAAATTTAAGCAGAAAATTTATATTCAAATATTTATATTCTTAAAAATTTATGTATCATGATACTGAAATACTATCTGTATTTATCCACACTCTTCTCAATGTTATTCAGTGTAAAAGATTTATTTTTTGAGATTAACAAAATTTGACTTTCACAATAATGTTATTGAAAAAAGAAGTGATATTTAATTTGTTTTCTCCATTGTATATTCAATATTACATTCATATAGTTCAATATTTACAGAAAATACACAGTAAAATAAGAAAATTGAGAATTACAAAGCTGAAAATTATTTAACTATTCATTTCATACAGTTTGATTATGAATTATACAAAAATAGCAAAAAAAAAAAAAAAACTGAAAAGTAGTTTGTTCTGTTGATCAATCAATGTTTGCCCTATATTCTAATAATTGAATTTCAGAATAGTTTTTTCAGTTATTAAATTTTTGAAAAGCTGTTTCCACAGAAAATTTCTGATGTTCCCATCTACCTGTATAGGAACAAGTTGACAGATTAAGGTCAAGTATGCTTAAACAATATTTATAAAGCAGAGTTCCGAAAAACAATCCTATTTTTTCGAAAAGTAATATTTACAGTCAGAACATTTGACCTCAAATTCAAATCAAATTATTGTTACGTTGCCTCACTAAGTTTCTTCACCTACTTTCTGTTTATTACGCTAATAATCATGCATTACAAATCTAGAATCGGGGAGATAAATTGTATGGTGATCATGTAATGCTCATACATTTAACATGTATTAGGTAACATCACTCAATATGTACCGAATTACAAAAATCAATGTTTTCTTGTCAAATTCTTTGTTTTCTAAAAACGAGATAAATAAAATGTAAGACGTTTCATTTCATTAAAAACGATGTCATTTTTTTTTCTTACAAGTAAAGTTTTTATTTATTAGGACATTAGACCTTTATATCGCTCATGTCGGGAAAAAAGAAAAAGCACGATGTAACCGAAGGCTTTAACGAAGTTGCGCGTTTCCCCCTAAAACATAAAGAGCCTGAAATATCCGAACACATATAACAAAGACTGCTGTGTCTATTTAATTCAACTTCTTTCAATAGAAAAGAATTTATATGCATATGATAAAATTTCAGTGTAACTATTTTCTGGAAATTTAAAATTTGATAATAAAATACCAAGTAGTATAATAAAAAAAGTGTTTCTAAGTATATTTCATTCACATCTATGTTAATTCATAGTGTGTTAACATAAGCTTTTAAAAATACTAATTTTCGAAAATTTCAATCAAATACCTTCCATCAATACTCTACTTCAATATATATTATCTTCTATTAATACTCCACTTCAATACATATTACCTTCTATTAATGCTACACTTCAATCTATATTACCTTCTATCAATGCTCCACTTCAATATATATTACCCTTTATCAATATTCTACTTCAATATATATCACCTTCTATCAATACTCTACTTCAGTATATATTATCCTCTATCAATATTCCACATCAATATATATTACCTTCTATCAATACTCCACTTCAATATATATTATCCTCTATCAATATTCCACTTCAATATATATTACCTTCTATCAATACTCCACTTCAATATGTATTACTTTCTATTAATACTCCACTTCAATATATGTTACCTTCTATCAATACTCTTCAATATATATTACTTTTTATTAATACTCCACTTTAATATATATTACCTTCTATCAATACTCCACTTCAATATATATTACCTTCTATCAATACTCCACTTCAATATATATTACCTGCTATCAATACCTCCTTGCAAACGACTGGTATATAAGGTTATTAAGTATTTATCATTCTTTACTGTTTAAAAATAACACAAAAATTGATTAAAATATAATCATTGGTGTAAAACTGCAAGATAAATTAAATTCTTCGTACTATTTGTAGCACGATTATCTACTACAATCCCATTTCACGTAAAAACTAAGCAACCGTTTACGCTTACCGCTTATTCAAAACAATAGGATTAGGACATCACTATGACTATAATATATATCGCGAATGTTTAATTAGAAACAGGAATAGTAATTACAGATCCAATATTTTGCAGATCAATAACAAGATGTTTCGATTGAAAGGAAAATAATCGGCGAAAAATATTTGATTCTGTAAAGAGACGGCACAGAGATAATAACTCTAAACATTTAACATGAACTTCGTAACCTGTAATACTGAAAGTGAACCCAAAACTGGAGTTTCTAATCTTAGTCTTTATGATCTTTATCATGTTTCTACGATTCTTATTACTGATCACGATTTTTAGGATCACGAAAATGCTTCTTTATATATTATATATTTAACTTGATAAGTTTCACATGATATTACACTTAAACTTCAGGTTTAAATGAAATCCCTTCATCTACTGCAAATGAACGTGATTTGAGACTTAAACTAGTCACGTTCAGGGGCCGGCTTATCGGCGATTTCTTGCCACAATTTATTACTTTATACAGTCTCATCAGTAAATACAGAATTATAGTAATAAAACAACAATACGCATTTATTTGAACTGCACCGATTTTTCACTTTTCGCCGCGAAATAAAGCCTCAATCAGACGTAAGTTTCGATTTTCAATTTCTGAAGGGTTCCGAAAATTTTGTCGATTTGAAGAATTACTTTTTGTGAGCAATGCAAGATAGAGCATTGAAAAATAATTATAAGGTTTTTTTTATAATGATAACTCGAAATTGGTTAACTAGAAATGGGATGGTTCATTTCTCTATCAAATGAACCACTTCAGGTACTGATGACAACCATTAAAAGCATAGAAATAGAACACAAAAGCACATAGTACCCCTCAAAGGAGAAAAATTATATATTTATATATAATGAGTATTATTTTTACTGTTATAATTATAATTGCATTTATTAGGTATATTGCATCAACCTTTATTAGAAGTGACACGTTGAGGAACGAACACACTTTTAAACAAATTTCTCGCAACAACTCCGCCTGTTACCCCCCACGTGACGAGATTCAAGTCCTCTGGTTCCCGACCCTGGGTAATCCCGAATTTATTCTTACACTGTGTTTGCAAATGGGTTTTCATTTATGAGAATCCAGTTGACTCCACTGAGGACTTCGTTGCTCGACTGTCCATTGCTACAGCAAAATACTTGGCCTCTCTTCACCAATCACTCCTTCGACACTACCAAGCATGTATTACTATGAGTAGTCGCTATTTTGAGCATCTGTCGTAAACATTGAATCGAAGAAGCACTTTGCACTGAGGGTGTACATAAACAATGGTGTAGTATCACCCCTCAAAGTTTTTCCAATGACCATTGAATCACCCTGTATATTTTAATATAGTAAGTATCCGTCATAAGAAAATTATTCTTGACTAATTCATAGATTTAAACTTTTAATATACAATACAGTTTATCAATAAATGAGGACACGAAAATGAAATTATTTCGAAAGTTGCTTTCCAAAAAAATAAAAAAAATTAAAAACTGTTCTTTCATTCTTGATAGACCCCCTTCCCACCCTCCAACACATAGTACTTTATTTCTCATTCCAGTTAACTGAAATACGCCAGAAAATATGTCTTCTTAGGGTCAGGGGAGCACAAACCACAACCCTTTTAATCCTAGGTCTCTTTTACTCACGAAATAGATTTTTTTATGACTTTTAGACTTTTACATTTTTTTTTTATGTTATATCAGACCAGGAGACTAGATATTTGTTAATAACATACAAGCCTGGATGCAAAGTTCCTAACTATACAATTATTATTTATTTCTAGGATGTTTATTGCCAAAAGCGTTTCATATTTTTATAATGACGCTCAAAAAATGTATGGGATTACTGCCAAATAATACAGGGTGAGCAGAAAGTCTTGCCACGATTATAAAAATTTATTGTCCGAAAACTATTATAATTATACATATGTTTGTTTGGAAGCATTTTAAGAACTGTTGTAAAGTTTTTAATAAAGCTATGCACTTCATTAGATTTCAACAAGTGGCCCCTTGATAGCTAAGCGAATTTCAAAGTGGTTCTAGCCAAATGATTCATAAGAAAACAAATTTGATTTATGTAATCGTTTTCGACACCAATTCTGTTCGGATCTATTGCACAGAAAAACTGTTAACAATGAACTATCCATTGATGCCAAAATTACATTATTCATTCAATGTTTATTTTGTAATAAATTTTGATAATCATAAAAGACTTTATGCTCATTTTGTACATTAAAATGCGTAAGCTTGTTTGAAACAACACATATTTGGGAAAAAACAATATTAGACAAAATATAGAAAAACACAAAATAAAAACCATTTGAATAATTACCTTTGTGTCCATTTACTACAAAAATTGAAAACTTTAAGCACTTATTAAACGAATGTTATATTGTGCTATATGCTTGTTATGAGCTTTTTTTATTATGTTATATTTTCTGTTATAAATTGTATTATATTATTTGTTATTATGAGTGTATATATATATTATTAAATCCATTTATTATTATTTTTTCATTCGTTATTACGTTTTATTCTATACATTTTAGATCATTATTAAGTATTCAATTTATTTTCATTCTAATCTAGCATGCATATTCAGTGCTCCATAATCTGCTCTTAAATATTTTTAATTTTCTCATTACTCAGAAAAAATAAAATTCATTTAATTAAAATCTCCCTTGCATTTTGATAAAGCTTTTCTATTATGGATAACTTTGTAGATAAATGAAAGCAATCTTTTTACAGCAGAGAGTGGGTTTACGGATTAATTTTAGAACTTGAAGTTTAAGAATTTTAAACACGTTTAAATTTTAAATTAAATTAAAAAAGCTTACTAAAAATGTCAAGATGATTTCGTCTTATTCATTTTATTATCGAAGAATAAACATCCTGATATCTCTTCCTGCTTTCTGAGAAATGTTGAGTTGCGTTTTTTTCACGTGATGCCTCCTTTTTTTTCTTTAAAAGTGTAAGGGCGACAAAAGCAAGGAAATGACCTCGACGTTTCCTTTTTACAAAAATATTCCATCGAAAACTCTTTGGCATTACACATTTTCATTATTTTATCTAACATCCGGTCTGAATAACAATAATAGAAATAAAATTATTACAAAACAGGATACATTAAAAAAAATCAAAATTAAGTTATAACTCAATTTTTAGAATCCTTAACCGCTTCGATAACTCTAACACACAGGCATGTGTAATTCATTGGAACTAAAACTGTTCACTACGAAATTATTGAACATATAAAATAGATAAATCGTCGTAAATCAGCACTGATAGTATTTATAATATTTATTTCTAAATATTGTGGAGTTGGACTGTAAAAAAAAATTTAAAAAATGGAAGATAAAATTTGTACAAGTCAAATTTGCTGCTGACTTGAACTTGCTATTAGTTTATTACTGATTTAAACTTACATTCAAGTCGAATTTACTACTGATTCAAACTTGCTATTAGTCTATTACTGATTCTAACTTGCTATTAGTCTATTACTGATTCTAACTTGCTATTAGTCTATTACTGATTCAAACTTATGTACAAGTCGAACTTGCTACTGATTCTAATTTGCTATTAGTCTATTACTGATTCAAATGTGCCCTGAATAAATCCGACTTTTTCATTCGTAACTTACATATAACTGGGTTTTTTTTCCCTCATCATTACGAGTATGAGGATTTAAAAGAAATAATATACAACCAAACCAAAAAATGAACAAATTTTCTCGCTCATTTAAAAAAATCCTTCCTTAGACAGGTTAATTAATATTGGAAAGAGTATTAAAATGAATTGAAATTATGCTCTTACCAGGTTGGAGTACGCCGATAAAATAGGATCAACTATGCATTAAAGCTGAAACCACACCTGAAAGAAAAGAAAGCATCTTAAATGGTAACAATATTTTTGTTTATAAAGATAATATAAATAAAAATTTCAACCAATAAAATTAAATACTTAGTCCTCCGTGTAACTTTCTGGGTTATAATTATTTGTAACGAAATTTTAAAAATTTTGTTAATTATTCCTTTTATATCTTATTCTTTTCTTAGAAATGAAAGTGCTAATACAAAAAACTAATGACAGCTATACGTAAAACATTATAACTATTTACATGAAATAATTATATGTAAACAGCTATACGTGAAATATCTGACTTTATTCAACAAAAATATTTTTTTTTCTTGAAAATTCTATTTGTATAATCTCTGTATAATAAATTAACAAAAAAATTCAATCGTTTAAATTTTAAAGATGCAGGAATCATTTATGTCTTTGTGGAAGAATAAGAGAGATAAAACACATTTTTAAACAACGCCATCATTTTAATTTAAATCAACGCAACGTTAATTTATCAAAAGTACATGAAGAAACAGCACCATGTTGATTTTCTTGATGCTAAAATCATAACATGTCAAATACTCGAGAGAGTTTAAATGATTGCAAAGTATTTTAGTTGAACACATACTCTTTTACACTGTTACATATTCCATCGCAGAAAGAAAAATGGAAATTGTCCAATATGTAACTGTGATCAATAAGACATTCATCTTTATCGCAAAATCAATCACTTTTTCTTTTTGCCTGAAATGCTATTCCAGAGTTAATTCCAAGCGTTAAATACGTATGTCCTTCGACGAGTAGCAAATGATGTTCAATGTCTTAGAAGAGCAATTATCAGATAAGAAAAAGAGGTGAGGATTTATTCAATTTTTAAAATACGATTCACTCACGGAGAGACGGAATTACAGGAAGAAAAGGGAAACCGAATAAAATTTCTGAAAGATCAGGAAAATAAATTCAATCTTCTGCTATTATCTGGGTAAAGAAAATTTTATTTAGTCATTTTCGTAGTTAAGTGGATTTAATAAGAGCGGCCTTGAGCATTTTATCGCCTCTTTCATTTCCTCAGAATATCCCGTCCGATTTATTCCGAAGGGATCTTCATTACTACTGAATCATACGATTTCCTTTCTCTGAAAAGGCATTGCAGCTATCGAAAGAATCAATAAATTATTTTTTTAAAGCAGGAAACAAAAGGCATCATCAGAGAGAGGGGAATTACTGATAAAGAAATTAATACGAATAAAAGGATATTTTGGGAGAAGTCAGTAACATGTGAGATATAATACCATTCAGCAAACAGGATCGTAAATTTTCGCAAAATGAAAGCGAACTTTTTTTGAGTTATTTAAAGAATAGTTGCAATGCAACAAAAGGAAGAAACAGACAACACAATCGCTATCTGTTAATGAAGACAGGGTTCATTTTTATTGCTGTCTGTTACAAAAGGTCGTTAAAATTTATATGGAAACATCTGTAAAAAATGGCAAATGAGATTTAATTTAAGAAGCAATCAAGTTATTCATGTGGGACATATTTAAGTTCCGTTATGTTTCAATGTGTAATTTCAAAAAATACTCTTTTTAAATTAGAGTGATTATCTTCAGACATTGAAGACAATATTGATATTTCTATCGTCTTAAGATCCAACGGCAAGTTTTTTAATCAGTTTTTACTGAAATTAGTATAAAATGTATTAAAGACGATGCAAAGATGTGTTATATTGTCTTTTTAAGAAATTTATATATATATACATATATATAATTCTGTTTTTATACGATTGATAAGTTCCCGAAGAATAAGTGCAAAAAAAAAAAAAAAAAAATTCTTGTAAAAAAATATATTGCATCTATGGAAAAAAAGATTGGTTCCACTAGAAAGAAATCAGCAAAAATAATATAATAAACCATGAATTTCCTTGTTAGGATCTTAAACATTTTATTTCATAAAGATTGCACATGGATGATACAAAGTAAATAGTTATTTGAAAAGGAACAAAAAAAACATATCATATATTCATGAACACAAAATTCGGTCGTATTAGGAAGGAAGGGATCTTTGTTTATAATACCTTCTGGACAAATAGCTTTCCAACACGAATTCAAAGTTGATGGCCGTAATTCAGCTAGCGCTAGTTCAATTTGATTGATACAATTTATAATTGAAAATTTCTTCTACACGACGGTAGACGGTGACGGTCTTCAGTCAGTTCGTCCAAAACGGATTGAAATGTTCGCTTTACGTAGTATATTTTAAATGTCGCAATTACACTGAAGTGACAAAAGTCATGGGATAGCAATATGCAAATTTTCAGATGGCAGTAGCATCGCGTAGGACAGGTATAAATGCGCAGTCCTTTCGCAGAGCTTTCATTTCTGTTCAAGTTATTCATGTGAAGAGGTTTTGACGTGATGATGACCGCACGACGGGAATTAACAGACTTTGAACGCGGAATGTTAGTTGGAGCTAGACGCATGGGTCATGCCATTTTGGAAATCGTTAGGGAATTCAACATTCCCAGATCTACTGTGTCAAGAGTGTGCCGAGAGTATGAAATTTCAGGCATAACATCCCACCATGGACAGCGCAGTGGTCGACCGCCTGCACTTAACGACCGAGACCGGCGACGTCTGCAAAGAGTCGTAAATTCTAACAGACAAGAAACACTGCGTCAAATAATCGCAGAAATCAATGTGGGACGTACATTGATTTTCGTACAAGGGACTTGTCTGTTAGAACTGTGCGGAGAAATTTGGCTTTCTTGGGCTATTCCAGCAGAAGACCGACTCGAGTGCCTTTACTGACAGAACGCCATCGCTTGCAGCGACTCTCATGGGCACGTGAGCATATCGGTTGGTCCCTAGATGAATGGAAAACCGTGACCTGGTCCGATGAGTCACGATTTCAGTTGGTAAGAGCTGATGGTAGGGTTCGAGTGTGGCACAGACCCCACGAAGCCATGGACCCAAACTGTCAGCAAGACACTGTTCAAGCTGGTGGTGGCTCCGTAATGGTGTGGGCTGTTTTTTCATGGCATGGACTTGCTCCTCTGGTGCGACTGGACCGAACATTGACTGGAAATGCTTATGTTCAGCTACTTGGAGATCACTTGCAGCCATTCATGGACTCCATGTACCCAAACAACGATGGGATTTTTATGGATGACAATGCGCCATGTCACCGGGCCACAACTGTTCGCGATTGGTTTGAAGAACATTCTGGACATTTCCAACGAATGATTTGGCCACCTAGATCGCCCGACATGAATCCCATCGAGCATTTATGGGACATCATCGAGAAGTCTGTTCGTGCCCAAAATCCTGCACCATCAACGCTTTCCCAATTATGGACGTCTATCGAGACAGCATGGCTCAATATTCCTGCAGAAGACTTCCAACGACTTGTTGAGTCCATGCCACGTCGAGTTGTTGCACTTCGCCGGGCGAAAGGAGGGCTGACACGATATTAAGAGGTATCCCATGACTTTTGTCACTTCAGTGTATACCTTGTACTAACTGTTGTATCCAGCATGTAGTATTAGACGACAGAAAATAAAATTGCACGTTTGGATGTTCTAAGACCGGATGGTCAGGTGCATTGTCTATAATCAAAAGAACTTTAAATTTGAGACCCTTGACCAAAATGTTTTTCTACAGGCGTCGCACCTCATCTAGTTGTAAGCAGATCTAAAATATGAATTTTTATATCCAAAGAGATAGCTTTCTTTTTCACTTTTGTCATAAGTGAATTATGTGACATTATGTAAGGGCTACCAAAAAACATTTCAGTTATAATTAATAAAACAGAGATTTGTAAGAACCGAAAATGTACTTTTCACTTTGAACACCAAATATAAAATGCAAAGAAAGCAGACAAAATTCCATATTGAGGTTATAAAATTCGGAGAATTTCCACTAATAGAAATCGCATTACATTTCTCGTCTCCAAAAAGCAATTATAAAAGTAAAAGTAAAGCAAAATTTTCCTTTTAGAATTTGGATTGATCGTGTTACATCAAAATAAGACGTGTAAAAAGTTAATTAAATTTCTTTTTCTAATTCGTGTTAAAACCAGATCGCGTAAAAAAAGTTCGTTTAAAAACAGAATTGAGTGTGTATATATATGTGTGTGTGTTCGTGTGTACATATGTGTATGTATTATGATGATACCTGTATTATGAATATTGATTCTACCTCACGTAAAATTTAGATTCCCACTGAACGGAATAACACAAAATTAAAAACTTTAATAAATGAAACTGTAAAAGCTTTATTTCATGCTTATAAAATATTTGTTTGTGACTGTCTGGCAGAATATGGGGGACGTTTTCTTAGTTACGAGAACAAAGCTACTAATCCAAATAAAAAATGTGTAATAACATGGAAGAGGGGTTTCAAAAGATTTCTGTAAACATGGGAATCATTCAAATAAACCTTTCATTCATACAGCGCAAAAGTTAAGCAGGAAAACACTTTCAAGAAATGATTAAAATAGCATTGCGATTTATAATTAAATATCAAAGTGGCGATTCGAAATCTCGTATAATTTGTTTGCACCAGGTTTGTCGATAGTTTTAGCTGCATTAAAGAATTCTGTAAGTTTGTAATACCAAGTTAAAATGTTGATTTCAATTAGCCAATCAAGTAGTTGTCTCAATTTAAAATGACACCATTAAAAGTGACCAGAAAAGACTTAAGGTCACACAATGATAGACAAATGCAACAGGACGATTCTTCACTTTTTCCGACAACACTTATGAAAAAACGACAAGAATAAAATCCAAAGCACTCCTCCGTTAACAACTTTATTATAGTACTTGATGGCAACACGTAAAAGAAATATTTTGTGCATGGTTGCCTTAAATGCTGTAGTAGGACGGTTGGCTAGCCAGGCGAAGCAGCTGATAGTATGAAAAAGAATTCGTTTAGGAATACAAAACTGTCCACACACTCCTATGTAATCGCTCGTATTTACTTCATGCTTGAGTCGCCTGAATAAGCAGATACTTAGTAAGCGGGCTCTCAGAAGACACGCTTTTATCTCTTACCTAGTGTGACAGGAAAAAAAAAGATGTGCATCCAATACAATTTATTATGCATAAATGTCTCAATTGACTGGAAATATTTATTTTTCAGTAGCTTCAGATTCATAGTTAAGTGATCCAATTTATCATAAACTATTCTACCTAAAATTAATTCATTTTGATTTTATTAAATGATAAACTCAAATAAATTGCAGAGGGCTAATTTTCATAATTTAATTGTGAATTTATTAGGAATACAAGTGAATTTAAATGTCACATTCAAATTTTAAATAATAATTTTGACATAAATTTGGGTAAATTGTCGCATTTCATTAATTTTTTAATAAATAAAATTTTACCAATTGTTTTAACAAAAATATTCAGCATATTTTAAAAGAAAAAAATACAGTGCTAATGGAAAATAAAATTATAATTATAAACAAATATAGTAAAATATTATTGACTTTGAACTAACTATAATTCAAATACATATTTTGTGAGTAATTATGATGGACAATTTATTCAATTAAGGAACAGTTAATATGGAAAACATTTTTATGCAAATGCTGTTCAAAATATTACAAATAATTATAAATAAATAAACATCATTCGGTTTTTATAAATCACAAAATCAAAATTTTTTAATTGAAGTATAAATAATTTGTGTGTGTGGTATATCGGACTTGTTCGTGTTTCACTTTTGTATATTTATTCGATTAAAAATTAGCATTAAAAAAATATAAAATTTGAAATTTGTTTAAAATATTTTTCCTTTTGCATGTTATTTAAAAGAATTAAAAATGGTAAAGATAATCTAAAATCTACAACAATCTAATGAGATTTTTAAGAGTGATATCATTAAAGTTTAAACGATTTATTTGATTCAAAAAACAGATAAAACACCCTACATTCCATCAAAACTAAATATATATTTCGAGATGGGACAAAGAACAATTCGTGTGGGTAAATATACATAAATAAAAGAAAAGACATTCACCCACGAAAAATAATCATATTTGATTTTCAAATTCACCATCTCGGTTGAACTGCGATACCAGCTCAAGTTCATTATCATTCTGGGCGCTAAAGGTCTGTTAAATATTGTTATTATCTGGGCAAAGTAATGCTTACTTTGTATTGTATTTCAAGCGAACGTGAAAGATGTATATTATGATGAACCACTACTGTATTCATGGGTAGAAGATACACTTATTCCAAATGGAATGAAATGTAGTCAAGAAACAACAGAAGTGCAACAAAAATTGTGATCAGGTCAAAGCCGTGTTGACCTTACCATTATACAGACCGGGCACTCCCAGCACACAAATAACAATGCAAGCATGCATTTCATTCGATACATCGAAGCCAGTATTACTTTCCCCCTCCAGTCATGGGATTACTTATCGAAACGTTTGGATTACGATAGGAATATGTAATTCGAGGGTGAAATCGTTTTTTTTCTCTTGGAAATGTAGACGTGATCGTTTTTCACGATCATTGCACACATATGGGGGCGCTCCTAAAACTTGTCATTCTTTTTCGCTTTTATTCTAAAGGCGGGAAAATGAATGCTGTATTTGGAGTGATGGACACCGATCACATGAAATTAAAAAAAAAAACTGAATGATTATTTTTAAGATTGATTTAAGCAAGTGATAAAATTGATTAAGTACAAATTTATTCAACTTGAATAAAACACCCAACTCACCTTTTTATTATTTAAAAGCTTCCACAGGATTTTTTTTTTTTTTACGCTTGTCTTTTAGATTAAAAATGTCCGCATTAAAATTTAAATATAAATTTTATTTAAAGGGAAAAAAAATTTTTTTTTTCGAAGACAAAAATTATTTTTACTGGAATTTTTTTTTTTTGCATGAAGCATAATTTAAAATACTTAGAAAAAAATATTCGTTTTGGTAAAGATCCAATAGATAAAAGAATTATATTTAGTTTAATAATCAACAGAACAGCATACTAATTTAGGTTAATTTACAACAAAAACTGGCACACTTACCGCAAAATGATAAGAATTAACTCCTAAGGTCTTCTAAGGTTACAGCGCACCCAGATTAAAGCGCTTTAATTAACCACTTCAACATTCCGGGATTTTTTAAAATATTCAAGTTTTCAATAGACAGACAGACGAGAGAAACATTTTGATAAAAACATTATTTCCTTAAGTAAGTTTTTAAATATTGTGCAGCAGCATTTCCCAATTCACAGGCCAAAAAGGGAAAAATATGATGCCAGGACTTAGTCATCACGAACTCTTAAAAGGCTATGAAATTATATTCACTTTTTGACCTTAAAGAAGTTATGCATAGAATTATTTCACACGTACAATTTAGAAGTAAAAATTACATAGTAGTAGAAAAATTAAAATTGAATAACTTTGAAGATCGCACATGCTCAACAAATGGCTATGATCTTGATTGAACTTAGTTTTCTATGAGAATTGGTTTGGTTGTGCCTGTTTCAGTCTTAAAAAAATATAATATAACAAGAAATTAAAAATTATTTTAAAATAATGAAACTAGAAATTTCAAAACATGTGAATGACTTTTAAAATCAATATCAAGTTAAAACCGATATAATAATTTCTCAATTTATAAAAAAATTTACTTATTTTTTAAAAAAAAAATTTTTATGATAATATTCAATAGCTTTTAAGTTCTAAAAGATGCGAATTCTATCTTTTATTAAATTGATATTTTATATCAATGATTATTTCCAAGCTTGTTTAAATTGATCATTAAAACAACTTTAAAAAAAAATTTAAGAATAAATGAGTTGAATAGTAATATTTTTCTTTTATATCTAAAAATGTTTTTCCTTTTAACATTTAATTAAAAATTATGTATAGCTGTTTCATCTCAAAAACATTTTAAATATAAGATACTATTATGATGATAATAATTTGAAATATCTGAATATAAAAATACGAAAGATGATTGATTTCATCATATATTTCCAATAAGTTTTCAATTTTGTTACCTTTTTTTTTTAATTCTTAGTTCAGCGAATATATTTATAAAAGAATAGAAATTGTATTACATTTAAACAACATATGAGCATTTATTCCATGAATTATTTATGCAAAAATTTATTCCATCTATTTTTACAATATCAAAAGGCTAAAAATAATCTGAAGTGCCACAAATATACTCTATACAATGAAGATACTATACACATAAATATACACTGAAATGCCACAGATATGCCCTAAAGAATATACTAATATACAGATAGCAGTAGATCGCGTAAAAAAATGTATAAATGGGCAATGCATTATTATACATGTAAAGTTTTCTGGCGTTAATATGGCTGTACGAAGAGAATTAACAGACTTTGAACTCGGAATGCAAGTTGGAGCTACACACATGAGGAATTCCATTTTGGAAATTGTTAAGAAATTCATCATTTTTCGATCCACACTGTCAAGAGTGTGCCGAGAATATATAATTTCAGGTATTACCACCTACTATAGACAACGTAATCTACTCAACGTCTACCGAGAGAACTGGGTATGCGTAGAGTAGTCAGTGTTAACAGACAAGCAACACTGCATCCAATAATAGCAGCAATCAATGACAACAGACGTATCCGACTGGAAGCAGAATTCCGACACAAGTGCCCTTACTAATATCCCGCCATCGGCTGCCTCTACTGGGTTCGTGAACATATCGGTTGAATCTTAGAAGACTCGAAAAATTCTGCTTGGTCAGATTAGTCACGATTCCAGTTAAAAGATGATGGTAGGATTCTGTCGTGTCGATATGTATAAAAGCAATCTATGGCTATGGAGTCATGTATAAGGGAATAAAGGGCTGTCCTCATGATGATCCGTTGGTAATTCCGGAAAAAGGAGTAAGGAATCGAGATGCGTATTTTAAGATAGCGACTTCTTTCGAGACTCAAGTCCAAGACAACAGGCGGGAATGATGATGCTGTCAGTTAACGAGACCTAGTCCATGATGCCACGACCCTTTACGAAGGTGTGGAACTTTGATCGTCTTTGGTGCTCAGAATAACTCCTAAACCACCCTGACGAATTGTTCAGAGAACTTTACTAATCCAAGGACATTTTGACTATGTTATATCAGCAGTCCTCCAGAAAGGAGTTAGAGGAAATAGCTAATTCGAACTGAACTTATTCAGTAAACAATATTGCACCTTTGATGGCAATATTATAAAAGTAATCCATTATGGTTTAGATAGATGTATTCTTTTTAACTATTTTTATTTTTTATTTTTTTATCGAATAACTGGTACAATGTTTGTATCTAATAGCCTTTAAAGGTTAAAAAAAATTTAATAGCATATGCACAAATCTGTCCTTTAGTTGGAACATAGATTAATAGTACTATAATGCCAAATGTTTAATAATCTCGTGATAGTGCACCAATGTGTTTTTCCTTTTTGTAACTTGCTGAATATAGACATACGTAAACATGCATGATAGCTGCTATTGTCATATAGTGGTGATTTGATTAATTGCAATTAAATATTATGTATATATCATGTGCGATTAATGTAAACTCTTTCTATTTTATAATTATTGAATTTCTTTTTTATTTAAATCAAATGTTTATTTTCTTTTATATCTATAAGTATGTATATCTCTTCTTAATTGTAAGCCTTAAAGGCTTTCAAACTTGCTTTGAAAAAAAAACGTGTTGTTAGCGTAGATTAGTTATTTGGTTATTGTGGGGTTTAGTACATTGATCTGAATCTGGCGATATAGTAAAGGAATCTCTAGGTATTATATATTTATCTAGGTATCTCTCCTATGGGTATTATTATTAGATTTAAACGAAAGCACCACAGCTCGAGCGTGGCGCGGATCCTTGAGGTCATGAACCCATGTCGTCAACAAGGCACTGTGTAAGCTAATGGTGGTTCCATAATGGCGTGGTTTGTATTTACAAGGCAAGGATTGGAGCCTCTGAACAAGTTGAACAAATCATTGATTGTAAATGGTTATGTTAATCTACTTGAAGACCATTTGCAGCCATTCGTGGACTTCATGCACCCAAACAATGATGAAATTTTCCGAGATGACAATGCTCTATAGCACTGACCAAAATCGTTTGTGATCGGTTTGACGAACATTCTGGATAATTCCACCGAATGATATGGCCACCTAGATCGCTAAACACGAATCTCATGAAACATATCCCATAAACGTACATTATCGAAAGGTTTGTTCGTGTATAAAAGGTTGTATTTTAGATAAAGTTAATTATTATATATATATAGATCAAAATAATGTACCAAAAGTTGATAATAATAACATTTAGAATTTTAGAAATAATTCTAAAAATTTAGAAATTAAGAATAAATGCTTCCTTTCTATAAACATTTTTTACCATTTTCGCAAAAGCATAATTTGAAAAAAAAAATTGCATGATAAAATCTTTGTTAACTTAACCATATTAGATTCTTAATACAAATCAGATTTTTGTTTAATATTTAACAGAATCAGCTTGAAATCGAAATATATTTATGACTATGCTCTCTATAAATTTTAATTTTATTCCAAAACTATATTCAATTGTGAATAATAGGTAATCACTTTTTTAAGTATGTAAATAAATAAATAAAACTTCGATAAAGCGAGAAAAACACCCATAATCAAGATTTAATATTCATCTGAAGTTTAGTGATTTTTTTCTCTCAAATATGTCTTAGAGATAATTCATATTGATATCAATACAATACAACAAATTCATGTTGTACAATATTTTAGATTTACTAATAAAATGTTTCATATTTGCAAATCCTCCAGTTTTTATTTTTTTCTCTATAATTATTTTTTTTCCCTCTAATTTGATAAATGTTATACTACTGTCTCAATAAAGTAAGACCAATTCTCAATTTAAAATTCACGGGGCTTACGGAATTTGAATTTTTTTTCTCTTTTAGGTTGCTGGCACTGTCCTTGACATCTGTGTCAAATTTCACGTCAAAATATTCATTAGTGTTTGAGTTACGCTTGGCTTTGTGAGACGCTAAAAGTGATTTCGCGATTTTTGAAATGTCTAAATTAATTGAGCAAAGAACTTGAATTCAATTTTGTTTGCGGAAACAGATATAAAACAGAACAGATGGAAACATATGTTGCAGATGGCATTCGGTGAACATTCCTATATCGGAAAGAAATGTTTAGAAGTGGTATAAACAGTTCACAGAAGGCAGAGAACGCGTTGAAGATGAAGAGCCCTCAGGTCTACCAACAAGCTCAACCGACGAAGTTCACGTTCATAAAATTAAAAATTTGGTGTTTGCAAACCGTCGATTTACAAATAGAGCCTTTCCTGATGATGTTGGAATTTCAAAAGGATCGGTCAATTCCATTTAGGGCCTCAAACACGTCAAATCTTGATTGGTACCGAAAACACTGAATGCGGCAGCTCACACTGCATAGATTCTTCGTGAAATTTTTCGCCAAAAATGAAACCCATAATGTTCCACAACCACCATATTCACACCGTGAGACTTCTGGCTATTCACTAAACTCAAAAGACCTCTCCGGGGAGCTCACCGTTTTGAGTCGATTGAAGAGATTCAACGTGAATCACCGTGCGCTTTGAAAGCCATCGCTGCCGTTTTATCGTTCATCGTTTTTAGCATGCATTGAGGATTGGGGAAAAAGTTGGCATAAGTGCATTGTGTCCGGAGGGGATTACTTTGAAGGCGATGAAATAAATTTGGAAGAACAAATAAAGAGTTTTTGAAAAAAAAAAAAAATGGTCTTACGTTTTGGACACAGTAGTATGTTATGATGTCTTGGTTGATCAGTGGGGAATTCAGACACTTGGATGCTGAAATTTTTTAGTTCAGTTAATTAAGCATACACATGTAAACCATTCAAAAGCTATTCATAAAATTAGAAGCTAATTTATATCACCTGATTTACATTAGTTGTAAAAGTCTGTTGTTTTCAAGTAATTTAAATGTAACTATTCACTAAATTTAAGAACTTACAAAATAAATTTAACAAATTAAACTTAAAAACTTTTGAAATTTTAAGAACTTAAATAATTTAAATTCTTAAAATTATATTTTAAACTTTAAAAGATATTATTAATATTCTAAAAATATTTAAGTTGAATTTGAGGAAATTAAAATAAAAAAATCTTTTACAATGAATGGCTAGTTGAGTTGTAAATGTAGTTTATACAATAGAACTATTTAACATGATGAACTTCGACCAAAAAAATTTTATATGTTACAATTTTAATACAAACAAATTTTACAGAGATTATCTCAATTGCTTTTATACACAGAATCAGTGATATTAAACAGATTTTGTGTTTCATTTTAGATAAGATAAAATTAGTCCTCCAAAAATAACGGAAATCACTGCGTTACATCTTAAACTCATTCCTCGTATGATGATAGAAAGATAATTTGTCCCTGATATGAAAATATTAAAAGAAAGCCAATAAATATTTTTTTACGATAAATATACCGCCACACTAAAAAAATACCAGTTTTGTCTTGTGATCCTGAAATCCTAAAAATCCTGCCTTTCAACAAAGATATCTTAAAGAGCAGTAAAAACTATTTTTAATTCAATTATAATTAGTATAAAAATAAAAAATCTCTCACTTTAAAACTTTTTTATTGTTATGTGCAAATAATCACCTGCAACATTTTGCTATTAAATAAAAAATTATAAAATATCCTTGAATACTAGATTTAAGTACTTAAAGTAAATGTAGAAAGTATTTTGAGTGATCTATAAGTCAAAATGCTTTTTTTGCCTACTTCTGATTTGTTTCTATAAAATACATTTATAAAGAAGGGAAATATTAGCAAATAAATAACTTTATTTATTTTATCATAAAAACATGATTTAAATATTAATGAATGCAAACTTTTTGATGTATTTTCTAAGAAAATGACAAACTGAAGTGAGATATTAAAATAATTTTTTAATTTTTTAATCAAATCTTTAATTCTTTCTAGTCAGATAATTAAATGAAATTTTTAAAATATCCAGACAACTATTTTAATGCATTTAAATGAAAATCCTATTATTCTATTACAGTTCGACCCCCGCTATTATCAAATTTGGTTAAGAAATAATAAATAATTAATACACTTTTCGAAATTATATTATCATAATATTATTTTTTCTTAAAATATAAATTCTAATGCGTAAAGGTTTTGAAAATGTATTTTTCTACGTCTAGGTCCTTTTATTCACTTTGTGATAGAACGCTGTAATACCGAATGGGTGTTCTAACAAAACATTGAATTTCCAATGAAAGTTTACCATTTCATGGGTCATGGGTTTCTCATTTATTACTTTGATTTTTTTATTCTTATTGAAAATTTTCGTAACACCATGCTTGCATGGTATCAATGCTAACCATGCCACTATTTATTATACTAATTAAAATTAAGTGTTTGTTTTTTCGATATTAAGAGTCATTTGAACCAATTCCTATGAATTATTTTAAAAGTAGGATTAAATATTTTTCCTTTACAAAATTTTTCTATAACTTGTGTGTAATCTATTATTAAGCTGTTTATACAAAAAATGAGATTATCCAGTAATCCATTCAGTCGAATTATGTTTGTAAGACTTCCACTATCTTCCACTCATCAAAATGATAAAATTATATATTTAAGTAAACTTATAGATGGTATTATTAATTGAAAAGTTTTTTGTATGTGAAAAATTGTTTTTTTTTAATTATTTAAACTCATCAAAATAAAAGTGTTTATTTTTTTTGCATTTGAATTATGTATTGAAAAATAAAATACTTAAAACTTCCCTTTATCAAAAATTAAAAAAAGTCAAACCGTCACGTCAATAGTAATAATTATATACTGTATATAATTACATAATTATATACTTATACTATATGCTGGTGCTAAAATTTATTAATTTAATTCAATAAATAAAATTTAACTTTCTTATTTATTCTTATATTTTCTAACCAATAAAGTAATTTTAAAAATCTTGAAGAATAAAATGAAAACATTTAAAAACTGATGAATTGTGAACAGTGAAATTACCAAAATTTAAAAGAATTTTTTAAATAAGAAATACATTTACTTAAAAGCAAAACCAAAAACTAAGAACTTTTTAAAAACACAATTGCATTTTTTTTTCTGAGGGAAAAGGAAAATTTTTCTATTTTCAAAATAAAAAAAAATATTAAGAAAATCAAATAAGTAGTTTTGGGGAAATTCCACACACCAAATTGAGCAGGCGTAGATCCTAGACCTTCAAGTCACTATGTCCGAGTTAAGTGATATTTCTTCTAAATTACTTTTCCTCATGAGACCACACGAAGTCGGGCCACATGGCTCCTGGTTATTGGTGATAGGGTCATTGACAGCAGAAGGCGGTAGTTTAGAACAGAATAGCAACCTTTGGTATCCACCTCTGGCCTTAAAATACTTACTGCCTTGTCTTCGTCAACAAGGGATTTTTTTCCCCTTTTTTTCAAAATTTATTACGTTGATTACGTGCCAACATTCTGTCATCACCAAAGAGACTTTTTTTTCTTTTTTGACGTTCGTTTACACGTAATTTTAGCTGAGCCATGATTGCTGTTACAATACAATGAGAGAAGTGCACCAAGTTACTCACGAGATGTCGTGAATGAGAAAAATCTTCCGTTGTAAAACGTCTTCACACAGAAGAATCTTCATGAATAGATTGGAATTGGTGGTTCTCTTGACAGAATTCAGATGTTGATGATGGTACGAGACAGGCCATGATGCAAAGGTGATTATCATTTTGTGGTAATTGTTGAGGTTGGCTTGATGGACATGTAATATTTTGATAATGATTCCTAACTTCAGAATGGTGGTTGGAAAGAATGTGTAATGTATTCATTCATGATCTATTAATCATAAACATTGTATGATTCCTTTGTTACATTTGTCAATCAATATCTATCTACTGATCCATTGTTATGGCTAACAGTATGAAATCATTGTTCCTTTTTTTATTTAGATTGTGTGTTATTTTTTTTTTTTTTTTTTAACTGTTTGCAAACTTAAAAAAAATTTAATTATAAATTATTCAATGAACGTAATTTTTCCTCTTAATTGTATATAGTTAATTAAAGTAAAACTTGCAAAATGTGTAGGTATTAAGTTATATAACATTAGTAAATATTACGGATTGCTTATTTATAAATTAAAAATTATGTTGATCAATATTTGAGAATAGAAATAACTTCTAACTACCTATCTCAGTTTATATAACATTTTTACTTGTTTAACTTAAATAGCAAAAACTGTGTCTCGATATAAAATAATACGAAAACATTTGAATAATACTTTAAAAAATTATATAAATTTTGGAATCGAAATATTGAAAAATCAGAAAGTAAATACGTGCTAAATCAGATTAGTGTAAATGTCTAACTTTAATATCTTTCTGTTAAGATTTATTATCATTATGAATCAAACTTCTGTACTATATATCAAAGACATTTTTAATCATTAAACATGTTAAATATTGAAATTTTATTCTCCTTCATCCGATATCTTAAAATTTGATTTAAGAAACCATGAATAAAAAATTATTTTATTTTAATGAGTTTCTTCTATAAGTTATCTGTAGCATTATTAAATAAAAAAGAAAACAATAACTTCGGATTTACAAAACAATCTTTACATAACTTCTAATGAAACAATATTTAAAAAAAAATTCATAGGACACCTTCACTTTTATCTACATGAACTTATGCATTAGCAATAATGAGGAAATATTAAAAAGTTTAAAAGACAATGTACTATATCAGCGAAACAATAGAATAAAATAGACTAGATCCACATATTTTATACTACAAGCTGTCATTAATTCTAAAATAGATCACCCGAAACGAGTCAGTCTAAGAAAGATGGTATTACTATGAGTGATATTGCTGGAGTTTGATGTTTTGACGAGTAATGTTTTGATTTTTTTTAAAACTGCTTCAAAAGCATAAACGAAGCAACATAATTTGCAGTAAATCCCTTCAGTGTCCTCAATATAAATCTGGCGATAACTGATACTCAGGCGGCTGCGAACTTTGGAAGAATTTGTTTTTTTTTCCTCAAAATATGTATTCATAAAAAAAGAAGCGAAAAGACGATATCAACAAAAAATCATTCTGTTCTTTCTTATTCCCATCAGCTTATCAGCAATGCTGTAAAATTGTATTTGTTCAGATGAAAACTATGGAAACATTGTAGATTAAAAAAGCATCAATCTGATCGAGGCCACTGGACTCGGAAGAAAAATAAATAAAAATAATGTAAACATCAAACCCAATGGAGATAAAGGATTACATAAAATGCAAAGTGTTACTTTGAAGCATTAAACGAGGTTTTTTATGACTGTATTATCGGGCAACGTTTTTAAAGATTACATTCAATGAAAATAAAAATTGTGATATGCAATGAACGATTTTTTGAATTTTCCACTTTTTTTTTGTTTCACTGACTTGCAGCTGCAGTTATTTCTAGAATAAAGAACACATTTGTGTTTAACTGATTACTTTATAAAAGAGTATAGGATGCTATATGATAATGACTGAAACATCTGCATTCATCATTGAAAGAGTTCATAAAGCACTGAATTTCTACAAAAAACATCAAAAAATTATTCATATCTATAAAAATATCTCTCAAGTCAAAACAACTTTCAGAATAACTTACCAAAACTTATATAAAATAACAATAAACAATGAAATTTTATTTAAAAATCTTTGCAATTTAATTTCAAATTTTGAAAATTTTAAAATTTATTTTTATGAATTCCTTTTAATAGCGAATATTATTATAAATATTAATATCGAATGAATTATAAATGAATGTAATTTAAATTGTATATGTCCACCACAATATAAAAGCCTGTCTCCAATTAATATAGGATTAAATCTATGAAACTGCATGTTATATAGGCATAGGAAGAATTTTATATGACTGATTAATACTGGTATTGTTGATACTACATTTTCTTTTTCACAATCAATATAAAAATGAACGGCAAAGTCATTAGGTTTATGGGTCTAAAACTATGTTATAGAAGCATAGAAGCGTGTATAGTTACCATAACAAATAAATATGTTTGTAAACAGTGTTAAAGCATTTTACCATTAAAAATATTTCTTTTTCGAACCATTACTTTCAAAAACCGAAACTAGTAAAACAATAACGCATTGTGTAATCTTATTATAATGCTCAAACTATTAATTTTTATCAAAAAGAATTTTGTATAACTTCTGACATAGTTTGATTTTGAGCAATAATGAAGAATAATAAATAAATAGCAAAGCAGTTGGAGATAATAATAAAGAATAAGATAGAAACGTTTAAAGCTTTAGGATTTTAAATGATGATAAGTATGTATTGTTACAGAAATTTACAATTTTTATATGTAAGTCTAACTAAAGCGTTACTTCAGAAGAATAGCATACTTAATTCTTTAATATTTATGAAAAAAAACCATCCAATGAAATGAACTCATTGCTAATTTCTTTATTTTTCTCTGTATTAATTAGATTAGACTTAATTAGATTAACATTAATTAGACTGCATTAAACTTAAAAAAAAAACTTAATCAGTTTAGTGAAAAAAATAAACTGGTTCCATTCACAAATATCTATTTTAAAGACCAGAAAACATTTTACATAGAAAAGATAATATCTCAGCCGCTGTAAAAGAGATTCATACAAATTTAAAATGCTGTTATCGATTCGATGTCTGTCAACGAAACTCTGTTGCTCATTTAAATATAATTTTTCACATTTAATAATGATTGATGATATTCTCATTTAAAATAAAGAAATCAGATATATTCAATGTATTTAAACGTTTATTAAAAAACAACTCTCTTAAGTCCATTTTGAAAAACTCTTTTTAATGACTGACTGTAAGCAAGATATGTGGCAAATATTGTAATAGATTTATTCGAATGAGAAATAAAATAATTTCTAAAAGGATAACAATATAATTTCTAAAGGGATCATTAAATTCTATTCAAAATTTCTTTTTAGTTTTAGCGATAAAACCAAAAGAATCACGATATAATTAAAAAAATTCTTTATCAATTAATGTGTGGTTGAAAAGACAATGTCATAATAATTATTTGGAGTTGCATCAACAGAATACCAATTGGTTAAGTGCTATGCTAGATAAACATCTTTCTTCTGTTTCTACTCGAGTCTACGTCCAAGGTAAACAATTACCTCATCCATCTACAGTAGATGCATGAGAATTTCAGACTTTTGAAAACACTAAGGATTTTAAACAATGTTTTCAGCACTGTGGGTTGGTAAGAAATTGGATCTTGTGCATTTACAATCGTGTGATCATTTTCTTTGAGCAGAATTGGTGGAGGATTGCCAAAACGGAGCAAAGTGTGCCGCCTATAAAAAGCTTAAGGGTATTTTTTAAAAGAAAGTATTACACCGTTTTTATTCTTTTGGAGCTCTGGCTGAGGTATTTCGATTTTACTTTGAAGTTGAACGCATTTTGTTCTATTCTTACACTACTCAAAATATTCAGCACATTGCTTAAAACATCTTAAAAATTGATGCATATTAGGAAAAGGGCCAACATTGCCTGATTGAATGAGATTTTTTCGTGATAAACTCTATTTAATTGATTTCAATTTGTTAACATTCAGAGTGTCCAATAAATACATTTAAAAAGAAAGAAAATGTTGAAATAAAATATTTTTTTCTAACTTGTAATATAACAACACATGTTAATAAATTTCAATGAGAGATCTCTCAGTTCCATGTAATTCGCGTAAACGATACCGAATTTTATGGATTGATAGGAGCCTAAATAGAATTCTATAATCTTTCAGATTTAACTCCATTAGATTTTTCGTGTGAAGGAATTTTCATATCTTTGTTGTACATAACAAGTTAGGACATTTTATTTTGATCTCTTCTAGTTTTTTTATCATAATTTTGAAATAATTCTAGTAATTATTGGACCAGATTAAGATTTTTTAGATTCAACTCCATTAGATTTCTTCATGTGAGATTAGGGTGAAAGATTGTGGTGCCTTGTACTAATTTTCAGGAACTAATGCATCGTATCTTAGCTGTTATTAATTCAGAATTCCTCAGATACTCGCATCAAGAATCTCATAACAAAATTTATTAACTTTTGTTATTATATTATAAGTTAGTTATGACATTTTATTTCGATCGCTTCTAGTTTTATTTTTAATCAGTCCTGTTATGGTACAATCTGTATTATGCCATCGCAGGTTGAATAATGATTCTAAATGGCATACTTTTCATGTAGTGATTCATTTTGGAAGGGATTTCAAATAACTTTGGGATAATCTAAAATTGGCAGTGTACAAAACAAAAATATTTCAAGTTTTAAATATTTCAGTTTAAGATATTTATGATTTAATTTTGTCACTCCTATAAAAATTAGAGTTGCAATATTATACAAATTTGGTGAAATGGCCTTGAAATTAATGTATATTATATATATCATACAGATAAAATTTCATAGCGAAATTTTTAAGAAACTGAAAGATAATAACTAAATTTGGAGGCAAAAAGTGACACAACATCCAGGACAGCTGGAAAATCTTTAACATTAGACCATGTAAAGAGGTGGTTGCCAACTTTCGACTAAAAACCGGGCACGATTGTTTTGCGGAACACCTAAAGAGGATAGGTGTCATCGCCTCGAACACTAGCCCAATATGTAGAGCTGGAACAATGAATTCAGAACATCTTTTGAAATGTCCAGGACTGAACAGGGAGGGCTCAGCGCCAGGGAGATGTCTTGCAATGGTATCGGGAGGCCAGGGGCCTCATGGACTAAAATAAAGTGTCTACTCCTTTCATTTACTCTCTTGCTTGTTCCTTCTTTGTGTGTGATTCTTATTGTAATGGATTGATTTTCAATAAATCCATGTGCTACAACAGCAACATATCATACAGATTTGACAAACATAATGAGGAAAAATTTCAAGACTATTATAGCATTTGATTCAATAATAATAAAAAAACAAACTAAAGAGAGTTTGAGAACAGCATTCTTAAATAATGCATTTCGTCATCGCAGAATGCAAATTTTATTATCAAATATTTATTAAATTCTGTAAAACTGAGAAATACGTTATATAAAAAAAACTGCAAAAATTTTAAAGATAATAATGGTAAGAGAAAAAAAATCAATAAACTGATATTTATCAAAATATCTTAAAAAACAGATAGGACACAATAATTGTACAAAGAAAAATAAATACTTCAATGTCGTATATTAATACGTTTACATCCCCCTTGCAAGAACCTAATGGTCCTTTTTACGGTTTGGATAGACGTAGGAGACAATTTTAGTGTTTTTTAAATATTTAACGATACTTAAAATAACCAAATAACTCAGACAGCCTTTTTGTTTCGGTTTAAACATTTCAAAATTTTTGCGATTTTAATTTACTTTAATTATCTGAAAAAACTATAAAATGAAATTTTTAATTAAAACAATTAAAAAAACGTTAGTAAACATAAACATTTTCTTTTAAAATATGTTGTTTGGGCAATGCCAACATAAACAACATTTATGATTGTTTGAGCAAGAATCCATGACTGCATTTGTTCTTGCATAATGCAATTCTACATTTGCAGTTCTTGTTGTCAATCTTCCAGAATCAGTCAGAAATTCTGTACTTCCAAGTAATTCACTGATAAATTCTTGACTTGAAAACTAGTTCGAAGTTATTCTACTAACCAGTTCAGTTTTTACGCGATTAATTATCGTTATTTCTTTTAGAATTATTGTACTAAGAGCTTAATTTTTTAGTGCTTTGCGGTGCTTTATTTTAAGCTCCATTTTACTGTCGCATCTTGAATTATGCGGCTTGGAACAACTTTGAAAAAAGGGTGTGATACAAAAATTATTTGCGCTAATGCAAACATTACTTCGATTTAAATATAATAAATTTTATATACATAATTTATATATTATTAAAAATAATTATTAATTTATATATTGTTATTAATATTATAAATTTTTTAATGTGGGATCAGAATTCGACTAATAAAACCTTTAATGTTTTGATGTTGCCGATTCGTGGCAGCTAAAATTAAGGTGGGCAGCTTTTATGCAGGTTTCGAATAAGCTGGCGACCTTGTTGCAGGCACTCCTTTTTTTCAGAAACGAGAAGACTCGAAGGCGATTGTTGCAATGTGTGTAAAGCATATCACGCCGATTCTCAGGCTGCTGGGAATTTTTCAAGTTTTCTCCCATACGGCACGTAAATGAGCGGGAATATCCCTAAGAATCCTCCCATAAGGCACCTTCCTTTCAACACCCGTCGGAGGGCTGTCCGTGGTATACACGATGGTCACTGATGTTCCATCCTCACCTTTCTAACTGAAATTGGCTACATAGTCCTAGGTATTGGCGTGGTTTGGTTTGTCGCTCTACTGTCATCTTGTGCACACGAGGGCTAATTTGACCAGGACCTACAGTTGAAAGAAAATTCCGAACCACTAACATACATCTATGCCACCGGCAGGATTCGGACCTGAAGCCTAAGGTACCAAAGGTCAGAGCGCTAGCCAATTGGCCATCAGGTAGCTAGATATTAGCGTGGAGAAAAGAAAAGAAAGAGCGTGCAGGAGGACTTATATTCAAATCTTCTAGATTTTGTCAGTTGTAGTCTCTGATTTCAACAACGTTAAGGTTATATGGGGATTGTGACAGCGTGTATAAACGTCTTACATCGACAGTCAGGCTGCCTGGTTGAATTTTTCTTCTATAGAACACATGCGGGGTAATTATCCCTGAAAGTCCTCCCGGAAGGCACTGTCTTCCTTCAATATCCATCTGTGGGCTCTTCGCTGTATGCATAAGGACCACTGACGTTCCATTCTCGTCTTACTAGCTTGAATTGGTTACATAGCTCTAGGTACTGGTATAAGGTGTGGTGAGAAAAAAAAAGAAAGTTAGCATGATGGAGGAATTATGTTTAAATGCTCTGCTTTTGCCAGTTGCAATCGCAGATGTTAGCAAAGTTAAGATTCAATGGAGATTATGACAACGTGTAAAGGCTTAGATCAATAGGCAGACTAACTGGTTGGAGTTTTCCCCATATGACAAGCAAATGCGGGACAGTTATTCTTGAAAATCTTCCCGGAAAGCAACGTTCTCCTTTCTTTATCATTTGTAGGACGTTCGTGTAACAAATATGTGTAGGCCCACCAGTGTTCAACAACAAAAAAAAAAAATGCTACTGAAATGAATAATAATAAATTCGGACAAATTTTTAATGAAAAATATTTACACATTCATTAGAAACCTAATTATACAAATTAATTTAAGAATTTCTAAAATGTCTACAAAACAGATAAAATCGGTTAAATTAATGAAATGACCTTTTCTTATTTTACTTAGCTGAAATAGAATGTGAAAAATCAACTATGTTATAATTTTAAAGATAAATTCCTAGTCTCTCTGTAAATGTGCAATCTTTAATGACATTTCTTCTAGATTTATAAGCACCTCAAATAAATATTCTTGTCCATGATGCTTTTTTTTTCTATGAAAATGCTTCGATTTTACTAAGGACACATTTTCCTCTTGATAAACCAATATGTAGAAATGTAGCAAAATCTTAATTTTCCTCTCTAACACATTGGATTACGTATTTTCTCAATTTTTTTTTAATTAAAAAAAAAGTTAGTTCATTTAAATGTCAAGATCATTTAATAAATTTTAGGATTAGCAACTATAAAATGTTCCGTAGAAAAAACATGCTAATGTATCAAAAATTTGAATATTCTTTTATGGTAAGTTTCATAAAGTATTTATTTAGTATTGGCATGTGAACTTAAATTATGCTAATTTTATAATATAATATAAAATAGATACGAACTCTATTTATTTTTAATTACGAAAACTATTGAAAAAGATTTTGTCATTTATTTTGTATTAAAAATGTGTTTCTTTGTATATCTATAAATCAAACGAAATAAATTTTGAAATAGAAAACAATTCAGTTACTTTTGTTAAAACCACACGTAAGATCAATCCTTTTTTTGATACCATCATAAACGTATTGAAATGTTTCTTAAATGAATCATCAGATCGAATACCTACTCAACCTTTTGCTCACTCAAAATGAAAAGAAATCCCTTCAACGTCTTTTAAGGATGTAAAGTCGTTTCTTTGTTGGATCATTTGTTGTTGAACTGCAGCTCGTAAAACAATAGATTTACGTTAACTAGCAGGAAACAGGAAAAAATAAAATAAAATAAACAAAAATTAATAAAAAAAATAACGCTTAAAATGGCGAGTCACCTGAATTCTTGAATTTATATCGTTTTATAGTTAGAAGAAAAGTAGACTATGATTTTTCTTGAGAACTGTAAACTCAGTGAGTATATGGCGGTATTTTGATATTTAATTCTTCGAAGTGCAACCTCGAATAGGCACCCTGGGCATATAAATTAGATATTTTATTGGTGATTGGAGTAAGAAGTTGCTTTTTTACGAGCTTCTAGGCATGCGTTCTCTTTGGGCTCGGAATTTAACTCTAGTTATAAAAATGCCACAAAAAATTGTACATCTTCCACAAGAAGTATTCCATGTGTCAGAAGTATTAGTTTTATGTTTATGACTCTTTTAATTGATATCCCAAGTCAAAAGACATTTTTCATTAATTTTTTTTATTCTTCTTTGAAGGGCACAACTGATTTCGTTGTAAACTGAATACTGACAATACCAGAATAAGAATTGATGTCTTGTATATTCAAGGTTTTTGTTCTTGTTTGGATAAATCGAGCCAATTTTGTCTTGTCATTCAAAATCTCGTCATTCCACTAAAGCTGGTTTTCCACCAGATACTACGATTGCACGTTGCAGAACAGCAGCCAATCAGAAGCCTAAAATAGAGAGATAATAGGCTTTTAATTGGCTTACGTTCTGCCATGCTCAATCTCAGTATCTGGTGTGAATCCAGCTTAATATTTAACACTCGTTTCACTAAAAAAGTGTGTACTTCGGAATAGATTATTTCCTAAAATTTTTAAATAATTATAAATATAGATGGGAAAAGAATAAGAATATATATTAATCGTCATAATTATGAGTTTTTAATAAAAAGAAAATGTCGTGAAAAAACTTTTGGTGTTATAGTATCTACTTGTCAAAAAAGCAAAATTTGCACCTTTTGCATTTGCATGTTTTGAAAACAAGATTTTTCAATAATATATCAGGATAGGAACACTGATATATTACATGGTATAATAAAATATATAAGAATAAAATGCAAGTGCATTGAATACTGTATCCACTCAAAGGTTCCGTAAGTGCTTAATGATAATGACAGCCATAGTGGGAATATATTTTTGGATGTTTTGAAAACAAGATTTTCTAATAATATATCAGGATAGGAACACTGATATCCACAGCTAACTTTTCTGTCGCTCTCCAGAAGTATAAAAGTGTATTTAATATTTAATTTTATAATTTGTATGTATTAAATATATGCATTAAAATGTGCGATTTAATGCTGCAGTAGCAAGAATTAAAAGAACAATCCTAATTTAATTCGAATGAATAAAAAAGACGAGATTGCAATCTCGCCAGAGCCTGAGAAAGCAAGCAGCGTATAGTTCTGAAAACGTCCATTATACGTCCCTGCGCTCTATTCTAACCGGATGATATCAAATAACTACCCCAATAAGTAATTCAAGTTTGGAGATTATGCGAATAAAAAAATGATTCCGACAAACAAAAAAGTATTCTATCCATAATGGATAGTTCGCATCAGCCGGGCTCATTAGAATTATGACGCAAGAGGAGAGGGGAGGTTGGAATAAATTGCACCTTCCCCCTCAAATTCGGGATTAAAAAAACAGCGCATGTAAAACAACTCGAGCGATTACTGAATAAATAAAGGCCACAGATGGAAGAAAATCCTGAATAGCTTCTCAGTTTAGCATCTGGATGGAGACTTTTCCCAGGAAATGCAATAACTGAATACTTTGTTCATTGTAATCAAATGCTTCCAAAATATATTCATCCTCTAAAATAGGACGCTTTTTTAGGTGGTGGACGACGAAAAAAAAGTATACAATCAATGATACTTAAGAATTTCGCTGAAGGAAAATATAAATAGGTTCCAATTTCAGTTTATGAATTAATGTGAACCTTAATAAAGAACTTAAAGAAATGGTGTGAATATAATAAGTTAGTGCAGAAAAAACCGACTTGCAACACACAGGGGCTCCTAGACAATGTAAAGTGAAGATTTAGCTGATTTAGTTTTTCAAACTACTTTAGAAAACATTCTTAACTAACGAAGTGTGTTTTAAAAATGACACCCTGTTAGAAAATGTTTTCAAAGAATCGAAAAAAAAAAACTAGCGGATTATAATTATTTTGTACGTCTTGATAAATATGAGGTTTAAAATAACTATAATAATTTATAATAATAACTTATTAATAATTTAATAATAATATTTTACTAATTTGATTCAATGTTTACAATAAATACTCAAAATGGCGACCACCAGCAGTAACACATGCTTGGTAGTTTCGAAGGAGTGAACTGTTCGGAAGATGGCAGGCATTTCGCGCTCCCTCGCATCTGCAATGGATAGTAGAGCAATGAGGTCCTTAATTGAGTCAACAGGAGACTCGCAGTTGAAAACATAGTAAGAATAAATAAGTGTGTGCAACGGGGTTGCCAGCCAGAGGACTTAAAAACTCGTCACGTGGTGAGTATTGGTTGGCGCATTGTGCCTGACTGCTGCGAGAATTTGTTTGAAAGTGTGTGTGTTCTTTCCTCAACGCGTCGCTTTCGATCATAGATTAGCATTATCGTAGATTATTTTTGATGCAGATATTATTGGGTTAGCAAGAAAGTTATTTTGGTTTTCGCCATTTAAGCACATGGTAAAACCGAACTTATTTACTTGGGAAGCTAATAGATACTGGGTTCGTAACATGCAATTTAAAAAAAAAGATAAAATTACAATAGGAAGAGTTAAAATTATAATAGAATTTCTTTTATTCGAAAGATTATTCGATCACCATTCTTTGATTGATTGCCACAGAAATGCCATTCCCTAACTCTGATACATCATATTGTATCCACAGTCGGTTTCATATGGCCAGGGAAAACAATTTATGTTGCTCTCCATAAGAATAGAACATAAATACATTTAATAATTTGTCCACTAAAGAGTTCCGCAAATGGGCTAAGTGCCTAATTAACAGCAAGTCTTGGCAAGGATATATTCTTTCATTTCTTAAAAATGAAATTTTTAATAAATGTATCAGGATAGAAATGTAATTTTCTAACATTGCATTCTAGTTCATTCTAACATTGCATTCTTGCATTGCAGTTCGTTGGCAATAAACTAAGAGAGAATTTGTATCGTTCTCCATAAGTATATGGTGTATTTAATAATTTGTTCACTCAAGGGTTCCGAAAATTGGCCAAGTGTCTAATGAACAGGACAGTTCTTGTAAGGATATATTTTTGTATGTCTTGAAAATGACATTTTTAATAAATGTATTACGATAGAAATTTTCTAACATTACATTATGTTCACAGTTAGTTCACTATAATAATTTCTTAAACTCTATACATTTTATCTTATGCATTTTATCTTATGCATTTTATCTGTACCACTTTGAGATAGGAGGGAAAGCAATGCAGTCATTTCGCGATCTAACGAACTTTTCAGTGAGGGCACAATCAGCAGTGAATGTTTCAAATCTAGCGACACTAGTTTGGAAGATAAGGCAGGAAGATGTCGACCATCGGATTTTGACGACCAGACACTTTTAGCAGCCGTGGAAGGGGACGAAAGCCTGGCAACTTGAATGCTGGCAGACAACTTCAATATGACCATTCAACCATCGTTCGGCATCTCAAAAAGTTTGAAAAGGTATGGAAATAGGCTGGATGGATCCCCCACGAACTCAACGACTACAATAAAGCCGAATGTGTCCGAATTTTCACTGTTTTGCTTCAACGAAACGAGCGGAGTCCATTTCTGAAGGATCTTGTCACTGGGGTTGAATCGTGGCTTCTCTTCAAACCCTCAAAAGAAAGAAACCTGCGTTTCGCCAGGAGTTTCACCAAAAAGAATAACAAAGGACATGCACTTAAGAAGGCAATGTGGTGTGTTTGATGGGACAGAAGCTGAATTATCCATTGGGAAATCATCTTAAACGGGATTTGTTATAGGTGGGACCCAACCCAAAAATGAGTATGAGTATGATTATCGACAGGTATTTTTATAATCTAAAACTAGAAGGATATTTTCATTCATAAATTTATAAAATATTGAAAATTTTTATTAAAATATATTAAGTCAAAGAAACGCCTGATAATTATGCACCAACCTAATATTTAATAATTTGTCTCACTCAATGCATTTTATAATATAAATAGTACTTTTTTTAATGTATGCAGTTAAATTCGAGAAGGCTCAATGAAAATTGTAACAGCCTATGTGAACTTTTCGCATCGATAATTGTGCTACCTGGTTGAAGTTTTCTGGGTTTTTCTTCTGTATAACACTTAAATGCAGGAAATGACGCCTGAAAATCCTTCTGGAAGACAATGACAATATTTTTTTCATGAAGGACTGTTCATACAATGCTATGCGCAATACAATGTTCCTGATTAACAGAACTTTAGTTAGTAAAAATAAATATATTTTAACAAAATAAAGGAGAACCGAGAAAATCTCTGGATAAAGTAGTTTTTCGACTTCTAAGTATTACTTCATTCGTGATGTAATATGAGCGTTGAAAGCAATCGGGGGAGGGAGCAAAAACGAGTGTTTTTTCATGGGCGACGAAAAGCGCAAACTTTTCCAGGCGGGAGAATAAAGTAAAGTAAAAAAATCCTAACTCAGTACTCTCACTTAGGGGAGGGGGTCTAGGGCGCTGCTTTTTTACCTCCTTAAGAGCCCTCGGGGAAAACGAAAGAATCAAACTTTCACTCCGGAATTTCCTGACGTTTGCAGATAATGTAAAAAAAATGTGATTTCACCTCAGAAAAGAGGAAATTCTCTTAAAAATACCCTCAGGGGTTATTAACCCCTATTTCTTACCCCGTATTTCCCATGATGGAGCACTTTATCCACTCAGATCTGAAAGTTGGACTGCGCTTTTATTTTTCCCATCCGAAACGGTACTTTTTCTATGACATTCCAGTCAGGCTTAAGTGTTGGAAACCGTGCAATGTGGAACCAAAATCGTAATCCGGAAATAAAAGAGAAACGTTTTTCATTAAATGGCCCAAGTCTTTGTCGAGTCTTAAAACCCGGCCATTTAGATTCGATTGCTTTATAGTAACTTTTTCTTTCGGTTTGATTCGATCCTATTTTGTGGCAGGTTTTGCATTTCATTTGATACTCATAAGGGCTGGGGAATCAGTTTTTTGAAAAGAAAAGCTTAAATCCGAAACGGAATCATCGGCTTGACTTGTGTGAATTCGGGGTTGGAAGAGGATGCAAGGGGCTAAGAGGAAAATATTTGCAACTCAAATTTGGGATCGTTTCCATAGACTGGGGTTATTGATAATTCATTCATATATATTTAAAAGAAAATTGAGCTTAACATACTTCAACGATCCTTTCAAAAAAATATTTGCCAAATAGGATATTTTTGGAGTAGATCTTTATGGTAGGGTAGGTTCGATTCAGTTCATAGAGTGATTTAAAAAAACAATTAAAATGATTGACTGGCACAGTCAAAGAAAGACACAACCACAGAACGAAATTACACTAAATATATTTTTTTATTTAAATAATAGGTAAGTAAGTAACGGTTAAAAAATAAATTTGCAAGGGTAGTAATAATTTTTTCAAAAAAGAAACGTGTAGATAAATTGAGCTTATAACAAAAATGGTTCTCCAAAAACAAATAGATTAAAACAATGGTTAAAAAAAACTTTAAAAAATGATTCTCAAAAGTTTATCTTTGAGCCACTTCAATCTATACTTAATAAGGAAAACAGTCCAACTCTTTTTCCTCATTAATGACATAGTAACTTTCATGATTTACTTGGTTTGTTTTATATTAACACTATAGGAATATATGTCTAAAAGGTTTTTTTAAAATTTACTTCAGATAGTTTTAGCAATTTAAACAACAAATAAAGTTTTCTTATTTTAATGAAACGCAGTAACAAAATTAACACACACACACATATATATATATTTCCAAGAATGAAATGAAATAATTTAATGACATGACTATCATGTTATTAAAAATAAACTCTTCAAATAAATTGCTCATAGAATTTAAGAAAAATAATTATTATAAAAATAGTTTGACACTTTTCATATAGTTTTGTAACTATAGTTAAGTAATTTTAGTAATTTAAAATATGATAATCATATGAACTGAAAAGAGAAATTAAATATTTTTTTATTTTTTATTTTGATAATGATTAAAATCTTTCGATCTTTCAATTCATATATTCTCATGTAAATTTTTTATAATAAGGTTTCTACAATTATTTTTTCTGCGGTTAGCTATATTAAACTGCCTAATTATTATATGAGTCCATGGATAATTGGTTTGGTTTGTTGCTCTACGGTCAACTTGTATACACGAGGGCTAAACAGACCGGGAACCACAGTTTAAAGAGGATTTCGAACCACTAACACACATCCATGCCACCGCCAGGGTTCGAAATGGAAGCCTGTGATACCAAAGGCCACAGGTTTAGCCACTTGGCCACCAGGCCACAAGTCCATGGCTAAAGATCCGCTGTTGCCTTTTCAGTAGTCATAAAGGGAGAAAAAGGTGAAATTGGATTTTTTTTTAAAAATCAGCAGTGATTGCAACGGACACAACCAGTGGATTCGAACCCGGGCCTTCCTTTAAGCTAGCTGAGCACGTTACTGCTAGGATACGTATCGGGCTTGGGCCCCTTTTGAAAAAAAAAAAAAAAAAAAAAACCTCTCATGGCTGGGGGGAAAAAAAAGGCTAATTTTACGATGGCCGCAAAAAAAAAAAAAAAAAAAAAAAAAAATTTATAGTTTCAGATAACTGCCATGATTATTAAGCAAATATGTTATAGCATAATAATCTGATTTTCTTTCGAGAAGATATTTTTTTTTCCTATTAATCAGTGAGTTGGCCAAGAATTTTTAATAACTGATAATAGAGGTTGAAGATTGGTATTTAAAAGTAATAAAATCCTTATTATTGCCATATATATTTTAGTGTAATTTGTATTTCAAAGTTAATAAGTACATAAAAATGTTATTGTCTTAAGGAAATTTACAATTTTACTTTAGATCCCGGGTTAGGCAGCTATGGATTAAGCGAAATCATGGACGTAAAATGGACATAGAATATTGAGCAGTTCAGAATTATTGAATTAAATATAATATCTGAGTTATCCAGTTTCTTTGAACAGAACTTCAATCAACTGATTTGTGTCGCATAGATTCCGAAATCTGTACATGATTTGGCAGTTAATAAGACAATTTTCAAGACGAGAATGGGTTGATGAGAATGTTCTTCAATTGTGTTCAAAATGCTGAAGAACTTGTAAAATCAGAAGACCACCTGAATTTGCGTTTTAAAATAAACTTGTGTTTGTCCTGTTTTAATATTTAATGTTACATCATCGAACAGAATTGCAAATCACTATTTCCTTATTAAAAATATTGTAGCTATAATTTATTTTTCGAAGTAGGGCTGTTTATTTTAACCACGATGGTTCAAAGTTCTTGAGCAGAATTTTACACCTGCTGAACGAGTAGTGAGCAATTTACAGGTTTTTTCTAAAAATATTTAAGGTCAAAAATGCGATCGTGCTGAGAATAAAAACATGAACAAAAGCGAATGCGTCAAAAACTATTGTGCAGTGAAAAAAAAATTTTTTTTTTATCACTCTTAAACATTGTGCGTGTTCACTCCCTTTCGATTGCTGAAAAACCTTTCCATCACTGTCAACAATTTCAAAGTAGGAAAGTTTGCCAGAAATGGAACTGAATGTTTTCACCTTCAAAAACCACCATGAAACTGAAAAACTCCATTTAAAAAGTACAAGGTAATTCGTAATTTATGTGAAACATTAAAGGTGAATTTCTGTTCATTTCTGCGATAAGAATTGTATTTTATCTTCTTGATATATTTTAAATAATTAAAATTTGCAATGCAAATAAAAAATTCATTATACAATCAATCTCGATAATCCGAGATTCGGTAATCCGCAAAGGCTCATTTGATACACACACACATATATATATACATAATACATATATATTGTACATATGGGGTGAATCAACAGTCGGCCAAGGGACAAACTTTGAGCGATGATACAGCTTACTAAAACATACATTATTTGTTTAGTTTGCTTCGGTATTTATGTTCGGAAGTAACGCGTTAAGGCACTAAAACAATAAACAAGACATGAAAAGAAAAACATTGTTTATTTACACTATTATTGCAAAGTGCTTCTTTACTTAAATTTTTAAAATAAATGCTCAAAATTGCGACCACCAGCCGTAATACATGCTTAACTTCCAAAGATGCCAGGCATTTCGCTCATCAATTCAATCAATTGAAAACACAGAGTAAGAATAAATACTGTAAGGGTTCGCATCGGGGTAGCCAGTCAAAGAACTTGAAACTTGTCACGTGACGTGTATCAGTTGGGTACTGTGCCTGGCTGTTGCTAGAAATTCGTTTAAAAGCGTATATGTTCCTCAACTAGTCACTTTCGACCACACAAAATATTCATATATAAAAAAAGTGTTTTAGTAAGAATACAACCCTTTAAAGTTTGTCTCATGAACACCTGTAAATATAATATATATATATATATATATATATATATATATGTTTAATTTAGGGACCTCATATTACGTATTAAGGCATAGTTTACTACAAATAACACTCTACTGTTATTGCTTTTCGGAAAGACTTACAGACAATTTTTTTTTATTAGAGAAAACACGAAAGGCTCGCATCATACAGTCTGATTGCCAACGCCAGACACTCACCCATACTGTCATAATTGCCAATGAGTCTACTGCCTTCTGAATTGTAACGCAATTTGTTATCATAGAGCTTTCAAAAACACTGAATCTTGGTGGTAATCGTGATGGTATGCGTTCGTTTCTCATTGATCGACACTCGGACTGACTGGAGAGAGTTTTCTGGATTTCTCCCAATGTAACACAGCCGTTTTTTCTTTACTCACAGTTGAAAGTATTCATTTCAGAAACGAATTATTAGTTATAAATTCAAAACTTTTTTTTTCTAATGTAGCTGGCAAATAAGACAGTTATCTTTATGCCATAAGCAAAGGCTGCTCCGACGTTACTCATTTAGCACTACCCAGGGGATAGCTTGAAGATATGCTACGGACGAGAGTAACACTAACCCCGCAACTCTCTATGATCCTATGACCTGGACCTACGGTTTAAAGGGTATTCCGAACCACTACAAACATCCATGACCCCGCCGGAACTCGAATCCGAAACCTGGGGTACTAAGCGGAAGAGCGCTAGTCACTCGGCCATCGGGCCCCGTATCAATTCAAAACTGATAATGTAGGTGCAAATGAGATCTGCTAAAATTCTAGATTGTGCACATAATTTTCTATCCATGAAAAGCCCAATAAATCAGTTTAGAAAATTGTTAAAGTAAATATAAGACATTATCATTTTTAATAAAATAATGTATTATACAAAAACCCATTACAGTTTTGCATTCAAGTGTTATAAATAATTTTCTCAACTCTAATTTTTTCATGCAAGCGGAAGTGAGCTATTTGTAGAAGGCGTCAAACATTTTAAGGTGTCTGAAAGTGACTGGAAAACGCACGGAGAACAATGCAAAAGGGAAAAAATCCTTTAAAAATATTCAAAGAGGCGGGATCAGTGAGATTTATGTGTATTTAACAAAAACGCGAAAGAAAAGCCTATTCGTTCAGCTATTGTTTATGTGTCGCATCAGCATACCATATATCATGCGACAATGCGCAGCTATAAGAAAACCGCATGAAAACACTTATTCACTGAGCATACTTAAAAGTAATGGATCATAAATATGTTCACCATTCTACCTCAGAAGAGGTTCGTGTTGAAATAAATTCTAATAAATTGTTAACTGGTAGCTTCTAATTCATTGAAGGCCGTGTTCATTTCAATTAAAGATACGATGTATCATGTAGATAAATACGCCAAATGTCAGTCAGGTTTAATTTGAAACGAATATAAAATTTTTCATGTGGAGTTCATATTGAAAAATTTTTATTGGCTATTCTAAGTTGGTTTGCTGCTCTACGGTCATTTTGTGTACACTTTTGACTAATTAGACCAGGACCTACAGTTTAATGTGAACTCCGAATCACTAATAAACATTCGCGCCACCACCAGAGCGACCACCAGATTTGGCCATCAGGCCGCTGGTTATTCTAAGAGAAATAGCCTAAATTTTGTGACGACATGTTATAGATATTTTAATAAAGAAATCAAAATATTTATGTATAACACATGAATTACAGATGGAAGAAGATAAAACAGATAGCATCAGAATTTTTTAAGCAAATGCAAAACTAATATTTTTGAAAAAATTGATGGGAATAAAAAATAATGTTAGCTTATTAAATATCACTTCAGATAGAGGGACAGTAATTGCAACATAGCAAAGATTGTCTTTCATTTTCTTTTGAAGGTGAAAATCACAAAAAGGCTTCTGTATAGACTATTATATTTCGAATGATGCTATTTGAAGCTAATTAATAAATATTAATTAATATGAGTCCAAGACACAAAACATTTGATCGTATAATGATTCTGACATTTTAGAAGTTTCTCTATTTGAGAATTAAAAGTACCAATAACAGGTATGAAGAATGATTTTCCATCGAGTTTCCTCAAAAGTGTTGACTTCTAAGCAAACTGATATCTAAGTAAATTGACTTAAAAAAATTTAATGGTATCTAATTTTAAATGGTATTATTATCTAATGGTATCTTATAATGGTATGGTATCTATTAGTATCTAAAACTAGATCTTAGCTAATGGTATCTAGTTTTTTAAAACTCTGAAAACAGTAATTATGCGCTTTTTTTCATAATATGTTATTCATTGTTTGTTTGTTTATTTTGTGCGTGCGTGTGTCAAATTAGTTTTTTAAATAAAACAGAAATGTAACACATTGTGAAATGAAAAACATTTTCCCAAAAATTGCATTTTGTTTTATTCGTTATTATTACTATATTTTTTATTTTCCTATTCAAGTTTTTATTTTTTATTTTGGCGATTTCAAATTTCCTTTAGATACTTTAAATTCTATTTTGGGTTACAATAAGAACAAGACATTTTCTAATCATTCTTATCTACCTTTATTGATAAAAGAGAAATATTTCCTTCCAAAATACGTCATCATTAAAAAAGTAAAAATATACTTCATCAATAATTGAAAAACATTATTAACTCGTGTATGCATGTTAAAAAAAATATCTCATTTATTTTGAGTCGAAAAATATTAGTTTTACATTCTTATAATTATTTATGTAAAATGTTTCTTCTCTTGAAGTGAATTTTTCACAAAAAATGAACAAATATTTAAATGGTTTTCAATTTATTTATATTCTAATAATAGAAATTTTGCTTACGAGAGCAAAATAAATGAACCAATTTCACGAAAACGAAATTAATTTATAAATCAAAGGACAAATTTATGTAGAGTTCTAGACACTGTTGTTTTCCTTTATTTTTAAGCGGAAATCTAAAAACTATTTTCCTTTTAAAAAAAAGTGGAAATCTAGGAACTATTTTAATTTATAAATAGAAATAAATTATAGTTTTAAAAAAACTAAACAGCACGCTTTTAGGGTTAATCAAACTAAAAAGTAAAAAATAATTGTTAACATAAGAATAAAATTAATGACATGTTCAAAAAGCGTGGGGTGCTCGATATCAATCGTTATAACTTTTCACTAGTTTCATTCCGAAATGCAGAGTTAGTTTTAAAATGTCATACAAAGCACCCCACGCTTTTAGAACAGTGACATTCATTTTCTCGTCAGTAATTTTATTCTTATGTTAACAATTATTTTTTACTTTTTTGTTTGATTAACTCTAAAAGCGTTTTTTTAAACTATAATATTTAAATGAGGTCCCGGTAAGGAGGACTGAAACTATAGTTCTTACAATAATTGAATTGTGAGTAAAACAAAGGCTAAATGCGAATATGTCGAGCCAGCCAGGATTTGAACAGGGAATCTCCTGATCCGTAGTCAGGCGCATCAAGGGTTAAATTGCTCTTCATGAGTTAAAATAAAATCACTAATCCTGGCGATCCTAATCATGAGGAGATAATAAACTTATTAAAATATTTTATTGTCGACCGTCCTTGATAAGTCTACTACGTTTAAATTAAATCTGATCGCTTAAAGTAGAGCAAAATCGAGCCAATCAAAGAGTCAGTTACAAACAAGCATACAGGTGAAACTAATAAAAGCGTATTAAAAAAGTGGAAATCTAGAAACTATTTTCCTTCATAAAAAAAAAAGTGGAAATCTAGAAACTATTTTCCTTTATAAAAAAAAAGTGGAAATTGTGAATATCCGTTCACCATTCATTGAGAAACGAATGTGTAAATTTAATTTAGATTAAAAATTAAAAAAAAAAATTCTAAGCATTGAAGCGAGAAATGTGTTGAACCCCCAACTTGACATATCCCTTAGTAACACCTATTTCAAATTAAGTGATCAGTCACGCCAGCAGCTGTTACTCTATGCCTAAAAAGAAAAGAAAGAAAAACGGAATGCATTCGAAAAAGGAGAGGACGCTAAAGATAAAAGAACTCTTTTCGCCGCGTGAAATCCCTAAAAAAACCATCAAAATCCTAAAAAAATTCACATTTTTGAAGAACGAAAAAGAAGAAGCGAAAATGAAAAGGAAATTGACACTTGAGCACAATTAGCTATAATAAGTAATTGATGAAACGATGCTGTATTTAAGGCGAAACTTGAACAAGTAACAGGAAATGAGTTTTGAGCTTCTGTCGGTTTGAAATAGTTGATAAAAAGTGAGTACTTTCCTAATTTAGAACGTGCTCTTTAATAACCTAATGTGATGACAGTGTGCGCCAAACGTAGCGCATTACCGTGGGAACCTGACCTCTCTGCTTATTGTTCAGACGCGGTTTTACTAACTTTTTATCGCGGCCGGGTTGCTCTACTGGAGGTCGTCGCCAAGTGACAGCCAAAACTATGCCAAGTACAGTTGCAGATAAAAGGGGTGAGAGGGTAAAATTGCTCATTATAAACTTTTGCTTTTTTTTATTTTTCCCACTTTTGCAATTAGAGAATATTTTTAATGAATAGAATGAGTAATACTCTTTATATAAAACACCATGCGGCTTATTTTCTGACTAGGGAAAAAAAAATTGCATATTATTGTTATTTGCAATTGAATTTTCACATATTTCCAAAACATTATTTATATAAGATTAAGTCAAATACACAACTTTTTTATGCAACATATTTCTTATAATATCTTTGACAGATTAGGATCAATACGTTATTGCTACATTGAGTATTGTTATATTAATACGAAGAAAAAATAATAACAACACATTATTAAAGAGAATAATATAAACAGATAATTTTAAAAATAAAAACTGCAAGCAGTTTCAGATTAATAAAGCAATATGTTGTGCATTTTAAATAATTAAATTGATGCACATTCCAAAGAATTTCTAGCTTGTTAGTCTTTGTCTTCTGCAGAAATTTTCATTAAAGCTGCATTCACCTTAAGGCGTGGAGGAGTGAAGCATGAGATGTAGACCAATCACAATCCTTAGCGTGGACACCTAATGCTGGTGAATGGGTCGACGCTCAAGCCTCGTTGCTCAACACCTTGGTGTGAATGCGGCTTTAGTCTTAGACAAATCTTGAATTTTCCTTTTACCTGATAAATCTTTAAATAAACTCTTTTTATTCAACGTTTGAGAGGTAATACCCACCCCCCTCCCCTATTAACAACTTATAAATCTTTTTGAATGTACATCAATTAAATTATTTAAAATGCGCAACAGATTACGTTACTAATTTGAAACTGTTCGCAATTTTTATTTTTAAAATTACCTGTTTATATCATTATCTCTTTAATTACCTATTGCCTTGTTAACAATATTATAATTTTTTTTCGTATTCATTTTCTAACAAATAAATACTTTACTTAAATGTCGTCAGATGCAAAATATGAAAGCTCCCCATTAGAAAGCGGCGATAACTCTGTTCCTTTAGCGCGCTATTCAATTTGGTATAGGGTTACTTTAGTGAGCCCGATCGAATAATGGATCAGAAGGGTGAAAGAAAACTGCAAAAGAATCCATTTTTAATAGTAAAGCCAAGCGCTTCTGTCACAACAACACGAAAAGGGTTAGACCCCGCTCCCCGAAATAAAGGATTTGAAACACCACTGCAACAATGGCTTCAATGGAGGAGAAAAAAAACCGACTCGTGGACCACTACCTCTTCAAAGGCACCAAGAAAACATGTATTCTTGCCATTTTTTTATCCTTCTTTTTCTTTCATTTTTAAAAAACCTAATAACACAGTCGAGGAAATGTTTTACATTTTAAAATGGGGAGGGAGGGATCGCTGTTGAAAAAGAAAGAGCATTTTCGTGAATCGGAATTTAGGATTTGTTCTTTCACCCTGATCAAAAGCTACATTTCTTAAGCAAAAATTGGAATTGTTTTTACTGAACACTAGTGGAACTTACGTTTCACTTGTGTGTACAAGAACAATGCCGGTAGGACAGTGCCTTCCGGGGTAATGTCGTGCATTTGGGTGTCGTACAGAAGCAAAACCGGAAAACTCTCCCAACACAACCTGATTAACGATGCAAGATGTTTTATACATAGCGTCACAATCGTTTTTGTATATCTTCGTTTCTGTAAGCAGTGATTCACCCGTAGAGTGGGACATGTATGGGTTTCATATAAACCATGATCAGTCAAGCGACGAGTGCTGAGAGGACGACAATCAGTAACTTCGGAGAGAATTTTTTAGTGGCACCTAGAAAACTCACACGGTGCATCCCTTCCCACCTAAGCAACCCGCCTTTACAACTCCACCAGCGTATTCGAATTTGGGCCCTTCTCTGCGCGCAATATGAGCACGTTACCACAATATGGTCACGAGTTGGGCATGATAAATGCTTGCAAAATTATTTATATGCAGAATTTTACGTGTATATAAGGACAGAGAATTCAGGACGAATTATACTATAAATAAACATACAATCTCGAATGTAGATTTAAAAAGCGTAATCAAACCAAAACTTATTAAAAATAATGCAAATATGTCATTGTTATGTTTAAATAGTCAAAATAATCAAACAATTTTAGGTGCAGGCACGCACCCAGGATTTTGCCTTCCATAAAATAATGCCTTCCGTAATATGACAGCTCAATAGGTCATACTAAACTATAAGTAAATGTATTTAAAATCAAAATTCCATATGTTAATTAATTTATTAATAGTTTTTCCAAATACATAAAAAATACAAATTAAATTTCTGAGAAAAGTTACAAAATTAAATTATAAATTAAAATTCAATTTTCTTTTCTCATTTGTCAGCTCAATGTTTGTCAATGAATTCAGACATAATAATAAAATTGAAAAAATTTGATTCATTGAAATACTAAAAATTTAAAGGAAACGGCCACAACTTTGAAGAAGGGCAGACATTTTCTTAGGGCATTGGGGAAAGGATTAGATTACTAATTCTGTTAAACAAAAACAAAAAATTAAATCTAAGAAGTATTGTTTAAAAAAAAATTTAATTTCTAAAAAGAAAAAAAACTACATGAACGAATTTTAAATCAACATTTAATATTTTTTTAACTTTTGTTAACTCATCCCTTATATCGTTTAGGTCAGCTTCACTGTTGCGATGAAAATTTAATAAAACTAAACGATGAAAAAAAAAAAAAACTGCCTCAATGAACACATTGAGGTGCGATCCTAAAACTGATACCGATAAGAAAGACACTGAAATATTAAATATTTAATAGAAAATATTTAGGCCTAAGTAGGAGGAGGCCATCCATTGAAATTTTCCCTTATGGGCTTGGGGGTTCAAACCCACTTTTGGGTGCACTCCTGTCCAGGTGTATTATCTTTAAAATCTCTCAATCCATGTGTATATCCTTAAAATAGTTTATTCATTGCGATATATCTAATAACAAAAATTAATTTCTATTTGAATAATTTTAAATCTCAAGATTTAAATCTTTTTAACTGAATAATTTGAAAATTAACTTGAATAACTGAAAATAACAAAATCAAATAACTTAACAAAATAACTGAAAATCAGTTTAAAAATCGGTTTCATATAAAAATATTCTTTATGTTTATTAGTATTGCTTGATTGTTTTTATTGAATAAAATGTGCTAATTTATTTCATTTTCAATTGCATTCTTAAAAGAATTGTGTCTTTATAAGAATAGCATTCAAGTAAATTTATACAAGAATTAGATATTGTGGTTATCAAAGTCAATTTAATACGTGTACACATGAATTAATGAGCCGACATAATTAAGTAATTCCCATAGGTTATTATCTGCAAAGGATTTAACACTAAAGTATATTTCATAGTTCGAGAAACATTTTGTATTCAAGGTTACGCTAATTAGAATTTAAGTTGCTTCAAGTAAAGTATGATCCTAATAGCATTTTTATTCAATATATAATACCTTGCTGTATTAAAAGACGCTAATTGATAATGCTTTCATGTGCTTTATTAAGATAATTTTTTTTTAAATCGTGTTTGCTATCATGTCGCTATCTCATTATTCATGACTGAAACCAATTATAAAAAAATTACCCAAAAATGCAACAGGAAAGAAAGTTATATAATGAAGCTGTATGGCTATAATTTAAATAACCTAATTAACGATTTGTTTATATCAAAAAGGTATCATCCTCTGTGACATGCATACAAAATTTGTTTCGCATTCTGGACTGGATCAACGAAGTTCAAAAAATGCTTTCTCTTATCAATTTTTAAGTTATTCAAGTAACCAGATAGAGATGGAATAATGTATTATTTGCGGTATCTAATCTTTTAGACTCTTCTGCATCAAACAAAAGTTTTTTAAAAATAACACAATTTAAAGTAAGTTTTTTTCCTTTTCTCCACAATACCCCCCCCATACCAAGGATTAAACCAGGGGTGGTCAACCTGCGGCCCACTTTGAATATTTTTTCGGCCCGTAGGATTTATGACAGTTTTATAAAATATATTTATTTTATAATGGCCAAAGTAGTGAAAACCAATGTATTAAAAATACATTTTGTGTGCATCCATATATTCAAAAATGAATTGTCGAAATTATGAGAAAAAATTAACTTTTATTTTAAAATAATATTCTTGCGAATACAGGACAGATATTGCCTGTTTTATTGATGAGTTTACAATTATGAGTTTGCAGAATAATTAAATTATATTTTGCGAACTCACGATGAGCGCGCATCGATTTACAAAAGCTAAGTGAAAGAGTAGAGAAACAACAAATATCGCGCTAGTAAAATAAATATTTTTTAATGATTTTATTTTTTTTTTATTTCGTTTATATTTATATATTTTTTATATTTCATTTTGAGTGTTCTTTACAATGTGCATTTAGTATCATTATGATTATATTATCTATGTTTACATGTAACGCAAAAGTAAAACTCATTATGTTTCAATTTTTTACTCCAAAAAAATGTCTATAGTGGGTCTAAATCTAATATGGGGATATATAATTTTACATGCCCCTCGTGGAGTTAGGATGTATTTCCAAATTGGCCCGCAAGATCATTTGGGTTGGCCACCCCTGGGCTAAACAATCCTCGCCAGCCCGCAAGGTGAGGGTGGAACATCGGTGGGTCTCATGTACTCCATGAACAGTCCACTGATGGGTGTTCAGAGAAGGACAGTGCCTTCTAGGTGGATTTTTAGGGATAACTGTCCCGTATATCGTATGGGAGAAAACTCTGCAAATTCTCACCACGCAGCTTGACAATCGATGCTTTACATACATTATCATAATAGTAAGTCTCCTCATTTCTGACAACTGGAACTATAACAATGCCGCAGGGGATTCGAACCTCGTCCCTGCTGCATGCTATAGGCGCACGTTGCCACTAGGCTCAGAGTCGGTCGCAATTAAATGACTTTTCTTTTCTCTACAACTCGGGGCTAGCGCTCTGGCCTAGGGCTCGCTACTTATTGACTAGCACTCTGGCCTTTGGTACCACAGGCTCTAGGTTCGAATCCTGGCGGTGGCATGGATGTTTGTTAGTGGTTCGCAATCCACTTTAAACTGTAGGTCCCGATCTGCTTAGCCGTCGAGTGCACAAGATCACCGTAGAGCGAGAAACAAAACTAAACTAAACGTACCTAGGGCTATGGAGCCCCAACCATTACAAAAATAAGGATGGAACAACGGTGAGCATCATAAAGCAGACGAAGAGTCCGCAACAAGGAATTGGGGAGGACTTTTAGGGTGACTGCCCTGCAATTGCATGTTGTATGGTAGAAAACTTGGATAGTTTCCACCAAGCAGCCTGACTATCGATGCGAAACGGTTTTGCACACATTATCATAATCCCCATCGAGTCTCCTTGTTTTTGATTAAAGGGACTATAACAATGTCGCCAGTAGATTCGAGCGTAAATCCTCCTGGACGGCAGCTGTGCACGTTGACATTGGGCCCCAATTTAAGGACTATAATTAAGATTTGCAATTAAGAAATATTAATCATAAATGGATCCATTTAAAAACTATTTAACTATATTGTAAAGCCGCAATCACACCAAGGCGTTAAGCAGCGGTTCGTGAGACATCGACCCACTAAACTTGAGATGGGGCACGCTGTGATGGGATGTGTCAACGATGTGATGGGTCAACGCTACTCAACTTCTTGATGTCAATAAAGGTTTAAACTTCATGTTATTGTTCTTATTATTAAAAAAAAAAATCTCGGCACACAATTGAAATGCCTTGCATTATTTATCACGTGTATAATAATGGTTATTTATCACGTTGATCTATCTAAAAATAAGCCTCAGATAATCATTTGAAATTTATTTTTGATATCACACATAATTCAAAAATAGTATTACAATAGTCTGTTCTTCACTGACGAGTTGTTGCATTACAGTAGAGGTATTTATTTTCGTTTAACTATCAGTGAGCCTTACCGACGAGATAAATCCGTAAGTTTTTTGGTTTTATTTCACTTAAAAGGTTTCGAATCGAGCTACATTAGTTCCCTAGTCTTGTGTTCCCCTTATGCATACCGCAAATAAATTGAATTAATAACTAACAGGTTTCTTTTATGAATAATAATTTATTTATTTTAACAAGAAAGGGATGACATTTTAATACTTGTCGTACTGTAGTTTGAATACCGCCAAGTATAGCAATGTCTTCCTAATTGGGTATTGATGCACTACGCTAATTCAACGATCATTAAGGCAATTTGAATAAAATAAAAAGTGCACAAGTCAGTACCAGCCCTGTAAAAGTAATAGAATAATAACTAGTTGTACGTTTAAAGCTTGAACAATCAGATATCATAAAATTCAATGTAATTTAAAGTTTTTGAAAAAAAATCAATTATCTTCGTTCAGTTCACATATAAGCTACATAATGTGACATAGATCAATGTATTAGTGCCCGTTTACTTTTCTGTTTAAATTTCTTGAAGACATAAAGATCTGAAAAGAAGAAATCGGATGAGCATAACTATTTAACTCACAAGTACATTACAAACTACCTGCCTTTAATTAAAACTACTACTACACCACATCACTGCATCTAGAGCTGAGTTGCCCCTTTACAGTTTGGGAATAATGTGGGGGAGAAGAAGTCTGATTGGGCTCTGCGACACTCTACAGTCATATGAGACTGGATTCTACGGCTTAAAGTGGATTCCGAACCACTACAAACATTTATGGCACCGCCGGGATTCGAAACCGCAACCTGTGGTACCAAGGGCCAGAACGCTAGCTACTCGACCATCAGACCCCACTTTTAAATAAAACAAACAAATGCTGTCAACTTATTATTGTAGAATATAAAATATAAAGACAAAATAAGGAGTTTAATTTAAATTAGATTAATTACTGGCCATTTAAAAAAAACATGCTTATTTACATGAAAATCAATATGCATTATCTTTATAAAATAAATTAATTATGTCTCTTAAGAACTAATAAATTCTACACTTTCGCTCGTTAAACTTAAAATGTAGTTGATTCTATTTATTAAAAAATGTTTCGAATGTCAACACACACATCCACCCACATACATACTCCCATCGAAAGAGAAAAAATTCAAGGATTCTTAAATCAAAGGTGCTCATTTATTATATTTACAACGCACATACTCTATCAGGCTGCGAAACTGAAACAAAGTACGTATCTGCAATTTAAAAGAAAGTTATTTGCAGAGGAAAGTCTTAAAGAGCCCAACGGGTTCGCGGAAAATAAGATTATTTAATATGAAAAAATAAAGAAATGCAGGAAGAAATAATTTTTCAGTAAAGGACAACATCTGGCTTCCATGAGCCAAAAGAGTAGTAGAAGAAGAAAAGGAGATTAAAAAGAAGAAAAAAAAAAAAAAAAAAAAAGGGAAAAAAAAAAAAAAAAAAAAAAAAAAAAACGAAATTAGAGAGTGAACTTTTTTTGAGACGAAAAGTCCTTACTAAATGTGAGAACCTCTTACTTGGGAAAGAAAAAAAAAACCAGAAAAAGAAACTTCACATTTCAGAAGTAAATCTCTTTCTGCACAAGTGACCCGAAAGGGTTGTGAGTGTTGAAAAACGGGATTTTGTTACATTTGGACTCTATACAGAGCAGATGTTACTTTTCAAGACACAAAAACGATGTTTGTCTTCACATAGACTAATGTCAAAAAATATAAACTTTTTCTTTCATTTGCTTTGTTTTATTGTTAGTGTGTCGTAATAGAAATTAGGAAAAAAATGATTTCGAACAATGATCTATCATATTTGTAGCGGAAACAAAAAAAAAAAAAAAAAAAAAAAAAAAAAAAAAAGTAAAAAAAGCTCACGATAGTTACATAACATATTTGAGAAGGTTCATTTATCAGCAAATCATAATCAAATAACATTAAATGTAAAAAATGTGGTTGCTGTAACAATAGGTTCTATTTTAAAACACCTCGATAAGTAAATGGTAAAAAATTCTGGATATAGAACTTAATTTTTACAAAAGCAAAAATTTAATGATGTATTTTTAAATTTATTTTTTGAAGGATAATTATTATATTTTGTTTAATAATGGTTACTTTCAAGAAAATTATTTTAGTTAAAATTATTTTTATTCATACGATTATCATTTGAAATTTTTATCAATATGAATGTGATATTAGGTTCAAGTTATTAGCAAAAATTATAATCCATAAAACCAACCATTTTACATTTTACAGAATAAAAGATGCCATAAAATGGATCACTTTTTAAGCTCCAAGATACTCAAGTAAAAAATGTAAAAAGGCTATTCAAGTTTAATTTGTGAATAAAACTGACATAAGCTTTATTTTAAAAAGTCAAGGTAAGAATTTATTTTACATGTATAGCTTAATTTATATATATATATATAAATTAAGTTATACATGTATATATAAAAGTAGAACAATAACACAATATTTATAGTTGATAGCATTTTAATTAATTGAATTCTGACAGCTTTAGAAAGCCTACATTCTAAATATGTTCATCTTTTTTATTTAGAAAAATTCAAATTGTATTTTAAACATTAGCAAGTGTTAATTCAGAAAAAATTTATTTCCTAAAAAGAAAAATCAAATTACAGATTTCAATATTTGTAGCTATTCCATAGTGAATAGTTGTGACAGTGATTAAAATATAATTTTCAATAGAATATGAATAAAATTTTGAATCTATTTTTAAAGTGAATAGTTTTGACAACAAAGAAAAAAGCTTTGTGATAAAAAAAAATATTTTATTAAAGAAGGTTTTTAAATTGAAAATGTTTCCTTTCTCCAAAAAAGATATTTAATATTTTAAATGCCAGAAACTAACTTTTTTGGAGTGGGAATATGTTTTTCTGATGGAATATCTTTACTCGCGTTTAAATCGAATACAAGCCTAACTATGATATGACTATTAGAAGAACAAACCAGAATATTCACAACAACATCGTAAAGCCCCACTCAAAAAACTTTTTTAATACAGAAAAAAATCGCAAAAACTGGAATATTAGAACTATCAGCTTAAAGCCCCTTTTAGAAAACCTTTCATAAAAGACGCAGTAAAACCCTGACAACAAAATTCTAAATCCCCATTTTGGAAAACCCTTTGTTACAGAAGTACCAAAATCGCATGTAATGAAAACTGTCAATCCTTATTATTGGCTTCTAGGAAGAGACTGAAAATCTCTAAACAAGTCAATTGAAGCAGTATGTGGATCGTATGATTTATATCTTTTACAAAAGATAAACAAACTTCGCTTCAAAATTGAGCAATTGAATAAAATGAGCGATGAATGTACGGAACAATGTTTTTCTCCATCTCTAAAACGAATGCCATTTTCTTTCCCAGATTCTCTTTGGAACTGTGGAATTCATCAATTAAATTTCCCCCATCTTCTATTTGCGCTTTTGTATGTTCCCCATAAAACGACAAAGATGGCCTTGGCTCCAATAAACTTAAGTAAATGCCTGATCTTTCTTGGCCGAAAAAAAACGGAGGAAAGAAATAAAAAAGAACCAACTCAAACGCTCCCCCCTCCCCCCCTCTCACCTCCCCCATTTAACGGCGAATCTTTCTTTTATTCTCTTGTGATTTGAAAGGGTTGAAAAGTTCCGATATTCAGTTTCATTTGTTGACGTGCTGCGCAGATGGTAGATTTCATTCCAAGACGTAATAGTTATTTTTTACTAAGAAATGTATACGCCAGATAAAAATCATTTTTAGAATACGTTCCAAGATCATGGGAATGTGGCTGATGGGATTAAAAGTGAGGAAAAAAGAATTCCCATGTTGTGAAAAGTATTTCAGAGCGTTATTTTCAAAAACGCTTCATTCACCACAACATGTCTTTGAATTTTATTTCGCAAACTTGTATGTCTAAATGTTTCTTAATTACAAGTTGTACGCAATTAGAAATAGAACTATTTATTATTTGTAACTGTAATAAAATATTATTTTAATTTTAATTAATATTTTTATGAATGTTTTGCTTAAAAAATATACTCATTTACATTTGTTTCAAAAAGTAGTAAAATAATTATTCGTTATGTTGTTCTAATGCAGCTGATAATAGAGAGTTAGTTAATCTTTATGCCATAAGCAAGAGCTGCACCGACGTTACTCACTTAGCGCTACCCAGGTGGTGCGTATAGCTTGAAGATAAACTACGGACGCGAGTAACACTACTCCCACAACGCTCTAAGATACTATTAGACAGGGACCTACGGTTTAAAGTAAATTCCGAACCACTACGAACATCCAATGCACCGCCGGGAGTCGAACCCGAAACCTGTAGTACCGAGCGCCTTAGGCCATCAGGCCCCTTAATTATTCTTTATGTATAATATAATTTTGTGATGCAAAACTTACAACATTTTAAACATATTTCTGTAAAAAAGAGCATATTCTTGTTGTTTTCCAAATGTCGTTATTTTCGCACTAGAACGGCATACATGTAGCAGATTCAGCGTTACTTAGGAATCTATTACAGTGCCTCTTTATTTTTTCCCAGCAGTGTGTGGGTTTGTGATATTCTCCTCCAGCCCAATGGAAAGACTATCCAACCTATTCAAATAACTTGCCCATACTCGACATAGAAGTGGAAGCTTTAGGTGTGGCATCACTTACTGGGTTTCGAATCGAGCCCCCTAGATCGAAATTCAATTCCTTATACACCAGACTGTTCTAGAGGAACATTTATTGATGCTGAATTAATAATTTATATAATTTATATAATATATATATATATATATGTGTGTGTGTGTGTGTCAGTTAAAATGATCTACATCAATTATTACTTTTATTTTTAAGTCTAATAAAGATTCAGGATTTGCAAAAAAAGAATCGATAGATAAAACTTATCTTATTATTTCAGAAATTCTATCCAACCATTGATCCATCATCCTATTATTTTAGAGTTGCAATAAATTTATAGAAAATGACTTGAAAATCTCATTAAATTTACTCATTGTAAGACTTTTTTATTTTTCTGATAGATTTGATTGTATTGAAAGAGAAATTAGTTTTTAAAGGAAGAAAAATTGAAATATAATAAATTATTTTTTTATAAGACGTCTGGAAGAGAGAAGGTTAGGGTTGACGTTGTATTTTGTATTTTATTAATATTTTACTTTTATTTCATTTTATTCTGAAATTTTTACTACATTATCGATTTATTTTTGTTGGAATTAACTTTAACAACATTTTCTGGTAGAAATTAATTTCAAATTCATTTCATGGTTCCTAGAACACAAATTTAAGTTACTATAGAAACTTAAAGTTATACTTAAATGACACTAAAATAGATAAACAATTTGATACTTTTATTTCGTAATGGAAATTTCTTTTGTCATATATCAAAACACATATTTTTAATTTAAAAAAAAAAATTCAGTTAAAGATAATTGGAAATAATTTTAAAAGCGCGCAAACGGAATCAAATTTAATCAGGTTTTCAGCCCACTCAAACTTTCTAGCTATCTGAGAAAATTATCTTCAAATATCACTTACAAAAATTGAATAAAAGCATATATACATTCATATTCGATGCTTCTAGGTTTTAAAATTATATGAAAATGATATTTATAGCATTTTAAGCAAAAAAAATATAACTACAGGATCAATATGAAGAATTTAGAAAAATAATTACAAAGGATTGCGAATTTCTGACTGTTATTTAGATTAAGAGAATGAAATATTGTTCATAATTTTTATTTAATTTTCTGATTGGTAAACATTATTCAGATTTGGCTTAAAATGCTGAACTTCCTTTTTTTAATTGTTAAACATCCTTAAAAAATAAATTTAATTGAATTAAAGCCGACTTAAATTAAAACATAAATGCTAAGAAAAAGATTATAAATCACTTCCAAATATTACCGTTTTGAGATAATTTTTCTTTAATCTTTTATCCCCAAATAAATGAAAAAGTTTAAAAAAAATATTTTTATAATAGTATTCAAAAATGCATAAAAATATGTATTGAAATGCATTCTAAACATGCAATTTCTTCTACATTATTTGAATGCAAAAAAACCTTTCTAATGAACTTTCTAAACATTCCGCAAATTGAAATTCAAATCTTGTTAGTTACACGCAGGTGCAATTTATACAATAAAGACATCTGACCTCTACAGTGAAACTTAAAACTTGCTCCGAATAATACAATTGAAATGAAACATATTTTCATGGTTGCGCTTCAGGAAAAAATAATTAAGAAACCAATATTTTGTTTATGACTTTTGCTCTTTTTTATTTAAACAAATCAATAATAACTTAAAAGCATTTAAACAAATCAATAATTATTCAAAAACTTTAAGTAAAATGAATCAGTTTATTTAGAAAGCTTTAGCAACTATGTAACATCTGCGTAAAAGTTTTAAAATTGCTCGCATTGATAAAAAAAAGTTATAATAGATTTCAATACATTTTATGATTTAAAACATTTTTAAATATTGTTTAAAATTATTGTTCATATTTTTTATAATTATTCAAAAATGTTTTACATTAATAATTAAAAAGTCTCTCAGTACATGATTTTTTAATCCAACAATTCATTAAAAAGAATCAATTCATTTAAAAAACTAGTTATAAAACATTTTCGGAAAAGTGTTATTGTAAAGCATTTGCTAAAAAGTTTTAAAATTCTTCGCATCAATAAAAAAAAAGTTATAATGGAAATTATTTTTTCCTGAGAAACATGCTATGTATTTTTTCTTCAATATGAATTTATTAGGACAATTTCAATACATTTTATAATTATTGCATTTATAATTATTATATTTTTAAATAATGTTTACAATTGTTATTCATATTTTCCAGAATTATTCAAAAATATTTTACATTAATAATTAAAGAGTATCTCAGTGCATGGTTTTTTTAATTCAACAATTCAATAAAAAAAATCAGTTTATTTAGAAAACTAGTTGTAAAGCATTTCCATAAAAGTGTTATTGTAAAACATTTGCTAAAAGTTTTAAAATTGCGCGCATCGGTAAAAAAAAGTTATAATAGAAATTTTTTTTTCTTGGAAATTAGCCATGTGTTATTTACCGCCAATAGATTACAGTACGAATTTATTAGGAAGTCTTCAATACTTTTAAGCCTGCATTTTAAACAACATATGAAATTGGGAGTTGAACTATTTAAAAATGAATTAAATAATTTTCAAATATTAAAGCAACAAGGCATTTTACGATTTTTAAATTTCCTAATTTAATTTTTAAATACAATTATCGTCTAGAAATACATTACAAATTATTTATTGTTTGATTAAAGAAAATATTTCTGGAAATGATTACTTTATTTCTTCTAAATTTGCTCTTTTCATTTAATAAATTGATTTAACTATTTTTAATAAAACTATCTCAGTTTACTAGAATGCTTAAGTTAAGTGTGCTTCCAAAAAATGAATGCAAAATTATATTTGTCGTTATTATTTTAGAAATGCGTCAATTGCGATGTGAAATTATGAATGTTAGTTACAAAGATAGTGAATATATCTTTTGAATCCCATTTGAATTCGTAATAAAATCAATAAAAAATATTTCACTTTTCCTCAGACACAGTGATTTTATTGTAAATAATGAAACTTAACATGCATTTCTATTCACAAATTCATGAACGATCTAATTATTTTTAATTATTGAAAAAATTGTCCAAATATATATTCCTAAAATTGATATAAATTCTTTACATTAACCAAATTATTCCTACTTTGTTTGCCATGAACGCAATTTCTCATCTTTTAAAAAAATTCAAAACAGGGCTATTTCAAATTCACGCTGGCGCCCTTAGGAATGTATTGAAAAGCGGGCCTTCGCATTTTAAGTTACAATTATATAAATATTTCTACCTTCCACAGAAAAGATTCATTTAGAATTGGATTTCAGTGTTGAAAGGAGTCTCAGGCGAATGCTGCAAGTGCCCAGTGATTGAGGCGGCATTGCTGCAAACTTAATTCAGTTTTGGGATATCAAAGAGTAGAAAAAAAACCCGAACTGAACACGAATGAAAAAATAACATTCGAATATTTTTAATTAATTGTATATTTATATGAAAATGCAATGCAAGATCTATTTTTAAACATAATAGACATCTTTATTTAAATTTTTATTTCAGTATAGAATAAATTTCCCCGATGCATTTTTCGATAAAAATCTCTAAATACAAATGGAAAAAGATCACAACTGCAAGCTGTGAGGTCAAACAACTTCCACTTGTAGTTTCTGAAAAGCCCTTTTTACGCGTGTCAAACGATTATGGGTTTTTCAAACAATATGTACAGTTATCCATTGAAGTGGAATTGTTTTATCATTGGACACAGCATATATAGCATAAGATCTTCTAGCCTACACTAACGAGCCACTGTATGAATTTCAACTTTAAACCCTAATTGTAATTGACACGGCCTCTCCACAACTGATAACGGACGAACAGATCCTGTCATGTCTGAAACATTTTTACTGTGAAACGGAAGTGCAACTATTGTTGAAACAGCTTACAGCAAAATACATCTTACAGATAAAACTTGCTGGACTTGCGTAACTTTTTATACTTCACTTACCTAATATATATATATATATACTTCTTGGCACTGATTACTTTTCACAGTCAGTTTAAGACCGCTTAACTCTTCTTATGCAAACTTCATTTATCTCGTAAACCCCTCTTTTGAAATATTCCTTTACGTTTCACTTACTTGAGCGGTATAGACAGTTCAGAAAAGCTTTTTAGATAGCTTTTACCCTCTCGGTATACATGGAAGAGGGGCACAACCTTCGGAATTTTTTTTTTTTTTTTTTTTTGTATGTCTCAGGATCATTTGAAGAGGTTTTGGATGAAGTTTAAACAAGCAGCTGAAAGTGTGTGAGAAGTGAATTTTAAAGGCAGATGGTTTGTAAAGAGGGATGGGGAAAATGTGAAAGATATAGTTTTTCACTGTCTCATTTTACCACTCAACAAGGTTCCAGCGTTTTATTGCTGCAAAATAAGGCTCTATGACCTCATTCGAAATCGGTTCCTTTCTTCCTATTGGTTGAAAGGAGTGATTTTTAAATATCATTATTTGAGGGAGATAAAAAGAGAAAAAAAATGAGCAGTACGTATGTAATTACACTTACAAACATGCTGTTGTTCATAAGGTCTGTATTCAGTCTTTAATGTGAAGAAAATTTAATCAGTTCCATTTTTTTTTTTTTTTTTTTTTGCTAATTATCAAATATGGTGTTAGTATTCACAGTTAACTTTGCATATAATTTTTTTTATACAATAAACTAAAAAAAAATTAACATTACTGCTTTGCTACGTTAAATTAATTAATTTAATATTTTTAATTTTATAGACTAGCAGATATGATTCGGTGTTTCCCCAATTTCAGGAAATCTCTTATAACGTAATCTCTTATAACTTATAACTTTAACTTATAACGTGAAAAAAAATTGAGAAGAGGCAATCTTCCAAATTTTTTCGTGACCTTCTTGAGGGCTTAGATACCCCCCTTTAATAACAAAAGTTGTAAAGTATGGTACTGAAGTTTACCTTTTTATCAACTTTTTAAAAACAGAAAATTCTATCGTGTTCTTTCAAACTTTATCTTATCTTTAAATAACGTAATATCTTTGTTATAGTTTTTAGTTTTATTTATTGGAGCAATATATGAATAACATGTATTTAGTTAAAAATTAATTTGGCAGAATGTTGTTATTCTTATTAGTTGCAAAAAATGAATTCCATTAAATGTAATTATAAATAACAACGAATATTTAATTCCTTACTACAAAAGTAAATAAAACTTTAACTTCATCAGTAAAACAGTAGCCTCTTCTTATAAGTTGCATTTTCGTCTTATATATAATCGAAGAATTATCCCTTAATATTTTTTTCCTGATGCAGCTGGCAATACAGATCTTTATACCATACGCATGGGCTGCACCGCTATTACTCATTAAGCACTAGCCAAGGGGGGCGTGTAGCTTGAAGATATGCTACGGACGCGGAGTAACACAACCCCCATAACGCTCAAAGATCCTATTAGACTGGGACCTACGGTTTAAAGTGGATTCCGAACCGCTCCAAGCGTCAATGTCACGGCCGGGAACCCGAAACCTGTGGTACCGAGTGCCAGAGCGCTAACCACTCGGCCATCACGCCCCCTTGTCTCTTAATATTGAATAATTAATAATTTAGAAATCAATAACCATGCCGTGTAAATGTATTATTATAAAGTTAATCAGAATTAATTAACTCACATATTTATTAAATTTATAGCTTAAATTTTAGAATTTATCAATCAGAGAATATGATTAGCAATTTTGGAATTCATAGTCGTTAGAGTATTTTCATCAAGACATCATTTCATATTATTTTTGAAATAAATTAAAATTTTGATTTTTTTTTCTGCATTTAATACACTTGTAGGTGCCACTACAATTTGAGAAACACTGCCCTCTAAAAGAAGTAGAAAATAATAACACAAACAAATAAATAATTCAAATTGTATAAAATTCTAAAATATACTGTTACTTTTAAGAGCAAAAAAGCGATATATTTATAATAGTTTTGTAGTAAAGTTTAAAATAATGGCTACTTTCAATTGATAATTAGGGATTTGCATTGTGTTTGTTTCTGGCAGTGCTGCCTGAAAAATTCCATTTTATTATTAGCCGCAACTGTCAAGGAACAAGTGGATGTTTTCTATTCTGTGTATAAATATTATCAAGAGGTGCGGAAATATAATTAAGACAAATGTCTACTTCCTTGATATTCCGCCAGGTCTGCGACATACAATTTGAAGTAATTTTGCTTTTTTTATATGAAAAACGGCTGTGTTGGAGAGGAAAGAAAGACCAGCCGTTTCAATTGTTCACTAAAATTAGCCAACTCGAAATAAGAAATTATGTTATTTTTAGATACATAGTTCTTGCATCTCTCACTTGCGAGTACGTGGACCTTTTAGATGAAAGTATCTATGTCGCTCTAGTATTTTTATCTCAACAAGGCTGAAATAATCAACGTCGTCTGGAAAAAAAATGCATCTTTTTTCCGACTATTTTAAAAAGAAATCTAAAAGAATAAAAAGGGAATAAAAAGGCAGCAAAGTGTAAGAGAATTCCAGACTTGGTTAAAAAAACATCTCGAAAGAGTCATAAAAACTTTGAAAGTTTCAAGGATCTTAAAAATCGCATTAAAAGTAACCCTGTTTTGCAGTCAAATGCAACGTAAATTACAGTCTAAAAGACATAAAATAAATGTGACTTTTTTATTTTTGCCTCGAGATATGATAATGATAAAGATTGTTAAGTGTCACTGCAGTCACAGGTTAAAGATCAAATCTTCGAATGACTAGGACTCTTTATGAAGGGGTTCATTTTAAAAATAAAGCGTACAGTTCAAAGCGAATTTTTTTAAATTTCATTTTCTTTCCAAAACACAATAAAAGATAAAATTTTCTATGCTTTAAATTCAATTCAGGTAATTGTTATCTCTAATTCAAATTTTTTTAATCAACAGCATTTCTAACGAATATAAAATCTTTTCAAATCTAGATTTATTATATAAATATAAATATATCCTCTTAAATTAGAATTTTAAGATTCCTTCAACTGATAGTAATCAAGTATAAAAAATTTAGTACGCAACATTTATAAGTGTTATTAATGGAAGGTGAATTTTTATGAAACATTAATATACTGTAAATGTTCGTTTAATAGCGTGAAAAATATTTCATAGATAACATCATGAAAGTTTTAAAGTAAAATTAGTCATTCAGTTTCATTTCGTATTTATTCATCACAAAAATATTAAAGTAAATTAAAATGGATGCATAAAATGTATATGTTACGATTATATGTGTTTTTTAGAAATACATGTATATTACAAATAATCTATGGTAATCTAATCTGTGTTTATTATAATAATCTCTAATCTATAAAACTCAGGAAAGCTTTCACTTGTTTTTGTGAAGTGAGAAATTTTGAACCCTAATGAAAACGAAAATATTTTTTATCTATTCATTATTTAAATCTATTAGTTCATTGTCTTTATTCACATATCAATCTTTCGAAAATTTTCAAATTGTATGCGCTTGCCACTTCATGAGTAGAAGAAGAAAAATGTTATCAACTATAGAGCAGGAACTTTCGACGAGAACGTAGCACTAATTGCCCTCCTCAGAGGAGGAGATCCTTTGTCTGCATAGGAAGCCGTAAGCAATTGCAGTTTAGAACTACTCTATACTAATGAAAGATATTGTCACAGCTCACCGAGTTAGGATAGATGTGACAGTATCATCACTTCATATATATTATATGGGATCAATACAATGTTATTAAGAAACTATATCAAAAGATAAGAAATCCTTGTTTGATCGGAGTCTTTTGAGAGCAGATATTTATCTCAATTTTTCGATGTACAAAATGTGAATACTCTGATAAGGAGATCCTTAAGCTATATATGAAGTCGTATACAATTGCAATTCATAATTACTCTCCACTAATGAAAGATATTGCCACAGCTCACCGAGTTAGGAGAGCTGTGACAATATCATCACTTGATATATATTGATCCTAATCAATACAACCTTATTATAAACAATATAAAAACATAAGAAATCCTTGTTTCATTTGAGTTTTTTGAGCGGAGATATTTATCTCAATGCTTCGATGTACGAAATGTGCATACTCTGAGGAGGAGATCCTTAGTCTGTATGTGAAGCCGTAAGCAATTGCAGTTCAGAACTACTCTATACTAAGAAAAGATATTGTCACAGCTCACCAAGTTAGGAGAGCTGTGGCAGTATCATCACTTGATATATATTATATAGGATCAATACAATGTTATTAAAAAATATCAAAAGATAAGAAGAAATCCTTGTTTAATAGGAGTTTTTTTGTGCGGAGATATTTATTTCACTGTTTCCATGTACGAAATGTGCATACTCTGAGGAGAAGATCCTTAGGCTGTATATGAAGCTGTATGCAATTGCAATTCGTGATGATTTCATACTAATGAAAGAATACTGTAAAAGTTTATCGAGGCAGGACAGTTCTAACATAATCATCAGTCGATATATTATATTTTGATAGACATTAAGTAATGTTTGAGATAAGGAACGAATAGACGTACCACCTTGATCGTCACACCTGAATCCTTTTTAGCACCTTTGGAGATAGGTGGCTGCTCTCTTCCAAAGTCTTGAATAACCTGAAACAAGGATATATTAAAATATTATTTTTTTTTCCACTTAGAATTTGTTAGCATAAAAGTTGGAATATATTTCATCATAAGAATATATTTATTTAGAGAAAAACATATCCTTTACTGTAGTTCATTTCTACAATTATTTTTTACAAGGACTTTATTTATTGTTTTTAAAGAACTTTTAAAAAAACGTTTTATTATTATGCTAATTTTGTTTGAAATAAAATTAATTTAACATACAATAAATAATTGTATAATTAACAACTCACACAGGTTTTTATGCTTTTCTTTCTTTGTTTGGAAACTATATACTCACAAAATGTAACTTAACTTATAACTTAAAAAATTAAATGTATAATTCAAAAGTTCGTAGTCTATGCATGCGCAATTCGTTATATCACCACTTAAATTGTTATATTTTTGAAGTTGGCAGACTTTTCTTTAAGTTCGAGCCAATTGGCATTATTTTGGCATTTAACAAAATAAAATGTCTCATTGGTGAATTTTCAAGATAAAATAAGCATTTTAGCTGTAAATAAAAGAAAAATTATGGCATTATTCCTCTTAATTAAGCCAAAAAATCTGATTATACAGTCATAAAGATATGACAGTATAATCAGATTTTTGATTTATGAAGACTGTACTGAAGACTTACATGGCGTAAATATGAATCTCTTTCAAACGATTTTCTGATCTCTATATAAATATGCAACATGTTAATTGCACGTAAGTGATGAGCCTTAATGTAGACGATCTTGTTAATAAAACATTTAAATACAAAAGTGAATTTTTTGAAAGGAAGTTTTTTAAATAAAATAATGAAAATTATAAAAACGGAATGACAAATACACAGAAAGGGAAGTAAATTATATTAAAAATAATTTACTTCACTTTCTGTGTATTTGTGATTCCGTTTTTATAATTTTCATTATTTTATTGGACAACAACACAGAATGACAAATACACAGAAAGGGAAGTAAATTATATTAAAAACAATTTACTTCACTTTCTGTGTATTTGTGATTCCGTTTTTATAATTTTCATTATTTTATTTAAAAATTTCCTTTCAAAAAATTCACTTTTGTATTTAAATATTTTATTAACAAGATCGTCTACATTAAGGCTCATCACTTATGTGCTTTTACGTCACTTTTGTATTTAAATGTTTATCCTTATATCATATTTACGGTAGGTTTGCAAAGTGCCTTTTCAGAAATTTAATATAGAAAGATATTATCGAAAAAAATATGAGAAAAGCATTCAATAACTTTACTTATATAGATGATACATATTATGTATATCATCAGTTTCTTGTAAAATTCGCCTTTTCTTACATTTTTTAATTATTATTCTAGTAAATTGATAAGTATGACGCGAATAAATAGAACAATGTTATCAACCATTTATGAACGCCCAATCCCTTGAAAACCTCAGATCAAACCAACGTTGGAGGTATTTTTCAAATGTTCTCATGCCTAGAAAAAAAAATGGAAACAGCGGCTGACAATCAGTTGACAAGCTGTCAAAATTAGGAAGCTGTGTAGTAGGCACAAGTGTGAAGGGACATAATAAACGTTCATATCCAAGTCCCTTTCAGCTAAGAAGTTCAATTCTTTTTATTTTTCATTTTAGTTTGGAACTGTGTTATTTTAGGATCTTTGAGTGAATTGAAAATATTCTGTTGGGCTATCGTTGTAAAACGAATTTTAATACAATCATTATTGGTAATTCCCTATCCTAAGGTAATTCCCTATTTTAAATACGATTTTAGTTATAACTTATTATTTATTATCAAATCAACGTAATTTTGCATTATCAATATTTAAGGGTAAATTATTTCCAGCGCACTCAAATCTATTTTTATGCCATAATTTCTAGTCCGAATTTTTTTGTACAGTATCTAAAAAAACAAAATTCAATCCAATGCATATTATGATTAAAAATTAATTGAAAAATGTATTTTAAAAAGAAAACAACAAGCAACCCCCCTCCGATATTATATCATCACTTTATTCATGAATCTTAGTGTAGCATCTTCAAGTGAAATTGGTTTTGAGCCATTTCTCCATAAGAAAATCCGCGTACTTGACTACGATGAACAGTATTGAATGCATTTAAAATGTGCATGTGTGTAAATTCAATATTTCCTTATTTGGAAAACCAATTTCTAGCTATGTCGTGAGTAATGATTTATATATTTTCTATGTGAAACTTATTCATATATTTTTTTGTAGTCCTATTTACCGCATAAAAGATTTTTTTCTTTCAAATGTGTTACAAGCAATATATATTACGAAGTTACAGAATACTTTTATGCGTCCCTACTCCCGGTACTAAAACAGGATTGAATGTATTTAATTACAATCGATTGAACATCTTCCTTAAATTGCCGGTGAATTACAAATGTATGAGATTCTATTCTTATCCATGCAGCTACTCTTAATCTTATAGTAACTACCAGCTGGTAGACCATCAAAAGGCACTTGTCCCTTCCTAAAGAAACCCCTTCTCCCAGTTATAATTGACAATCCTGGCATATGAAGTAGGGTCTGCTATCATATATATTAAGAATTTAGCCGATTTATAAACTATGTGCTAAAGCGCATTAAAAAAAGGTTTGAATCTATTTTCTACCTTAAATGATTTCTTATCATGGTCATACAAAAAATTACATTTCCTGCAGCAAGCAAATGGAAGCTCAAATTAGACAGGCCTCTCAGCTAAGAATTAGTAGACTTCTATTGTCATTTTTAAACTTAACACGCATAACAATAAAATGCACTCTTTTTTAATTTATGTCTGCCTTTTTATGATATAATTGCCTAATATATCTAAAATGAACCTTGTTTTCAGTATTTTTTGTGCAGGAACAATGGTAAATCTGGCATTTACTTCTTGGAATTGTATTTTAAATACGATGAGTGGCTTCCATTAAAAGGCATTCATTAAAATTTGCGAGTAGTCTTCACTTTTCATGATTCTCATCACAAAACAACATCCACATTCGAGGAATTCCGTCTGAAAGTGTTGTTCTTTCTGTTTCTGAGAAGTCGACCTTAAAAGTTCGGAAATAATTAGGAAAAACTCCCCGAAGACAGTTTCCTTCTTTTTGCTTTTCCTCATGTCAATTAATGAGTGTCCAGAGCTAAAAAGTCGTTTTCATTAGACATCTACTGAATGATGTAATCTTCCAAATAATGAAAAGAAATAAACTGACGAAAAAAATTTAAAAATACATAAGCAGTCTTAAAGTTAATTTGCAGTTGTGAAACATTCATCAAAATTTCAAATACGTAAAAAAGGAATTTTAAATTTCTATTTCTGGCAAAATTTTTTGTTAGATTTCAAATAAATTGAAGTTAGGGTGGGTTGATAGTTCTGTTGTTATTCTATTTCGGAATTTAAAAATTTCTTAAATATCCTAAAATGCAAAAATGCGTCTTTGTTTTATTGTATTAAACAGAGAATATAATAAAAAAACAAACGTAATTCTGCATAATTTTTTTTTCGCTTTAATTAGATAAAAAAAGAAATTACTGCGGAAATAAAACGTTACTCTGTGAAATCTCGGAAAAGAATGCCACTTCCGCCGGTATTTAGGGAAATGTTCGGAAGTCCTAGAAGTTACAAAATTAGCATAAATATCAACTATTTTAATACAGTGTAATAGTATATATAACTCCGAATGAAATACGTAATATCATTAACATTGATTTATAAAACTGCAAACACCGTATACATAATATACTACTGTGCACAAAAAGTAAGACTAATTTTTTTTTTCAAAAACTCTTTATTTATTCTTCCACATTTATTTCACCGTCTTCAAAGTAATCCCCTCCGAGCACAATGCACTTATGACAACTTTTTTTCCAATCCTCAATGCATGCTAAAAAGTCATCGGCAGGGATGGCCTTCAAAGCAAGCGGCGATTCACGTTGACTCTTCAATCGACTCAAAAAGCTGTCCCCGGAGTCGTCTTTTGAGTTTAGGGAATAGCCAGAAATAGCACGGTGGGAATACGGTGGTTATGGAATGATATGGGTTTCATTTTGGGCGAAAAAGTCACGAAGAATCAATGCAGTGTGAGCTGGCGCATTCAGTGTTTTCGGTACCAATCGAGATTTGACGCATTTGAGGCCCAAAATGGAATTGATTGATCCTTTTGAAATTCCAATATCATCAATAAGGGCTCTAATTGTAAATCGACGGTTTGCAAACACCAAATCTTTAATTTTATGAACGTGAGCTTCGTCGGTTGAGCTCGATGGTAGACCTCTTCGTCTTCAAAGCGTTCTCTGCCTTCTTTGAACTGTTTATACCCCTTCTAAACATTTCTTTCCGATATAGGAATGTTCACCGAATGCCTTCTGCAACATTCTATATGTTTCCGCAAACAAAATTAAAGGCAAGTTCTTTGCTCAAATAATTCAGATATTACAAAAATCGCCGAAATCACTTTTAGCGTCTCACAAAGCCAAGCGTAACTCAAACACTAATGAATATTTTGACGTCAAATTTCACACAGATATCCAGGACAATGCTAGCAACCTAAAAAGAAAAAAATTGAAATTCCATAAACACCGCGAATTTTAAATTGAAAATTGGTCTAACTTTTTGGACACAGTAGTATGTTGAGAAATTTTGAAATTATGAACTAAATTAAACTAAATTCAAAACAAAAAACACTTCACATTATTCCAATAATTGTGAAACTTCTTCGCAAAAACGCCAAATAAAAATTAAACTTTTAATAAACTTGCAACTCCTGATATCTAGTTATCTATAGTTACTGATAAAGGATGCGTCATTATAACTAGAATGCAATTCATATAATTAACCAAAGAATAAAATTCAAAGTAATTCTTTCTAATAATAATTTATAAATTAAGGGAGTAGAATATTATTTGGAAATGAGAAAGCATTTGAAATACAATCAAAAATATTTTACATCAATTATATCGTAAAAGTCAAAAAAATAAAAGTCACAATTATAAATCATAAAAAATCTTAAGGAGAAATGAAATATTTTTTCCCGAAGTTTATTTATATTTTCCACAAAAGTTGGAACTAAATAATATTTTTAATTACTATAATTAAAATAAGTTACATTGTAAATTAATTTTTAATTATTATAACAGTAAGAATATTAAAAAAAAACATACGTAATTTGAATAATTATTTTAATATTTAATTATACCATTATTTTCCAATTACATCGATAAATAAATAAAATAACTTTATATAAAAATTTAAATAATCCGCATTTTTAAAAAGATAATAATTTCAAGAATTTCTCATTTTTAATAGAGATATTATTTTTAGAAAGGATTTGTTTTCAGAAAATTTCAGCGACAATGAATATGTGGATTAATTAAATAAAATAAAAATTTATTTACAATCATAAAAAAAATTATAGAAATTCTTTGGAAAAAAAATGCTTTTGAATAAATGAAATTTTTTCTATATTTAAATATCAATAACTTTTTCTTAAACGCATTTTTGAAAAGATGCATAAAATTTCTGCATAAAAAATCGAACTGTTGATATGTCAATAATCCGTTGATTCATCTGTAAAATATACTCTCGGTTAAAAATAACACCCTTACAGAAGAAATTTTTTAATATATTACAAACAAAGAAGACTCATCATTGCACGTTTTGGTGAACAATCTTTATTTCAACAAGTTTTCAAGATGAAACATATAAAATTGATGAATTAGTATTAAAACAGGCGTATCATATCTCATATGTATTATATGATATCATCGCAACCTATCATATCTTTAAGCAATTAAAAAATTAAAAAATAATAAAACACAAAAAAGGCAAAATAATAAATAAATAAATATTAACTATCAAGCGATAGAAGTGTTCAATAAGAATGCTTAAAATTTTAAAAATGCTAAACTAAGGTGGAGCTAAAAAATAACGTGCAAGTGCAAAAGTTGAATTTAAACAAAATTAAATTTGGTGGAAAGCTAATCAGCCTTTCCCTGTCGAAAGAGTTGAATTTTTTTGACAGAAGTTAAAATGAACAGCTAATATCAAATCCTTGCCATCCGAAGGGTTGAGTCGACCGGTGTTAAACTCCATCTAGTGCCAAGGCTGTGACGCACTGTTAAATAACTGCTGAAATCTACTGCTAAATAATCTTCCCTATCCAAAGAGTTGAATTTGGCTACGTTGAGAATAAAATTATCCGATTCTTTACGTCCTCTAGCGTCGATGTCGAGTACCACTGCTGAAAGTAACCGTCAAGTTTCCATTTCGTCAACTGGAGTTTTCAGTGTAGTTAAATTAACATTTACGCTAATATTTGAGTAAGCTTAGTACTAATTCCAAATATTGAACACTTGGCTTTTATAACGCTAAAATTCAGTGCATTAAAGTAAAAGATATATTTGATATGAAAGTAAATGTGTGCTTGCAATGCCATTTTTTTCACCATTATGATGATAAAAGCTGAGAAGGTATTGTCCTTCCTCATAGTAATTCATAATAAGTATGAAAAACATCTACGGTTCAGCCTTTCAGATTGTTTTTACAAATTCGTTCACTCTTTACGCAATGCAGTGGTTATTAATATTTAGTTTATTGTGTAGTGGTAGGTGTAATACTTTTAACGGTATATTCCAACAAATATTAATATTTCTGCATATCATACTATGCTCCATAACATTGGAATTATTGAAAGATTTTTTTCTCTTGTAATTGTTTCCTTAAATCTACTCAAAAGACAAAACATATCTTGTGTTGCATTCAAGGCTTTTGTTGGTCTCCAAACTTTATCCCGAAACAGACGAAACATACCCTTTTCACAAATTCCGATATGTTCCTTTAGTGTTTCTTGATAACAAATTCGACGCAAATATAGCATCTATCAAGACTGTTGACACAAAATTAGACTCATTTTGTTATGCAGAAAACAAAAGAAAAGGAACAGCCATTATGAAAAGAGAATGGCACAGAAAAAGATTCAACCCAGTCTAGTAACTGACAGTAGCGTTATCTGGAATATATTTACGTCCTTGATAGGGATATTTGTAGCTATCCATGGTAGAAAAGCATCGGTAATAACGTTAAATACTCAAAGTTTAATGTGCGCGTGCAGAACCTTGATGATTTTATTAAGAATTTCCGATGTATAGGAGTATAGAATAAAGATGCTTTTTGTGTGAAAATGGTTCGTCCTATGATGATTTCATGGTCAGTTTTTAATCTTTCTTTTTCTCAAAATAAATAAAGGAGAAATTAAATTTAAAAAGTATTTTTATTGTTGGTTTGTGTTATCGATGCGAAATTCTCAAAATCTCCATCAATTTTACTTTTTTATAAAAGTAGTAATTGTTGCGCATGCCACGAGTGATAAACAGAATCCTCGTCCCATTGCACAGTATCCAGCGAGTAATATCACTGGGCTTTAATTCACAATCGAATAGCCATTATAGAAGTATAATAATTCGACTCAAATTGCTTGATTAAGCACTTGATTTTAATTCAACTTTTTTCACTTTCTTTAGAAGGAAACTTAAAAATAATATTCAGAAATTGAATTTTTTTTCTCTAAATATAAAAATTATTCTATATTATATAATGAAGTTTCCAAATGACAAAAAAATTTGCTAAATATAGACATTCGTAAGCAAAAATCGCTGTTAGGTCTGAGTTTTTCATTGAAATATTTTTCAAAATTGCGTGGTATTTTCAGAATAGAAGGAAAATAAATACCCCAGACAAGTATTTATAATTCATTCCTAACCAGTTTTGTTTTATTTTCTCACAATATATTTATTTTTGTTCTAAGAATTTGTAGTTCTTAGCATTTCTTAATCTGGTAAAAACTTCATTTGGTTGAGAAGTTAAATAGTAATGAGTCCTAAGACATATCCTAAGTCTTCATACATTATGGTCAGATAATGCTAAAATATCAGCCTTCCTTCTATTGTTAAATCAGATCAAAATTGTCAGTTGCATTAAGTAGAACTGAATTTCTTTGCTATGCAAATATTTTTTATGATTTAGAATAATTTATTCCTTTACTTTAAACCAGTATGCCATTTGTCTCCTTTTCATTCAATTCATTTATTATTATTGTTGTTATTATTATTATTTCTTCTCGCATTATTATAACAATGATTCCTCAAACTCAAAATTTGTACCTCAAGTTTCATGTAGAAATCTCCTCTCCATGCTATATATTTTTTATACAACATTAAATAATATAGTATTATGTTACTTATAAGTTTATGCATTACCACTATAGTATAGATAATTTTCTACATTAGATTGGCCACGCATGTATAGTGAGAAATAAGATTTACATTTAGGGTTAGAAGTTTGCAAAATTCCCCTATTCTTTCGATTTTAACAATTTTCCTTAGTTTTTTTTCTTATATTGCTTACAATTAATATAAATTATATTTTTTACTGAATTAATTAATTACTTAATTCTAGTAAGTTTTGTTTAACACTAATCTTATAATTCGTTTGTATTTTAAAAATAATAAAACATCAATCGTTTCTCATAAAAAAAAGAAATTTTCTTAGTGCAGAGAGTGGAGAGTAAACTCCTTTCTTTCTCCTTTTCTTCTCCTTTCTTCGTACATCCTCAAACTCGCTAAGAAATTAGATCACTTTATTACGAAAACACCAATTCGGGGGTATAAATTTTTTTCTTAAGATGGTGAGATTTCTCTTAGAACAGGGGTGGCCAACCCGCGACCCACCTTGAACATTTTTCCGGCCCATGAGATTTATCACACTTTTACAATATATATTTATTTTATAATGGCCAAAGTAGTTAAAACCAATGTATTAAAAAATACATTATTTGAGCATCCATATATTCAAAAATTTAACTGTCGAAATTATGAGAAAAATTAACTTTGATTTTAAAATAATAATCTTACGAATATATGACAGATATTCATATAGATATATGACAGATATATCGAGAAATTTTCCAATTTGAGAAATCTGTCACAAACAGTTGTTAGTGCTTTTGGTTCAACTAACACCTGCAAATAGTTTTTTTTCGAAAATAAAATTGATCAAACATAAAACGAGCTCAAACATAACGGACGCTAACCTGCAACGCCAATTCCGATGTGCAAATACCCAAATTGAGATCGATTTGCAAAAGCTAAATGAAAGAGTGAAGAAACAAATATCGCACTAGCAAAATAAATATTTTTTTAATGATTTCATTTTTTTATTTCATTTTTAGTGTTATATGTTTCTTTACAATGTGCAAATAACAGCAAACATAATAATAATAATTCATTATATTTCAATTTTTCACTCCAAAAAAATGTTTATAGTGGGTCTAAATCTAATAGGGGGATATTAATGCCCGCGGAATTAGGATGCATTTCCAAAGTGGCCCACAAGATTATTTGGGTTAGCCACCCCTGTCTTAGAAGATATTTTATGGGTTGTGGCTTCATATTTGCTTATCGTAGAAATTTCAGCTAAACAATCAAACTATCGATGGGAAGTAACAGAATCTATTCGTCTTTAAAGCAGTGACTAATGCACGCCATTGTCACTAATCGAGTCGCCTCCTTCTTGCCTTTGGACACGCGTTTTACCACCGAACAACGTGTGGAGTTTTGAAAAGATTATACGAAAAATAATTATTAAGATCTATTATATCATTACTAAATTGAATTTCAACATCAATTCATTCTTTTTTACACATAATTTTGTGTAATAAATTGGAAACATTTTGTTTCTTAACTAATTTGTTAAGAAACGAAATGTTTCAAATAGAGTCCTATAAACATATCTCAAAAATCTAAATACAGTAAAAAAAAGTTTAAATATTCAATTTTTAATTAAAAAAGCAATAAAAAACTCATCACAGAAATAAAGAATTCATCTTATCTGTAATCCTTATATCTGCTCCCGTTTATAAAAGAGAATTTACATGAAACGCTGCAAACATATCAAAGAGGAAAGAAATTGATTTTCCTTCTGACGCCGTAATTTTTCTTTTAATCTTAATAACTTTCATTTCCAGCAATCTCGGGGTAACACGTTTTTCTTCTAAAAGCGAGATATCCAGTGCAAAGAAAAAGCAAAAAAGAAAGCACCAGCGAGTGGAATCTTTTCTTTGGGAAAGTCATTACGTGAGATCATGACGCTTGAGGCTCGGCTATTCTCACCAAAAACAATGAAGATGAAAAGTTCGAAGACGACAATTTTGTTTTTCCGAGAATCTAAACAAGAAGAACACTCTGGGAATCAATTGTCTCAATTAGTCTCGTACATCTATTAACTCTCGTTTTCATGTTCGGCCTGATGAAAGGCATGGGGGAGGATACAAGATAGCAATACGTGGGCGCATCAGCCTGCCGATGACAAAGAGGTCAACAATCTCTGGCTTTTAATATAAATCACCTAATTACATGCGCGTTCGATTCAACACAGCTAGCTTTCTTTTGGAATTCAGAAGTCATTCTAACATATATATAATACTGTGTAATATATATTTTAACATATTCCTCTTTTTCATATCTACGATTTTTTTGCAAATAATTAGAAATGAGTTTTTCTTTTAAAATATTCACTGTTAGTTGATAGATTAAGTACTTTTTTTTTTTAAATTGTGCAATTTAAAAGCATAATTTAATAGATCCTAATTATTTTATAGTATATAATTTGATAATATATATATATAATCAAACTATATATATATAAAATAATATAATATCTCGTAATATAAAATATATGATTTGATAATGACCTATTTCTTCAAACGTTTAACGAAACTAATTTTAAAAAAACACACATTACAACAAAATTTTAATAAAAAAATTACTACTACCATGTTTTTTAGTATGTTTAAATTATTATATTAGTCTTTATTTGTCTCATAATATAAAATGTATTATATATATTTTATATTACGGGACAATATATATATATATATATATATAAACTTATTATTATATTATTAATTTAACTTATAATTTATATTATATTCGTATATAATAGTTGCATGACAAATTTACAAATTATATTTTAATTTTACTATTTTCATATCTCATATTATCATTATATTCTAACATTTTAGTACAACTTTAAATCATATTTTTTTTTAAATTTGTTTAAATTATAAGAATTTCGTTAAACGTTTTAAGAAATAGATCATTAATTTTTATATATATTTTATATTACGAGATATTATATTATTTTATATTGTACATGTATATTATTATTTTATATTGTTTTCAAATCATACAATTTATAAAAATAAATTTATCTTTCTATAATAGTGAATATTTTAAAGGAAAAACTCATTTATAATTATTTGAAAAAAAAAATCGGATATGAAACAGAGGAATATTCTTTAAAAAAAATCCTTTTAATATTCTTGGGGCAATTTCGAAATGGTGCTTTGAAATAAAATGTTTCGAATTTCAAAAGGCCGTGGGCAATTTCGAAATTCCGAAATAAAAAATTCTAGATAGAAGCAGTTTATTTTGTAATTAATGTTGAAATACTCCCAAGTATTTTAATGATTTTTTTTATTTTTATCTTTAAATGTTTTTTCTCAGAACTATTTAAAGATTTTGCTAATAGAGTTTAAATGAATCATGCATAAGAAGACATATTAACGATTCATTTTTACATTTTCTTTGACGTTTTGTCAAGACAGCTGAAAAATTATGTTAATGATAGCTCCACTCGTAAACTAGTGATACTCCCAGAGCATGTTAACTAGCGTGGGCGTAATTTATACCAAGTTAACCCTTTTGAATTTATAGTTAATTTTATTTGAAACACAAGTGCGCTTCAATCTAAATTTACATCTGTCAGCGAAGGAAAAAATTCTTCAACGTTCTAAAAATTCTATTCATTAAGCTCTTCATTTGACAAACCAAATCAACTTCGTGTTTAATTCTAAGAGGCGGGTTTTATTTATATGCTGCATGTTGATAAAAATACACAACTACACATGGAAGAATGGGTCTACATGAAACAATTATGTTGATGCTATTATGTTATTATCACACATGTATTATAGTTTGTGCATTAAAATAGACAATAAATGTTCTAGTGTTGTTTATATAGTCATTAGGTTCCCAACCTGGTCCTTAGGTCCCCAAGAATAAGGGGACCATATATATATAAACCAAAATATACGTTATATACCATATAAATATATATTATCAACTTAAAAGTATATAGTACATTTTTCATTGTATTGGCGGGATATATTTGATAGAGCTTTGGATTTAATTGATATCGAATCATGAAATTATCCGGCAAAAAACATTATAAGGAAAAAAATTTTTAATAATATAAAAGTCCGTTATTGTTAAAGTATTAATTAAATGTTAAAAGCGTCCTCAGAGCTCTTAAAACTCTGCAGAAAATTAGCCGTATATTACGTAGCTAGTATGTAGGAGGGCCCAGGTTCGATACTGTTGGTTGTGTCCATTGCAAACACTGATTTCAGAAATAAAGACACTAGGTGTTGATTGTCACAAAGTGTGTAAAGTTAGCACACTGTCTACTTATCTATCCATATGTAAATGCGAGGCTGTTACCCCTAAAAGTTCTCCTTGATGGCAATGGTCTTCCCTCATCGCGTGTCGGTGGGCTGTTGTACCATCAATGTCCAATAAAAGAACAAAAAATTAAGTGTCAAGATTTTTAAAACTACGGCTGAAGAGATTCCATACATTAGAAAGGATACTCGGGTTTATATTTATGATGAACTGAATAGTATATGTTCAAACATAAAACTGGATATTTTGGAAATAAATTTCCCAGATAGAAAACTTTCTTAACAACAACAAGAAAAAAATGTATCACCATTCATTACGCCCGTGAGAAAAGAAGAGTAGATAATTTATATGCGTCGTAAATGTAAATCTTTCAACACGATACTATGGACGACCAGAAATGAATCCACTGCTCTGAAAGATAGTTATTCTTTTTCAACTTTTCGAAGCTCGAATGATACTTTTTTCGATATTAATGAGAAATGTGACACTCTTTCTCGTAAAAGCTCTTTTGATGGCTCTTATATTCTACAATCTGGATTTTCCCCCATCTGAAAGGAAGATGAATAAAGTTCGGTTTTTTTTTTCATTATTATTATCATCAAGGTTAAAAAGTAGATTTCTGGCAAAACGACTCCGGAGTTAAAATTTTTCATTTAAGAAAAAAAAAAAAGATTGAAAATACTCGCCAATGTAAAAGAAATTAATGAATTTTGTTAAAAAATCACAAGCATTTCTTTAAAAACTCGATGGCTTTGATAGATATTCAATCTTTTAAAATGTTACAAGGTTTTAACTTACACGCCCTTTATAATGCAGAATTCGAATTTCAACTAGCATTCAAAATCTTAACGTTCTCTTTTCTTTATTGTTGTTTCATTTTCAGAAAATGATGGATTTTTCGATTTCTCGTGTAACTTTAGAAACATTTTCAAGTAATTGTCTTTGATAACCTTCAACATAAAGCCGCCACGTGAGAATTTTAGTATCAAACTTAAAATGAAAGAGAAAAAGAATTAAAACTTAAAAAAAATAATAATAAATAAAAAACGGTTAAAATGTTCAAATTATTTGAAGTATTGTTAGTTGAAGTGCGAAGTAAATGAAAAACAACTTATTTTTATTAAGCTATTTAATTCATTTCTTTACATTTAGAATTTTGCTTCGTTTTATTTTAAACATAACAATATAGACAGATTTGCTCGTTACAATTTAGCTATCGTAAGGAAATAATTAGAAACATCTGTTCTGCATTCGAACTTCTATTAGTTTTATTTGAGAAAAGAAAGTAAAAACATATTTATAAATGCATTGATAGTTTTTAAAATAAATAAATATTTGAGCTTTTATTTCAATCTTAAACTTCAATCATTTGCTTTTGTTCGCATTAGGACATAATTGAGAACCTTTACAGAAATGTTGTATTTTTTTCATTATATATAATTAATTATTCAAATTTAAAAAAAAAAGTCATGCGACCTTCCTATTAGCAAAATATTTGCTTTATTTTTATTTAGTTCTTAATTCATGTAAATGATTCGAACTTATTCCTTGAAATATGCAATAAAATCACATAAATTATTAAAAAAAAAATACCAAATATATCATTTTCTAATCCAATCAAAGAGTTGACATTTCTGCAAGTAATTTTTTACCTTTATTTAATTAACAAATAATTTAAATATTCGGTTTTTTTTATATTTTATAATTTATTAATTTTGATTTAAAAGGCGAAAATCAATTAAAATGCATAACTTTTCATTACAAATGATGCTTAATTAGTTGAATTTATGAAGTGAATTCAAATTTTTTTTTTTTTTTACCATCTCCAGAAATAACAATAAATCTAAATTTTAAAATGAGGATAAATTCCCAGTAAATGTCGGGTGTTAATGTTTATGAACTTTCAATAATTGTGCTTTTATTATTTTTTTTTATTCTTATTATAAAAAAAATTGTGCCTGAAGGGAAATTTTTTTGTGTTCAACGGTGTCCACTCTTTCAATACCTTTGAATTGTTATATTTAAAAGAAAGTTTTAAAAAAACCATCAATTCTTTCACGTACAACTGCAATAAAAGCTCATTAGGCCACAAACTTGTTTGTTTTGTGATTATGCTGTAGATAAAATTTTGTATAACATCAAAGTCATCATGTCAGAAAACAACAATAATTTTTAGTTTCAAAAATATGTAAATTAAGACATCCATAAAAAAATGTTGTTTGTATCAAAGTAAGATTTCAAAAAAACAGCTGCTATTAAATTTCTAGAATCGGGAAACTAAGAACAAATTGACAGATTCTTTAATTTGTTGTTTGCTGTTACCCACCTGCAAAAAGGCGAAGAAAGGTGTGCTTTACGTAACTGTTCACTTGAAGAGCTGCTATTATCTCGAAATGACATGCAATTAAGCTTGAGGATGGTTCATTAAAACAAAGCGTGTTTTGAGGCATTCCATCAGAGCCCTTCAAGAGACGATAACATTTATTCTCTGTATTTAAGCCATTCGAGCCGCCTTTCTTTGCGTATGCCTTAACAAAGCATTGGCCAAAATTTTGCACATTGAAACACTTTGCATGGAACTGTGCTGTAATTTGAAAAAAACAGTTTCCATTTATCACTGTCACAGTCCGCCAATGTAAACGGCGAACCGGGGGGAGGGAGAGGGACGGGCCATAAAAAAATGAAAAGGCCTACCCCACGATCTTCACACAGAAACATTATATTAAAGGTTTTGTACGTTCTGTCATTTTCATTTTTTGGCCATCCTTCCAAGAAACTATTATAGGAAAAAATATATCGTTGTCTGTTTGGCATGTGAAGGATAGCATTGTGCGTGAGTCTAATTCCACCAACACGACTGCTCTTTCTCGCGTAATACGTTAAATATTTGGTGGCTATTATGATTGTAATTTCAAAAATACTTGCGCATCCATCACTGTCAAGCCAGGGCAAGAAAGATTTTTCCAGTTCTGTGTTCGTAAATGTGTTCTTTAATAACACAGTTACGATTTTTGCATGCTGCCAGGATACTATCTTTCCAATGCAAATTGCTCCGTACGTGAGCCTGGCAAGCGAACTTGGGGAACTACGTGCGAAAACGTTTCTGAAACGGGTGGTCACGTTCCAAGCGCTCAGATTGGGATTCAATAATTTTCTTTCACTCAAGTCTTCGATCTGATAAGAAAGCTCACTTACTGAAAATTAATGCAGTTTAAGTGAGACCGGGAAAAATTAAAGATTCGGTATACTGGAATGGAAATGAAAAATGAATCGCTCAGCAAGGGAATTTCCAGTTTATATGAAGACATCACTCCAACAGGTTATCAGAGAACCCTTATTAGATCTCCGATTACCGAGAGAAAAATATCTGCCCAGGAAAACGTGCTCTATCTCTTCATAGTATGTCATACATTATTAAATCAGTAAGCATTTATTACATCTTTATACAAAAAAATGAAATATACGAATTCATGTCCGCGCATAAAAAACGGCTATCTAGAGAGCAGCACGTAATTCCTATCATTACTTTGAAAAAATAGCATTTTCTAACTATTGATAAATTGATCGAAATATAACACAATTAAGCATAAAAACATAGAAACCCACAAAGACATTTATCGAAGTTATTTCAATTCGAATACATACAGTATATTCTAAAAATTAGAAATAAAATTTATTTTCAAGAAATCAATTATTTACAATCTCAGTAAAAAACAAAGCATTATTTTAATGACATGATCTAATTAAATAAAAAGTTAAATATTAATTGTTATGGCATAAGAACTTTAAATATTCGGTTCCTAAATTCAAAAAAGTTTTAATCATTATTTTCAAGCGAAGCATTACAAATATTTAATTATAAAACGTAATTAAATTTTTCATAATTAATTTTAGAGCGGCATTTTTCTCTAAAAATATGAATTTCGCAGAAAAGATTTCAGACATTATTGATTAATGACTGGTAGAAAACAATTACACATAATTCTTTTTTAAATACAGAATATAACTTAATAAATTCAATTTAAAATTCTTTCAAATAATTTCAGTAACGGGAAAAAGGCAAAATAATAATTTTCGCATTTTGAAATGTTGCGTAAGAGTTTCTATATATTTATAGTTGATTTAGAATCTGAAATTCATTTATAGTTCCATTCCTTAGTTCATTTATACATGATTTACTAAGCTTAATTTATTTATAAATGATTTACAATATTTAATTCATTTTTAATTGATTACAATATTTACTTTAGTTATAGCTATCACAGTGCCTTTGCATTTTACTTGCATTTGGATAAATTGAGATCAAGCAGCATTAGTAAGCATAAACCTCGTCACTAGTCAAATCAAGTCAAGTCAAATAATTTATAATTGATTTACAATCTTTAATTCATTTATAGTTGATTTACAATATTTAATTAATTTATAGTAGATGTATTTAATTAATTTATAGTTGATTTACAATGTTTAATTTATTTATAGTTAATGCACAATATTAATTAATTTATAGTTGATTTACAATAATTAATTTATAGTTGATGTACAATATTTAATTAATTTATAGTTGATTTACAATGTTTAATTAATTTATAGTTGATGTACAATATTTAATTAATTTATAGTTAATGTACAATATTAATTTATAGTTGATGTACAATATTAATTTATAGTTGATGTACAATATTTAATTAATTTATAGTTGATGTACAATATTTAATTAATTTATAGTTGATGTACAATATTTAGTTAATTTATAGTTGATTTACAATGTTTAATTAATTTATAGTTGATGTACAATATTTAATTAATTTATAATTGATTTACAATGTTTTATTAATTTATAGTTGATGTACAATATTAATTTGTAGTTGATTCACAATTTTTTACAAAAGAATTTCAAGAAAAAATAATAATATTTTTAGAAGAAAATGTATGACTATGTATATTTTCTGACTACTTTATTAATAAAATTAATAATATTAACTTCCATGCTCCTGTTATTTAAAATAATGCATAATTTTATTACATTTATGTTTACTTTTGTTGATGGCATAGCCTTAGGGCATATGTATGTTTATACTTAAATTCTCTCCAATTCCAAATTCATGATAATTAAAAAAAATTATAATTCTAAAGAAGAATTTTAATTAAAATAATTTTGTTCTGTGATTATAAATTAACTATACATGAAATGAAAAACGAAAAGAACAATTATTAGATTATTTTGTGAAAAAGGAGACTGACATTTAGATTTGAATCTTATATCTAAGATTAAAATTTGAATTTTTTAAAATATAATATATATATATCCTAAAGAATTATTTCTAATATATGCATGCAATATCCTAAGGCAATTATTCTCAAAACATGTGCAACAATATAGTAAAAAAAAAAACGAATTTCTTTAAATCAATTTTAAAAATTTAACAATATAAAAACAACATGGAGAATTCTTTTAAAGGAAACATTTTACAGTTACTAATAATTACTCACTTACCGATTACTTTTACAGCAATGAATTAAATGCCATTAATTTTTTTCTCTTCTAGTAAGTCATCATTAAATTAACGGCTGGTAGCACTAAAATACTTACTAATTCTTTTGGAGAGTGTTTAAGCACTTGTTAGTTATAAATGATTACTTTCAATACGTGTACAGTATCGAATCGTTATATCCCGTTAAACCAATAGCTATAACACGTTAAACAGTATCCAACCTCCATGCTAGGAAACAAAGAAAAAGGTCGATACATTATGCAATCGTCGATACATTATAACGATCGTATGCAATAATCAATTGTTACTTGGCTTTAAACCAATAGTTATGGCATGTTAAATATTAAAGAGTATAATATTAATGCTTATAAACAAAGCAAAACGGTCGATATTCTAAAAATGCAGCATAAATGATGACTTTATGTAGGTTTTGATGTTTGTTAAATTTTTTGACAATGTTTATACGAAATTACGATGTGATATTTGAATGCAAAAGGTATAGTTTTTATAGACAAAATCTCTAATGTCTGTTTTACATTAATTTCTACTTAAGTTAGCATTAAAAACAAAAATGTAGGTCTCCACAGTAAATAATTTTTTAAAAGATAGAAAAAAAATGAATGAGAGATGTAATGATGATTACAGCATTAAATAATTAAAATTAACAAACAGGTTATTTCAAGCTTAATATCATGAATATTTTAAATTTGTGTAAAAATTGCTACTCATATATTATAATATATTATTCTGAATTGTATAATGTATTAAATGTGTACATTCATTATTATTGTATCCTATTTTTTTAATGGTTTTTAATACAATAAATAAAAATAAACACATAAATAAGCATCAAAGCTATAATATCATTTAATCCAATAATGAAAAAGTTCAGGTAATTTTTTTTATTGTTGCAAGCAAAGTTTCAGAACTATTGCCCTAAGATAAGTATTGTACTAAAAATAAATAAATAAAATAAATAAATGATTTAGGAAATGATTTAGCAAATGTTGCTGCAGAACTACATAACCATATACTACCACAGATCTATCCATAACCCACACTAAACCCTTATGCATATATAAAACTTAACCCTTATGCACTGACCTACTTCTAACTCATACTACCACAAATCTATCGAATACATCAAATTAAACATTGCATGTAAAAAACATTAATAAAGATTCTCATTTTGATTTTCTGATTACACTGCACTAAGTTAAAGCAGACATGAAATCCACTTTCCATATTTATTAAATTATGAAAATGTTAAGACTGATAAAAATCGTTGCAATTTCGAGGAGTCAAGAAGTCGTATTTCTCAAAATGGAAACCTTATAAAAACTGACGAACATTTCGCAAACCTTTTTGCTGACTATTGATCTATGCAATTTTTTTTTAGAATCAGTTACATTGTTTCTTCTTCCTGTACTAATAAGATTACCTTAAAAGAAAATGCTTGTTTGTTTTGGTTTAAGCTGCACATTTCATTTGGTTATAAATTTAACTGTTGAGTAAGCAGGCTTGATCAGTTAATGATTCAAAAGAACTAGGCATAAATTAAATGGAAGCATCTTTTTAACAAACAAATTTTATAAAAAGGAATTAAAAACAGTACATGTTCATTAGAAAAAATATTATTTCAACTATACTTTTCGAAAACAATTGGTTTAGCTGCTGCATAATAACAAAGATATTATTAAAAGAAACATTTTTTATATTGAAAAATATCTTTCTATATAACTAATTAAATTTAAATTATTGATAACATAAATTAGTTTCATAAAATATTGCTAAATTTATTACAAATTCATTATAATATCTTGAATGGTTGTCTATGAATGGTGTTTTCTTAAGCTTATGACACTTGACGTAAAGCACATTTATTTAAAAAGGAAAACCATTTTTAATAAATGAGTTTAATTGCTAATTTCAAAAGGAAGAAAGATTTACAAATTGCATTTGTGTCTACTTAATAAAACTGCATTTGTGTCTACATAGCAAGTTTGAGATAACACATTGAAATTTAACTCTTATATTACAGTATTCTTATTTCCATATTGTAATCTAAACTTCGATTACATTGCGTCTTTGTTATTTCACAACAACTATTCAATCGAGTAGTAAAAAGGAAACTAATTTTATTCACGATCAAAATTCAATTAACTTAAATGCAATTTAGTTAGTCATTGCATTAAATTAGCTGCATTTTAATTTAATATTATTAATCATAATTCATTCTATGCTTATAATTAAAAATTATATTTATTTTGTTATTAATTTATTTAATTATTTATTTTTATTCTATATTTCAAAATTTATTAAATTTAAAGATTTAAATTATGTTGCCTTAAATTACATTTCCACAACTGTTAACCTTAATATTAGCCCACAATTTTAAGAATCATAAAATTAAATAGGTATTTTGGTTGTGTTGTTGTATAAAATGTCTGAATCAAGTTTACTCATAAGTAGGATTCTTGTATGTGCAAGTTTACTTTTGCAACTTTACATTTGCAATTTTCAGCAGAATTTTTATAATTTGTTTATTTATGATTCTAATTTTTCATATTTTGAAATTTATGATCTTAATCATAAATTCCTGAAAAATAGTTTTGTACACGGTTTTTTTTTCTTTTTAAACTGAAGACATATAGAAATTTTCAAGACTACAGCGAGATTTAAAAAAATTAGAAAAATCAAAGCAGCAGAAAATGAGTTAAATAAAAAAAAAATTTGAAGGAAAAAAAAGAAAGAAAGAAAGAAAAGAAAAGGAGAAGAGAAAAAACATGCAGATAAGAAAGAAAAACAATCAAGTAAGAATCGATAAATTAACAAAGAGCCATGAAAGCAGGTTTCTGATTTACAAGATGACAGAACTTTGGAGGCCATTTAGTTTGAAGAAGTTTAAGTTCTTTTCTCAATAATTCTTTTTGATGGTCTGGAAACAGTAAAGAAATAAGTATTCAATATTCTTTACACCAGAGAGGAAAATTGCAGAGCATTCCAGAGAACAGATAAAAAAAAATTTTTCAAGGACAAATTTTTTGAAATGCATAAAGATTATTTATTTATTTCATTAAACTTTCTTGGTTTTTAATCGATAGAAATTCCATGAGCCAGTTAAAATTGGAACAACAATAAATATATCAAAAAATATCCGTTATATATGTGGCAGCTGAATGTTAATAGCTAAATTACAAATGAAAAGATTTCATTCGTTAAAGACCTATGTACCGTAATTTACATTTTCTACAAAGGCAATTACATCTTACATAATTTTATCAGGATTTCTTAGAGAATTTAGTTTCATTTTTGTTTCTTTTAATAATGATTAATAAAGGTGCATCTTACAATGTCTGCAGAGCAATGTTATTGCTTAGAATAAAATATTACCAGCAGTAACCTAAAAAGAGTTCTCTGCTTGCATTGGTGAAGAATTTTTTTTAGCAAATAGTTCTCTAGCTGAATACTATATAGCAAAAATAGTTTTAATTTTAGAAAAAATGAATGGTATATAGGTATCAATATTCCTGAACCAGTATTAGTATCAGTATTCAGCATCAAACATATCAGGTAGGATCAAAAATTTCTGTATGAAATCAAATATTATTAACTTCATAATAGAAAAAATACACCTAAAATCAAAATGAAATTTTTGTTAACAGCCTATAGTTACAAATATTTTATAATTGTTAAAAATAAAATAACTTATTTTCACAATCTGTAATAAAACTGGTCTGAAGAGATTGTTTCGTTTATCAACAAGATAGGAAAAGGTTAAATGGTCAATCACTTAACTCATTCAATTCTATCTTGACCTCGTGGTGTTTACACATAATTGTAGTGTTAGTGACACGGCGCGTGATGCATGCCTTATTTGCTCTTTTTTTATCGTTTTTTCGACACCAGAAATGCATAGTCTTGTGAAGGCCGCCTGTATCACTGGAGCAAACAAGCACATACATTTCTTTGAAAATTATCTGTAGATTTCATTATTTTTTATGTGCTTAAAAATAACATCCAAAAAATGCAGACTTAGACGAAAGATATTAAATGTTATAAATATTTTAGTATTTGGTTTGATTTTTGTAGTAAATAAACACACAAAGAATTAATCAACAATTTTTACTGGTCGAATTTTTTGATATCCGTGCCTAAATAATGTTTGTTCGCAGATAAGCGTTGATGCAAGCAAATTTGCGCATTGTAATATATTATTTAGAATTAATCACATCTACTTTGATGAGTGCAATTTTAAAATGGAATACATGTCTGGCAATAAATATAGTATGGATAGAAGAAAATTATGTAGATAGGTATCCCGCATCCAGACTAAAGCGTTTTTGTCAGAGGATAGGATCTTAGTCTACAATAAAATAGAAAATAGTGATTAATTACTTTTCTAATATTCAAATGCATACTTTTTTTCAACTAAAGCTGGATCATCTGTTTAATCTTTAATCTAAATTTGGAAATCTTCCACAAAATCACCAATTATTGAAGCAGATTGAACATATGCTGCGCCGTATCCCTGTTTTAGACCCTGTTAAGGCGAAAAGAAACAACAAAGTTTGTAAATGATTTTTTTAAACATAGAGTATACTTTACGGACGGTTCAAGGTGTTATGCGTTGAAAGTGTTAAGCAAAGCGTCAGATAAACGATTCGAAGCGTTATGTGTTGATAGTGTTACGTAAAACATCAGATGAACGATTCCAAGCGTTATACGTTGAAAGCGTTGAGCAAAGCGTCAGATAGCCAATTCAAAGCGTTATATGTTGATAGTGTCACATAAAACATCAGATGTAAAAGTCACATGTATTCTTTTAAATGTGCTGCCACGTTATACGCTGCCACGTTGCCACGTCTTCTATGAATTCATTATAGAATTTATGTAATAAATGTTTGACACAGATATTAAATTCAATTCTTGATTCAGTGTTTTCAACAATTAAAGAGTTAAAATTATTTAAAATTATTAAGTATCAATTACAAAATCCAATTCATTCCATTACCTGTAATTATATGTTCAATTATGTAATGTTGAAGTTTATCTTTGGTAAATTTGAAAATCTTCCACAAAATCACCAAAAAAATTGCACATAAAAGTGCACAAATTATAATATTAGCTGATAAAATGAAATTTCTGGAAAAAGCTCAGATTAAAATCAGAATTTATAATCAATAATTGAGATTTTTTTTATTCATGATAAACTGTAATGCATATTATGTAAAAGAACATTGTTCGCATATCAATTTTATCATATCTTAAAATATATCATACAAATATTTAAATATTTAAATCGATATTTTCGTGAGTATTCTGTCCATATTCAAACTTATCAAAATTTGAAGTCTATAGTTCAAGTGCGAATTTATTTATCAGTAGCAGAGATATTATTGTTGAGTAACATAACTATTATGTAATAGATTTCAAGGAGTTTTATACATTGTAAAAATTTGCTTTGAGTAATGAACGTCAAATAAGTGTGAATGTTTATAAGTTTGTAACATAAAGGTAATTTCTTATATTTTAACATAAATATGAAGTGATGGGACTCACCAGTACTATATTATTTACTTACTTACTTATCACATTAAATATATGGAATAAAGTCGGAATTATAGAATTCATTTTACAGAATCATTTTATCAAACACATTTTGGAAATAGTCGCGATTTTCTTGTTGAAAGCATTGCATGGATGGATTTCATTCAATATTTTCGAGGGAAATGACAAAATTTGAAGATTGCTACTTTATAAAATGTTACAGAATCATTTAATCAAATCAATTTTGAAAATGATTGCGATTTTCTTGTAAATGCAATTGAAAGCATTGCATGGATGGGTTCAATATTTCACTATTTATGAGGGTTGAATATTTATGAGGAAAATGATAATATTTGAAGATACTCTGTAAAATTTAACAGAATGCGTATGACACCTTCAAATGATTTTGCAGGAAAACGACGAGTATTTCCATAATTAGTTTTAATAAAATGATTCTGAGAAATTAACTCCACTGTATGCTTTTGTTATTATTTATTAAAAAATTACAAGCAAGTAAAATGGTAGTGGCTTTGATGAATAAACCTAATGCTATAAGGGAAAAACTTTTATTGGATTTTTAATGCAAAGGTTTTTAAAATAAAACAAAAATATATGATTAAAGAAAAGTTCTGAGAAAGAGGAAATTATATTTATATGAAAAGATATTCATGTGACACTTGAATTCACAAGTCTAACAGGAAAGAAAATCATAACTTAAATATTTATTGAATATTGTAAATACTGAACTATTCCTGGAAATGTCATTTTTTTTTTATCTATTACTAAGAAGAGGGAAAAATCACTCTAATCATGAGTCACGCAGAATACCATTTCCCCCCTTTTTAGGGGAAAAAAAAACCTTTCAATTCAAGCACGTACCGAATATGAATGGAGCTTAAACAATAAGCTCTGCAGGGGATTGGAGAGGCGACCATTTTCTTGGCATTATAACTAACCCAAAGCAATAAAAAATTTCAAATTTACAAGTTTACGATGGGGGGAATACAGCGAGCCGTTATAAGACCCCATCTGCTTCAAAAGATTTAAAAATAAAAATAAAAAATAAAAAAAAAAAAAAAAAAAAAAAAAGGAGGGGAAAAAAGCGGCATGATGTACAAAAAGTAAAGGGAGTGAAAAAAAATAAAAAAAAGATTATTTTCCTAACAAGTAACGGGAAGGGGTGTATGTGTATGTACAGTAGAAAGTGTTTTTTTAATCTTTTTTTCCCTTTTTTTTAAATGAAAGCAAGGTCATTGGACGTGCTTTCCCCTTCATAGTGAAAAAAGGGAAAATACATTTTTTCTTTTAAAAAAGGACGATAAAAGCAAAAAATGCCACCTGGAATCTAGGGTTGCTAAGGTGAAAAAAGAGGGGGGTAAAGATGTCAAATCCTAAAACTTTGTTCGCCAACGTTCTAGACCCACCCACCCCATATATTTACCCCCTCTATATCCTCGAAAATCTGCATACGTAAAACGTTGCAAAAAAAAAAATGATTTAAAAAAAATTAGGTATTTAATACCAATACTAATTATAAGAACTTGTATTAGAAAGTAATTAAAAATTAATTTTTGTTGCCATAAAGTGTGTAACAACAGCATTGTTAAGGATGCGCAAAATTTGCGTATTTTTTTTTTTTTTTTTTTTTTTTAATTTTGAAGTTAAGTATTCTAAAGTTCTCAATTATTTTGGTTCAAAAAATATTTCACCATTTTTTTAAACAGAAAAATATGCGTGATTAAAATTTTTTATGCAGAGTAACATAGTTCGTTTTTTATTTGGAAATAGTTTATCAATTCTTTGACATTTGCTTAAAAAATATGGATATCAGTTCCATAGTAATTACCAGTTTACTTTTTTGATGTTTAGATGAAAATTAATTTTAGCGATCAATTAAAATAGTTTAATCGCATTATTATTGAATGAAGAACCTACAAAATTTCAAAATTACTGAATATTTTGGAGTTATAGCAAAATAGAAGACGGATGAGTTATCAACTTAGTTATTGGTAAATAAAAAAAGGACTTTATATGAAATTACGTAAGGCAAAATTGAACAAAAACTTCACCAACTGCCTCCATGACCTAATCACATTTATTACATTGATACAACAAATAAATAAAAAGTTCATGAATTTACATATAATAACTAAGCTCCTTTAAAGCAAGATTTCTATAGTTTCAAAATGAATTAAATTTTATTTTTACATTAATTTAAAATTTCTAACATTTGATTAGACTGCTTTGAATAAATATAACAAAGAGTTTTCTTTGGAAAATTATCGACAAGGAATGAAATCTAATGAATTTATCTTTTCAAAAAAATAACTTTTAAATTTTTTTTATAAATAGTTACCTAGTATAACACTATTATAACACTTTTTTTTTTTTATGTCAACGTAGTTGAATTCAACTTTTAGGATAGGGAAGATGTTTTAGAAGAGTAATTTTTCAGCAGTTCATAATCAGGACTTAATGCTTCCCATGATCCCCTATGCAAGTCCAGTTTGGGGCTCTGCCGCTAAATCTCATATGGAAATCCTTCAAAGACTGGAGAACGAATTTTATATGATGACTGATTCACCTTGGTACTTCAGAAAGGATGTCATTAGACATTCAATCTTCCAAGTATCCAACAATTTATTTTTAATACTTCTAAAAGTTTCTGCAATTCTGCCCCTCACACTGGCAATGCAGACGTAAAAATCCCTCCAATTTTGCAAGCCCTCCTGTTGTCGGTTCTCCCTATTTTCTCTTTTTTTAAGTACTTTCTATTTCCTACTTAATTTTAATATAAAAATATCAAGATAAATCAATGAGATTTGACCGAAAACACCTTATCATACATATCAAAAACAAAAGCGTGTGGGTGCTTCGTAATCAAGGAGCTTCGTTCACCTGCCAAACTCCTTTCAGCAATTATATAACAGTGCTTCACACCCTCGGCGCTAGATGGAGTTTAACGACTGTTGATTCAACTCTTCGATTAGGATAGGTTTTTTAGCAGTTGATTTCAACAATTACTTAACAATGCTTCGCAGCTGCGGCGTTAGATAGAGTTTTAAGCCAGTCGATTCAACTCTTCGGATAGCAAAGGTTTAATTTTAGTAGTAGATTCAACTCTTTCGACAGGGAAAAGTTGATTAGTCTATCCCCCAGAGTTGCGTTCAATTTAACTCCAGTTAAATTCAACTCTCGCAGGCTTGACTGCGTTATTTTTTTAACTCCAGTCCGCTAAAGTCTTCTTATTGAACATTTCTATCGCTTAATAGTTCCTCTTTTCCCTTTGTCCCATAATAATTGTAGTAAATGAATATTTAAAGGGAATTATTGGTGAATGCAGCTGTAAGTTATGTTGTAACCCAAAATTGGAGAACCCTTCAATCAAGTCAATGTTTCAGGACATCTGTCGTTTGTTTTGATACATTTTTCAATTTTTAGTTAACTAATTATTACGGATTATAACTATTTTTCTAATTTCATCCGCTGATCGAAATCAATTATTTCATTTCAGTTGAATATCGTAAAAGTAAGATGAAAAAAGAGGGCCTGAATGGCCGAGTGGCTAGCGCTCTGGCGCTCGGTACCACAGGTTTCGGGTTCGAGTCCCGTCGGTGCCATGGATGATTGTAGGGGTTCGGAATCCACTTTAAGCCGTAGGTCCCGGTTTAATGTGATCCTAGAGCGTTGCGGGGACATTGTTACTCCGCGCCCGTGGCTTATCTTCAAGTTACACTCACCCCCTGGGTAATGCAAAGTGAGTAACGTCTGTGCAGCGCTTGCCTTAAGGCATCCAAGACCAAGCTGTCTAAGTGTTTGCCAGCTGCATCAGAAAGAAAAAACAGATGAAAAAAGAGTTTTCAAGCAGCGATCGAGTTGTGATGGTCCAGTTCTTGGTGCATCCAAAGAAAAACCAAAAGTTGCAGAAAGGTGCAATTACGTTAGCTGCAAAACAATTTAAGTGCAACAGAATGCCTTATTAAGAATTTAGAAACGTGCTTCCGAAAATAAATATCAAGCTGAATCTTATGGTAATGTTGATTCGTTCAAAAAACAAAACTGTGGACATAAATGCAAAGATTATGGAGAAAAACCTGAAACACTTAAGACATATTCCTCTTAGCAGAAGAGCCTCCATAAGATCAGCAGCTCAATTTTGAAAAAAGGAATAAAACGAGGAAATCCATATCCATTTTAAGATCATGCATATAGGAAAAGCAAAGCTTCGCAGCGAAGAGATCCCATCTACAAGGTTAAAATGCAAGAACGAAATTATTGAAAAATCCAGAAACTATCTGAACACCCAAAATAAAAATTATTAATAATATTTTTAATTTAATCTAGTTTTTTGATAGTAAATGTTGCATTCTATATTTAATTTCTTCGCTGCTATTTTATGGGACAAATTAAATTCATCAACTGAAGTTATTCTTATGGGACAGGAGGAAATTATTTATTGTTTAGGTCTTTTTGGTATTTTATTATTTTTAATTTCGTTTACATGATTAAATCATAGATACATATTATAGGGAATATTTTGCAAATGAGATTGCTCTATTAGCTTAAATATAGTATTCATATAAGATATGCTATTATATAATACACTTTTTTTTTCTTAATTCTAATCCATCAATTTTTTATCAACAGAACTTGTTAAAACAAATAATTTTAACTAAAATAGAGCAATAATCAATCGTCTTTGTTTGCAATATATTAACAAATATAGGACATTAAAATTATTACAAAATTATTAGAATATATTACAGATGGATCAACAGATCGCTTTTTATGCATAAAATTATGATTGCCATCTATTCAGAAATGCATTGAAGAAAAATTTATTAATATTTAAGTATGAAAAATTCTTTTATTCAAAACCATATTTGTGTTGCTATTTTTTAAAAGAATTTCTATAATCTTTTTATAATAATAAATAAATCTTTTTTAATGAATTCATTGTGATTAAATATTCGTATGATGGTAACACTTATTTATTGTGATTAAAAATTTCCAACAGCAAATCTTTTTAAAAAATTATATTTCTTTCAATATAAAATTTTTAAAAAAAGAAACTAAATCAAAATGCGTTTATTTTATTATAGCCAACTATATTGAACTAGAAAATTTTAAAAAAAAGAGCAGTTGTTGGATACATAAAAAATAACACAAAAATGTCGCCTTTCTCTAGGTAGTTATCTCGATCAATCTATTCTGTTACAATTAAAGTTAATGCTGTGGTATAGTATTCATTCACGTAACTTAATCGCACATTAAATAATTAAGAATGTTAAATTTAACAGTTAAAATTAACCGTTTATTTACATTAGCATTACCGGCTAATACCGTTAACGAAAATTAATAGTTTTTTGAAACTGGACGGTTTTGAGTCAAGTAATTCATTGAAATTTAAACTAAACAATTTCAATTGAATACTATACAAAATTTATTATAGATACAAATTATGGTGAATATTTTGCAAATGAGATTGCTCTATTAGCTTAAAGATACACATAATATATAATATTATATAATAGATATATTGTCTTCATTCTAATTTATAAATTTTATAAAAATTTTTATCAATAAAACTTGTTTAAATAAATAACGATAACTAAAACCAAAAAATAATTAATCTACTTTGTTTGTAATAGATTAAAACATATATATATATATATATAAATTTGACATATAGTGAGTTACATTTTTAATTACAAAATAATTCAATTATTTTAGAAATGCACTTATTGACTTTCTTATTGTATTTTTCTGCATTTATTCTGCATTATGAAAAAATTTTTAATAAAAGGAGTAGTATTGTTTTATTTTTCCATTGTTAATCAAATATTTAAGTTATTTATTGATGTCATTTTTTTTTATTTTTAGCTGTAGTAGAACAACAATATTCCTTTTTTAGTAGTACAGCAGTACTTCTTTTTTAATGTTATGTGAAAAGATACAGAATCAACAAAGGACAAATCTACAAGAATAAGTGTTCTCTCTGTAAAGTTGTGAAGTGTGTTGAGTAACAAAGTTAAAGCAAATGACCAGCCAAGAGATAAGATAAAATATTAAGAGAGGTAAGCATAACAGAACTTCGAAGTTTTTTTTTTTTTTTTTTTTTTTAAGATTAAATCAATATAAAAATATCTTGTAGAATAAAGAGACATTACTGACAAGATTTACTAAATTAATTTTGACAATAAATAATAAATTTAATAACATAATATATTTAATAACATAAAACATAAAAATTAAAAAAATAACATAAGAATCTAAAAAAAAATGCATGATTTTCAAATTATGTAAAACTGAAAATTATTTCTGTTTTCCCCCTTTTTTTAAAATAGGAATATTAAGTTCAATAAAAATGAATGTGTTTGTTAAGATTAGTTATATCGAATGCAGTTCAAAAGGATCTATATTGTCATTGAAAATATTTCATATGATTTTTGCAAAGACATCCTGCCACTGAAAGGCAACGTTTTGGGATGGAATTTCGGAAGAAGCGTCATTGAGAAAAATATCAACATGTAATTGCTCAGAGTAGAATGTATAAACGAAAATTAAGTCACTAAACCTTTGAAAATCGATTTAGAAGCGTGTACAAAATAATTGATTTATGCTAAGCTTAACAACGTCTAATTAAAAATTTCAGATTTTTTTGATATTTATAAAAAATGAAACAGTTTGAAAGTGTTTTAAGAGAGTACTAAGTTGCCAAGTGTGGCAAACCTACCAGTTGACATGTGAGCGTGGGTGCCCAATTTCTCTTCCGCTTCATTCGTTTTCTCCCGAACACTGATCCCTCCTCTTCCCTTTCATCTCTCCCAACCCCCTCGATAAAAATGTCAAGCATCAGAACGGACGCGCACGTGGATTAAGAGATGAAAGTGCATCTATTTGCTGAGCCACAGAAAGGGAAAATTGCATGGCTGATTTCCTTGATAGCTTAAGAACTGTATTTTAGCTTTCGGTAGCCACTGAAAGAAGGTAGTATTTGAAATTGAATTTTCTGTTTCACTCTGACAACCTGAGCTCAAATATTTATGGTTGCGTCACTCGCATAACAGGTGTCGTTCACTCTTTTTTCTTCATTCCTTACTGAAACACGAACATCTTTGTAGTTGTTCGAAATTTTGATGTATTTATTTCAAAAAAAGCAATATTATAATAATACATACGAAGGAATGGAGGGATAGTGCGTTGGGTTTCGGAACACGAGGATCCTGGTTCGCAACTAGCCAAACGAAGCCGAACCGAAAACACTTTATTTGTGCACGGTTGAGCACGAGGAGAGTGCGAAAGGAGAGATAACAGTGCCAACCTACGAAATGCAACCCTTGGGGATGTTTGTTCCAAACTGTAGTGGCAAAATGTGGGTGGCGTGTAGCATCCCTGAGGTGTACTCTGAGTAGCGTTGAATCCGCTACAAATCAATCATTTATAGTGGTGAATGACCACAGGTCAAAATGCCCAACATTCAAAACCAACATAAGAGATACAACCTTTTGTACTGACCAGTGAAGCGTATCTTCCTTACCAATGAACTAGTTCGTGACCTAAATGAGACATCAGTGTAATTTGTGCACTTCAAGATAACTAAGTCCATGGTTTTTGATCTCTTAAAGGAAACTTCGTAACCAACTTTATAAAATCAAAATATTTTACATCCTTTATCCAACTACATGAAAAACGCTCACATTTTTTAGTTTAGAGTCAGTGAGCTATTTTAATTGATCATTTTTTTATTTAAAAATTTTACTTTGTTATATATTCTTCATATAATCGGGTAGATTTTGAGTAATATAGAATTATGATTCTAAGCGCATATGAAACTATAGAAAAATATTATCACTTCAATTTATTTAAAAGCTTTTGAAAAAGTGTTAGAATGAATGGAAGCAAGCAAGCAAGTGCCCCACTCCCAGTTAGGGGGGGGGGGAGAAAGAACATTTCAAACCAAATATCTCCACCTTTTAGGTTTTTGATCATAAAAATTCGATTTTAAAAAATTTACCTAGATAACTCGATATAAGAAATATTTCATCATTAAATTAATTATTGCACGTTATGAACTAATGTATGATGAATCTTTCATTATATGTGTTTGCATATTTATCTGTATTTCCTTTAATGGATTTAATGAATACAGAGTAAGAAGATCTAGTTGTATAAATTTCGAAAGACATTTCTATTTAAACCAAAATCAATTATTTTTATCAATACAAATATGTTTATAAAAAAAATACAATATCTTTTTAAACAATATTTTATCAAAATTAAAATTTTTTAATTAAGTTTTATTGATTTTAGTGATGAACCAATAATTAGTTCTGAATTCAATTAACAAAGCAAAATACGCATAAAATGAGTCGCTTTATTCATTATATTTTATATATACAAGGACGAAAGTCTGAATTTCATATTATAATTGTGTATATATTTTTCACATAACCTGGTAAATTTTACGTAATATAGAAATATTCTTAGCATTACTCCTTTTAATTTTGTTTTTCTAAATTTTACAAATAAATTCATATATCAATGGCACTAACTTGCCACAAAAATATTGGCCTTTGAATGCATGTTGAAACCACAATATTTTCTTTAAAGTCACTGAGTTTTGACTATTTCAACGACGTATTCACTTTTGATGATTGACGTACCACGCTGAAGGCCATCTGTACATTATCATATTTTGGTTACTTCTAGAATGTCTCTTCTCATATAATTAATTAATTGTGTTAATGGCTTCCTGTGAACTTCCACTTTAAACTTTCATCGTCATTTAAATGAATTTTCAAAGATTTTGCTTGGTTAGATTCATAGCTTAGATGAATTTATTTGCAAGTTGGATTTTGAGCACACAAATTCTTTTCTGCAAACGTTCGCTCACTGCTTATGTGTTATTATCAGTATTCAATCTATTTATTACAAAACACTTAGTCAAATCAATCTATTTTTCTTTTTCTGCATGAAAAATTACTATTGTCAAGAAAAAGCATTTAGTATTAAAATGTATTAAAAAAGTGCAAATTAATTGTGTCAAAAATATTTTAAAGAACTTTTTATACTTAGAAAATTATAATTTATATTTTTTTAATTACTTCGGATATTGTTTTCGACTTGAAAGAAGATTCTACAGGGGCGTTTAGTCTGAGAATTATTAACACGTTGAACAAAAGGATTAAAGAAAACAGTTTTTAAATGCCTCAGCAGAATTTTAGGAAAAAACAAAATATAATGAATCAAGCATAAAAATAAGGATGAAAAAATTAAGCTGTTTAAAAATAAGATTTTATTTTCTTCTTTTAAATTTCTTTGATGTGAAGGGATTTAAGAGAAGTTATACACTAAAAACTCCTTTTAGTCAATATATTATTGTGAAATATATATGTGGCACTTAAGAAGGACAAATTAACAAAACTACAAGATATTTCTTAACGGTATGATATGGTAAATAAACATATTTTGTAAAGAGAGTATAATAAACCTTTTTTTTAATGCAACAAAAAGTTGATTTGAAATAAATAAATAAATTTCAAAAGATAAGAATAAATATAATATTCAAATCTTATTTACATTAATACAGTTTGTGTAAAAATGTAATGTTCAAAAGTATTCAAATTACATTCCGTTCTGTTAGACATTTTTGCTTTCCTTCTAATGATGATGAAGAGACTAAAAGAATTATTTATGCAAAAAACACAAAATAATACTTTTTTACATTAATTGAAATCATTATCCTTACGTCCTTGTTTACATCCTTTGCATTGCACGTTTTACAAGACTCAATACTTTATATAGGGTGAGCACAAAGTCTTACCCTAATTATAAAAATTTATTACAAAATAACCGTTGAATATACTAATTTAATTTTGGTATGATTAGATAGTTCACTTTTAACAGGTTTTTTTTATGTGTGTGTGCAATGGATCTGAATAGAATTGATGTCGAAAACAATTACATAAATCGTTTTTGTTTTTCTTATGAATCAACTTTTCATTTCTGCGGAAAGGTAAATGAATATAATATTCCCATATCGGGAGATCAGAGAATGCACGTATTTCTGCACAAGTAATGAGAGACACAGTCTAAAGTTAATGTTTAGTGCGGCCTCATGCATAAAAATGTTATTGAGGCACTTTTTTTCACGAAAAATACATCATCACTAAAATTTGCTTAAGCTTATTGGTTCATCTCAGTTATAAGAATTTAAATCATGGATTATTAAACAGCAAATGGAGTACCACCTCACTGGCATTCCTTAGTTTTTGATTTACTGGACGACAAATTTTCCAGTCAGGGGATTGGAATTGATGGACCAGCACCATGGCCTTCTGATATTACTCCTCTTGATTTCTTCTTTTGAGGCGCACAATAGTCTCTTCATATATTCATGAAGAGACTATTCAGACCAGCAGACCTCTAGTGCTCTAGCATCATCTTCTTGTACGATGCAAGAGTTGCCTAAGGGCGAACAACTATATAAAGAATGTCAATCCTATATATTTGAATAGTAACGGTGCCTTTTGAAACGATATACTCGTTTGTGTAACCATCCAAGGACATACCTGTTTAATACTGTATCTCATTCAAAGATATGACTGAAATATTAACGGGCACCAAGCCAACATTTTTTTGCCAACACTTTGCAAATTAAATTTGAACTCACCAGTGAAGATTATAGACTTGTGTATGGTTACAGTAAAGTGGATTGACTTGCACTTTAAATAAAATGTGTGCGGAACCACTTAAACCTTTCACTTCTCAAATTTGATAAAAAATTTATTAAAAACGTGGACCTGGGTTTCATGTGGATAAATTATTTATTGAATAAAGTATTCGAACTCTCGTTTGCAATTTGAAGTTATCTTTTTAATTTGGATATCCGGATAGTATTAACTCCTAGTTTAGCTTAAACCAAGTTATGAATTCAAAGTGACTATAAAAACACTCAATTTAATGGTTATATTAAACAGAATTAAAGCTGCACCTTCTTGTGGCGTTTGAGCAGGCTATATTTAAAAAAAAATTCCATTAGACCACACTGAATTTTGCATTTTTCCCACACTAGTTTTATGATCCCCAGATGTCCAAATTTCTGTCGATTTGTTCAGGGGGCCTAAAATTTGGGTACGTTATCCCAATTTTTTGGAAGTGACTTTAAAAACGAGGGGCACCCTCAAATTTTCCGTCCTTGAACACACACATATAAAACTGTGCAGCAATACAAAATTTCGGTAGCTCCCACGGTTCCCAGAAAAAGGAGCTGATGTCTTTATGACGGGGTTTCTACAGGATATAGGTGTGGGCGCTCTTTTATGATCTGCTCCACCGTATATACAGCTAAGAATGGAGTGAAAGAAATGAGCGCTCTTAAACATTATACACACACATATATATTTCTCTGCTGAACGGATCACTCCAAAGCACACAAAAAGGCACCGTAAGAGGGGAATAAAAATGGAGGGGAATTCTTTCCCTAAAAAAAGGAGAAACGAAGCAAGAGCAGAAAGTAGCCCCAAAATGAAATGAATAAATATTCGGCGACACACCCCACACAGCCAAACCCTCAGACGTAGCTTAGCATATCGACTAATCCCCCGATCTTTTACAACCGAGCAGCAAAGCGATTTTTATGGATCGATTTTTTTTCCCCGTTCCCTTTTTGCCCCTTTTTATGTTTTGCCCCGACGTATGGGTGAAAGAAATGGACCACTGGTTTTCTGGACGGTTGACTAACTAGACACAGGTTATTCTGCGGATCGGTACATTTACTGCTCAGATGAATATCATCGGTAAAGAAAAAATTTTATGGACCAAGTAAAGAAACATGACTCTCGCATAATGATCGGAAACCCCCTCGATTCGAGCCTCAAAGCTTCATTTTTCAAAGCTTATTACCAGTAAAGTTCGTACTCTTTCTTTGAAACGTGTTAAAAGGAGACTCATTTTGGGGACTTTTTTTTTTCCTTCGAAGGCTAAGAAAAAGATTTTATGCGTGAATTTTATTGTTAAGATTTAAAGGTTTCTGCGATTCTAAAGGTATTCGATCAATCGGTGATAAACAGGAACGCTGGGTGAGAAAATTAGATGCATTTAGAGTTGTTTTCTGTAGATTTCATATCAGTTTTAGAAATATTTTACGGAACTAAAGGATAATCACATTTTTCTTTAATTATTGAGGAATTTTATTAAAACAAAAGATTTATGCGATACTATCTTTCATATTCAATCAATCACAGCATTTCGGGTGATAAATAGGAACACTGGGTCAGAAAATTAGATGCATTTATTGCAAATCTTTTACTGGCATTTATTGTATCGTAATATTTTGCGTTTAAAGAATTATCAGATTTTTTATTGAGTATAAGATTTTATAAGATATTAAATAAGGTTTTTTATTGTTTTAATAAAATATATAACAATTTTTAAAAAATCAATTTTTTCAATGAATCATTGATTTTTTTTTAAAATCATTAAAATGCATTTACATTTTGTATATTTAGCATTAAATGATTTTACTTTAAAGATGCTTTTCATTATCAGATTCAAATTAAAGCTTACTTCAATGAAAATGTTAAAAAATAATTTAATGTATTGACAATTCATTTTATCCAGATACTCTTCAAAGAAAAATATTATAATAATTTAATTTAAAAAGTAATTTTACGAATTTTGAATTAATAATTCTAATTCTAAATAAATTTTGTTCTAAATTCTAATTTAAGCTTTAATTTAATTTAATACCAGGTTTAAAAAGACAAAGACAAATTCATAAGTTTTAATTTAATACAAAATTTAATCTTAGTAACAAACTTTTTTGTTTCCTTGCATTTGCATTTAAAACAATTTTTAAAAAGACTAATTGTTATAATAATATAATAAATTGTTTCTAAATCATATTAAATTTATTTTCATTACATTACCGTTAAATTTAATTTTTTAGATTACATTAATAATAAAAAACAATGTAAGAAAAAATTAAATCTTTTTCAACACAAAATAACAAAAACTGAATGTGAAGAGGAGCCAAAAAAGCACAAAATAAAATTCTGTCTGTAGCATTTGTTGAAAAGAACAATTAAATGCAAAATCTAGTTCGTTAATCGATTGAAAATTTTAAGAAATAATAAATAAGAGATAATGCATTTGTCATTTAACAATTACACGAAGAAAATTATGTTTAATTAAATTATAACACAATATAATGACCTATGACATATAATAAAAGGCGAAATAGAGAAATAAAACCCCACCTAAGAGGTTTATTAAAGAAGTTTTTAATAAAATATGTCTGATGACTAAAAATCTAACAAGAAACAAAGGAACTGACACAATAAGATATTAATTCTTGGAAAATATTAATTCTTGAATAATTCTTGAATAATTCTTGAATATTAATTCTTGGAAAATACGTCCGACATTTTAAGCAAAATAATAATTAGTAATGACAAGAAAAATTAATGATAAAATCATCATTAACTGTAAAAAATGCGCTTTGCAAAATACTTGTTATAAAATATTGTAATTTTTAAGAATAAGAACAAAATATATTTTTCTTTTCTTTTTTTATATATGACTGTTTGTTATTAAATTTTTTACAGACGTTTATAGAACTTTTTTCCTCCTGGCTCCTCCCCTCTATAAAGATGAATGAATGCATCTAATTAAAGATATTCTAGACAATCAATAGAGTAATTGAAAAAGATGCCGTACGTAATTAAGAGAGAAACCACCCAAACTCAAAGTGGCTGTAAATAAAGTATACTGAAATGTTTTTTGACTGACGTATAATATAAATGACTGGATATAAAAAGCGAAGGACGTGGGTATCATACATAGAAGGTTGTGTTTGTAAAAGTTCAAAATCCCAGACTCAATATACTTTAACGCCAGCTTTAAAAATGGAGTAATTTACGAGACTGATTGCCACTATCACAATATCCAGGTACAAACGTGTTGTAAAAAAACTCACGATGGAACTGTTTTTATTTCTTTCCTCTTCGTCACAAAGTAGATACTTTTGATTTAAATGAACTTTTCATTTCGCTTGATAAACGAGTTCTGTCTAGAAATAGGCCTTTGATGAAGAAGTCCTGTCCTTCTTTCCAGTAAGCGCCATTTGCAACTATTATAAGCTAATGTTCTGGCATAACTCAAAACTGACATTAGATGAGAGGTAGAGCAGTTAATGAGAAATTGAAAACCATAAGATGTTTTGGTCAGTTGGAAACATATCCTGCCCGATAAAGTAAAAAAAAAAATGCATATCATATGATACGTATATAATAACAATACTTAATAAAGATTCTCTTACAAGCAGGTGTTCTTAACCTTTGTTATTCCATGCATGCCTTTGTCAGTAAAAAGAAGACCACGAGCCTCATTTTTAGTACGTAAAAGACACAAATTCATTCTCAGAATGCAATTTTTAAAACAAAACTACAAAGTAAATCAGTCACATAGAAATACATTTAATAAAATAATGAAAGGATGCAGAGGTGAAATAAATAGGGGATACTTGCAGTCATGGGGCCATGAAATTGAAAAGGGGTGGATTCATTATTTGATGCTGGATAATTACTATTGAAGAGTTATCAGAGTTTACAGGCTACGTCATGCAACAGTCTATATATAGAAGCAATAAAATTTAGAGGTATCCTATTATTGTTAATAACTGTCCAATTTCAAAGTACTCATGGAAGGGAGATAGGCAACAATAGTTAAGTGATATGTAACTATCAGTTATTATAATTTTTTTGTGTGTGTGTGATCACTTATACTGCTATTACTACCGTAATTTATTTATTGTTTTTATAGAAAATGAAGCTTCACTAGTGGTTAGTGTGAAAAAGATAATGATAATAAATTCCTTTTTCTCACTCACGATCTCAGATACCCTACATAATCGCACGAGACCCCCGTTTAAGATCCCTTGTCTTAGAAAAATGTCAGTAAACACTATTTTATCTTAACTTTGTTATTGAAAAATATTTTTCTATAATTCTAACACTGTTGCATAATTTGTGTTATATTTAGCATAGGAAATTTAGAGGTCATCACAGGGGGGCATTTGAATCACTTTAACGTGAATTACAGAACTAACATTTCTTAATTGCAAGAACCAACTATGTTTGGTAGTGAGATATCATTTTAATTTCCATTAGAAAATCTAGACTTCTAATATTCAAATTACAAAAAAAAATTCAAAAGATTTTCACTTGGTGCTCGATGTTTTACAGAGTTAATCTTTAATAAAAGCTATTTAAGGAAGAAGAAAGGGGAAAGACAGTGCAGAATATTAGCTATTTTCATAGCGGTTATAAAGAGGGAAATAAATTCCTGTTTAGAACAAGATTTTTTTCTTCTGAAAACACAAAGATCGGGTGGAGTCATTTATTTTATGTGTTCTTAATGTTTTATGTGAACTTCATCCTATTTTCGTGTAATGAAGCTTTATATGTTTTTATGTCATTATGTGGTGGCATCTAAAGCATTATCTTAATAAAATAAAACTGCATTAATACAGTTTTATGCTGAAATATAGTAAAATTAATATTTAATTAAAATTTGCTATAGAGTTAGTTCTGAATTTAGTAGCAGCATTTAAATTTTATTTTCGAAGTAATTATGTATGTCTAATTGCTATAATCTATTTCTTAAAATGCAATATTTATTATTTATTAATAATCTGTGTTTGGGAATTAAAATTAAGTCTTTTATCTTAAATTTACATTAAATCCAGACAGTTTAAAATCCAGACCAAAAGATTTTTGAATTGAATTTTAAGAGTCAAAAAAGTCTCGTATTATTAATTAAGAGTATTTTGCTATTTCAGGTTGAAAAGGAATTTTTTTTTTTTGAGATTATTTCAATTACGTCATCAAATTTTATTTATTATTGGAATAATTCTAAGCGTCCTAAGATTTTGAATTTCAGAGTATTTTTAAATCCAAAAAATGTCTATTTTGTAAAAGAAAAAAGAAAAGGAAAAAAGAATGATCTAGATCAGATTTTCTGGCACCTTTTATGAAAGTAAAAATAAATTTGCTAACGGAAAGAAAGAATACTTCCGTACGCAATTCAACGAGTGACAAGGGCCTTTATTTTTAGCAGCTGATTGCTACATTTAAAGCCACAATGATTTTCAAACAATGTAGATGTCGCGACGGCGGTGGCTTCCTCTTCCAAAATGTTAGCAGATGTATATCAATGTGATCGCGTTGCGCGCATTTACAGAACAAACAAATGAAATTGCACGCTTTGCATCCACAAAGAAACCTTCTAACCTCATTAAGGATGCTGCAAAGAAATTTTTATCCCTCACATCAGCATTCAGGTTTGTTTTTACATCAATGCGAAAATTAAATCTTAAATTATTAAAAGTTATCAAGTCATATGAATATTAAAATCAAGTTTAAAAACTAAGCCTACATGTCGCATGATTTCAGTCATTTTCTCATTTTATCTGTTAAAGAAAACCTAATGTCGCATAGATCTAATAAATTCAGCGTCATATCAACTTTGACATTTTATTCTTATTTTATTTTAGCAATATATTAATAGTAGCAAGTAATCAATGTGTGAATGAAATGTCACAATAGCTAAATAACTAAACTTTTTTATGAAATAGGACGTAGTATCAAAATCTATCGTTAAATGATTATGAAATAATTATCTTGAACTATGAAATAATATTTAAATAAAAATAATAAGTCTCGCATAGGTGCGTTGTTGGGTAAGGAATCAGAATCTTGAGCGTTTTTTGATCAGGAAGAGTATAGAAATCGGGAAGAGGGTAATCGAAAAGTGAATCGACATCGGAAAGAAAGTAATCACGACGAGAATCAAAATCGGGAAGAGATTGACTCTTTTTATTTAGAATTACTGGTAATCAGTCTCGCATAGGTACGTTGTTGGGAAAGGAATCCGAATCTTGAGTGTTTTTTGATCAGGAAGAGTATAGAAATCGGGAAGAGGGTAATCGAAAAGTGAATCGACATCGGAAAGAAAGTAATCGAGATGAGAATCGAAATCGGGAAGAGATTGATTACCAGTAATTCTAAATAAAAAAAAATTAGTCTCGCATAGGTTCGTTGTTGGGAAAGGAATCCGAATCTTGAGCGGTTTTTGATCAGGAAGAGTATAGAAATCGGGAAGAAGGTAATCGACATCGGAAAGAAAGTAATCGAGATGAGAATCGAAATCGGGAAGAGATTGATTACCAGTAATTCTAAATAAAAAAAAATTAGTCTCGCATAGGTACGTTGTTGGGAAAGGAATCCGAATCTTGAGCGTTTTTTGATCAGGAAGAGTATAGAAATCGGGAAGAAGGTAATCGAAAAATGAATCGACATCGGAAAGAAAGTAATCGAGATGAGAATCGAAATCGGGAAGAGATTGATTGCCAGTAATTCTAAATAAAAAAAAATTAATCTCGCATAGGTACGTTGTTGGGAAAGGAATCAGAATCATGAGTGTTTTTTGATCAGGAAGAGTATAGAAATCGGGAAGAGATTGATTACCAGTAATTCGAAAAATTTATAATCACGTCTGAGTTGATCAAAAGTTTTCGTGTTATTATTATTATTATTTTTTAGTTTTCTAATTGAATCGGAGTGGTTTAATTTGAAATTGTAGGAAATACATCACGCCCGGTGATCGCTCCTCTCAATTTGCGAACCACCTGTTTTACTTAAGAATGAAAAAAATATGCCAATAAATTTACTGAACTTTATTCATTGAACTATAAATGAATTCAATATATTTTTACAAAATATGTATAGCACTTATATGTTAACGATTACACAAAATAGTTTTCATTTTTATCCTATATGTACCAGTAGGTATATGTACAGATATGTACCAGGTGATTGTATATAGAATTGCTGTATATCAATTTAAAACCCATTAAAATATCCATGGGGAAATGAGTTAAGTTATAAAAAATAAAGAAATTGTAATTGAACTTTTGATTCAGAACTAATTAAAATGCTTTAGTAGTGACAATCGTCAGTTAGGAGATTTTTAAAGTGTTCATTCTAATGGTTAAAAAAAGTGCAAACAAATTTTTAGACATTTTATTAAGTTATCCAATTAAACTAAAAACGTTAAATAATGTGCATTTTAATATATTGTGTTTTAAATACTTGTTAAGGAGAGTTATTATTGTGTTGTGTGATTATAATCCGCAGTATACAAAATTTAAATGCATATCATGAGTATTTTTTTTAAAAATATAATCAGTAAGAACCCATATAAAATTATATACAAAGTTGAAAAGGTCTTATTCGCTAATAAATATATTTCCAGGTATGTATATAATATGAACATTTTTTATGTCTACTTTAAAATTCGAATGTATAGATTCTTGACAGGCGCAACTTTTCACATTTTATTAATTTTGCAATCATTTACAAAAAATATTAATATCCAGATGAGTTATTAAAAATATTCTAAATAGAATTTTTAAGATACTTTTATAAATAGTTTTTGAGTCATATTGCCGTATGAAATAAATTTTCGATACGAGCTTCAGTATTTATATGATTATAAATATATTAAGAAACAACATTGAATGAAAATAATAAATATGAATCTTTTTGGTAAAAGAAATCGCGAACAAATCAACTAGTCATTTTTTGAAGAAAACACAAATTACACATAGACATAGTCATCGGCCCTTCTGTTTGAATTCTGCCTAATAAAGTGTTTCGGGGGGAAGGGGGGATTATCTAGAAAAATGAGGGAAAATTATTTTTGGAGCTTCACTACGGAAGCACGATTTCATTATGGTTCATCCACCAATTGCGAGGAAAACCGGCAACCAGTCAAGTTGGACGGATTCAAACAGAGCAGCTTAATAGGAGAGAAAAGTAATTTTAGATCGACTTAATAGGGAAGAAAAGTAATTTTAGATCGACTTAATAGGGAAGAAAAGTAATTTTAGATCGACTTAATAGGGAAGAAAAGTAATTTCAGATCAGTTTAATAGGGAAGAAAAGTAATTTCAGATTGGATTTGATTAAAATAAAAATTATTTAAATTGCTAATAACCAAAATTTTAAATGAGGTATTATCAAAAGAAGAATTAGATGAAAAAAATTATACAATAATTATTACATTTTTTTTTTTTTACGAAACTACTTTGCTCCGGGTATATTTGGCTCATATCCCAAACAAGTAATCAATTCGTCCATTTCGTCTTTTAAAGTGGATGTTTACCTTTCCATACAATCGGTGGTTGAAATGTACTTTAAACTGCGCTTGTAATGAGAAATGATTGAATCGAAGTAAAGCATTATATTTCAAAAAGATGAAAATAAAGTAACTTAAATGAATAATAAAAATAATATGAACAGAAATATAAACGCTTTTAATAAACATAAATTTTAAATTACTAGCAATTACTTTCTGTATAGACAATAAATGATATATACTAAAAAGATTTACTTTAGGTAAGAACAACCGCATTTTCTATTAGGTATTAATACATATATGAACTGACAGCCACTATTTGTGAGTAAAGAGTTTTATGATACATCATTGTAAAGTAAATTTATTAATAGAATTGCCTTTAAGAGTTTTTAAATTACAAAGATAATGAGTTTTCTGAATTTATGCCACAAGGCATTAAAGATCCCAATTCTATTCCCAACAAAAAAAAATTACGAAATAACTTCACTTAGCAGTTATGAAACAGAAGTATCATTAAAGCTAAACGTTTCAGAAAATATAGAGAAAGTATTTCTATTATAAAACACCACTTGTTTAAAAAAAACTTTAAAAAAAGGGCTATGCATTAAATTAAATTTTGACTCTTAATTGATTTTTTACAGGGAAAAAAATAAATATTTGTGAAATAACATTTGCTTCATTTTGATATATATATTTTCGTTAACTGCAATTAATAGCAGTAATTGTTTGTCAATTTATATCCTGAATACTTAATTCTAAATAAAAAAGAGAAAAATTAATAACCGCTGTAGTATAACGCTAACAGAAAATAAGTTGAATAAAGCGTCAAAGTTACCGTAATGTATATATTAATATTAATAAAAACAACGAGTCATTTTTTATATTTAGCTTAACTTAAGCATTAATCAACATTAGAACACAAGCATACAACAAGATTTAGCTTTCTATCATCAGATAAATATTCTAGTCGTTGCCAAATCATAAAAGACAATGTTGGCACTGGGATAGTAATATGTACTACATACACCACTCACCAAGATGTTCATTTACAATATAGTCAGACAGATAGGTAACTTTATGTTTCAGTCTACAAGGACGTAGTGGTTCATTACAAAAAATGTTCTGCGGAAATTTGTGAGCTCCTTCAGATAGTTCAGAATCCACATCTTGCAGGTCGATGTATATTCTTCGGAATTTGAATGATCAGACTCTTCAACCCTCCGATTAGCAGGTTGCTCAGCCTCATTATCACTCTCTACAAGTAGGTTCGTCAGTTTCCCCTCTTGGAGTCGTATGGACACTCCAGCCTCGCGTCCATCGGGAAACATGACATAAACATATTCTGGGTTAGCTTCCACAAGTTAAACTTCTTGAACAAGTGGTTCCTCCTTATTGGCACGTGAATGATTCCTCGTTAACACTGAACTCGGCTGAGAAAGCCAAGTAGGTGTCGAGCTTCCGTTATAGGACCTTTCGGCATGAGAAAACATGCGTTCATAGGAAATTACGTTACTTGCAGTGCATAAAAGGGAACGGACAAAAAGTAGTGCTGATTGTAGGACCTCTTTCTTCAAATTCAAGGAAGTTTGAAGAAAAATTGAAGAAGACATCTTTCTTCGATTTTTTTTTCTCTTTCTTCAAGGACAAATTTTTTTGGCTTTTAGATTTCAATGCCAATTGAATAGTTTTCCATATTATACTATTGTAGCTTTCCACATGACCATTACCTCGTGGATTATAAATTGTGCTATAACAAGTGTCATTAAAGACACTTTCAACACTATAGTTAATAAAGAGAAAGACTGGGAGGGGGGCGTCGGTGTTTCTTCTTATAAAAGTTATTGGTTGATTATCGCAATACAGTATCTTATAATCTTAACCCATGAGAAGAAAACAGAATCATTTTATTTTGTTCATCGTTGGTCCTCGTGTTTAATTAATATACGCAAAGAAGAATTCGACAATAGATAATGATAAGAGGGTAGTTGCGAGTTCTATTGCAGTAATTGCAAGTACATGCTGCCAGCGAATTCAAAGGGTTCTTCTGCAGGTTTTGATTCTCTAGAGCTTCAGCAATAAAGAAATGTTTCGTTTCAAAAATTTGTCAGGTATTGGACCTAATTAGATCATCCAAAAAAAAAAAAAAAAAAAAAAAAAAAGATTTTATATCATTTCTGGAAGTTCAAATTCGTCTGAATTACTATTCTGAATCACTAACTATCCCGCAGACGTTCCATTGGTCCATGAGTCAGACATCAAAAATTAATTACCAAGCAAAATAAAACGACTAACTTCAAAGAATCTGCAAGCTTCACCGGAATGAAGGGAAAAAATATCCCTTTCATGATTCGGATTTTCTCCTTTTCCCTACATTTATCCCTATTTAGGCTAAGGCTCATCAGACTTCAAAATACTATTTCTTTTGGTATCTCAATTTGTCGAAAAAGGAAGTAAGCACGCCAGGATTCAAAATAAAAACCATATATAGAATAAAAACGTTTCTCAAAACATGGATAGAATTCGCTTCACAACAAAACATTTACAAGATAACCGCACTTAGCCATTATGAAGTAAAAGTGTCAAAATAAAACGTTTTTTAAAGAACATAGAGAAAGAATTTCTGATATAAACTATTAAAAATATTTAAAAAGCTTGTTCCAAAAAAAAAAAAAAAAAAAAAACAATGCATTAAATTAAATTTACAAAAATCAAAAGCACAGAAAGCACACATGTATATTTTCCTGATTATTTTTTACAAGGAAGTAATAAATATTTTTCATAAATAACATTTGTTTCATTTTAATATATACCTGAAAATAATAATGTAATTTTTTAAAGAGCTTATATCCTAAATATATAATTCTAAATAAAAAAAGTTGATGCATATCGCTAATTATTGTTATCGCTGAATAGAGCTGTTTTGTTAGAATTCCATTAAAACATGGAATTACATAAAAACATACATAAGCATAGAATCCTCAAATTCCCGATGAATCAATAATCTAAACTAAATCACCGACAAAATAATTGTTAACGAATTGCTCAAAATTTAAATTCTAAAAATTTGAAATGAAATTCTTTTTTAACTAAAACATAATTTTTGTCCTGTAATATAATGCTGTCATTAAACAAATTTCTATGAATTAATTAACACGTTCTATAAATCTTCAGCAATGAAGAAATTCATCGTTCCAAATATTTGCATCAATTCAGGTATCATCTCCAATTAGTTTATCCAAAAACATCCAAAAGATAAATTAATTTTTATTATATCTGAAAGTACAAATTTGTCTGAATTACAATTCGAGATGTTTTAAAAATTTCTTAACAGAATGATGATACAATACTTCATTAATTAAGTGTAAATTTTCAAATTAATAATAAACGTATTTATTTGAAATAGATAAACTTATATCATTTCTAGAAGAAATTCGTTTGAATTCTAAGTTAAAACATTTTTTAAAAATTTCTTAATAAAATAATAATATAATTTTTAAATTAAATATACATTTCAGATCAGAAAACAAATAAAAAATTTCTGGTTCATTTTAAAAAGTTCATTGAGTCTATCAAACATAACATTGATAGACTCAATGCTAAATATAAAACCTTAATATCTTTTTTCAAGTTATTATTACTGCATTGAGAATCCACAATCACATTTATGATATTCTATATTAGTATTTTTATATTCTAAAAGTCGTGTTAACGTGTTAAAATTTTATACATCTCAATTCTAATCGGAAATGCTGTACTTATGTCATTGTAACTTATTCTAGGTAATGTTAATAAATTTTCTTAATAATGTTAATAAAGTAAGGAGGTAATGATAGTAAATTTTTTCAATAATGTTAATAAGGTAACGAGGTAATATTAATAAATTCTCTTTATAATGTTAATAAGGTAATTAGGCAAGGTTATTAAATTTTCTTAATAATGTAATGTAATTAGGCAAGGTTAATAATTTTTCTTAATAATGTTAATAAGGTAATTAGGCAAGGTTAATAATTTTTCTTAATAATGTTAATAAGGTAATTAGGCAAGGTTAATAATTTTTCTTAATAATGTTAATAAGGTAACTAAGTAATGTTTTAGATAATGTTAATAAATTTTCTTAAGTAAGGTTAGGTAAGGTTAATAATTTTTCTTAATAATGTTAATAAGGTAATTAAGTAATGTTTTAGGTAATGTTAATAAATTTTCTTAAGTAAGGTTAATAAATTTTGTTTCATAAATTAATAAATTTTAAATTCCTTGCTGCAAAATTAAGTTGCGTGTAAAAAATATATGTATCGTATTTTAATTTCCCTTGTGCTGTAAATAAGATATGACGTTTAAAATCGATCCATACTTTTCAACTGGACACTTGAAAGATAATATTTTCATTTAAAAGGATTGCTCAAAACAGAAAATAATTTGTTAAGTTTAAAAAAATAAACTATTATTTATAAGTTACTTTAACATTATTGTTCCAATTTTAAATTAGAATTGAAGACTTGAACTTCAAAGTATTGATTCCAATACATGGTATACCAATATATCTATATGGTATTGATTCCAACACATGGTATACCAATATATCCATATGGTATTGATTCCGATACATGGTATACCAATATGGTATTGATTATAATACATGATATACCCATATACTAATATGGTATTGATTCCAATATTAGTAAATCAATACAAAGTATTGATTCCAATATATGGTATACCAATATGTTATTGATTCCAATATATGGTATACCAATATGTTATTGATTCCAATATTAGTATATCAATACAATGTATTGATTCCAATAATAGTATACGAATACTTTATATTGATTCTTTGTATTAATACATGGTATATTAATACAAAGTATTGACATGAATACATACATGCTCATCAAACATGGAATTCCATCGAAAGCATGCAGAAAGATAGAATCCACAAAATCCCTATTAAGCAATAATCCAAATTAAACAACTAGCATAATAATTGCTAATGAGTTTCCCAAAATTTGATCTGTCAATAACTGAAAAGTAAAGTTGTATTAACTAATTTAAAATCAGTTTTTATATTAACATTTCACGTTCCTTTAACCCATTTCACATTTTTTTTTAACGTTTCACATTCCGATATTTATTCAATGCTGAGTTCGTGTTTGTCTGGACTTCCTCAATGCACGAAAGAATTTGAAATAGTTACATTTTTTTTTGCAACAAATAAGGCAACTTGTTTCATTTGATAGCTCGCATTCAGGCTCATTTGATTCTTATTCTAGTTAAACGATTTTCAAATGTTTCTACTTAATCGAAATTTCTATGACAACAGTAGAAAATGTAAACTAGTAAAATGATCTTATGGTTTTATTTTTCAAAATAAACAACACATTTATATTATTAAAGAAACGCTATTTAATTGTTCTTATCATTTACTTTGTGGTTTAGTTTTCTTTAAACTAGATTCTCAAGAGCTATTTAAATTTAAATTTACTTTCATACCATTAAATGACCACTTAATGACCGAGCGGAGAAAATTGTTGTCTTAATCACGTAAAGAAAGCCATTAAGAAAATCTTTAAAAGTCTTAACAAAATAAGTTTTCGGTTTTGTAAGTTTTCTATCTAATGCAAGTCATTTCTCTTCGGAATATATAAATTAAATTAATTAAAATAACTAATTTTATTAATAAAACTCATAAATTATTTTAAATTGGATTTTAATATTAAAAATTGGCTTATGTAGTACACATGGAACATAATGAATGGAGCACCATTCATCAAGTTAACAACCATTAACTTACGGAACAATTAATAAATTTAATTAGTATCATTAACAATTTTTTTCGAGCCATCTTTATTAAACACTGCTGTAATTGTATGTCTAACAAATGTTTTTTTGCAATGTAAAGTATGTCATTCAATAGTGTACTTTGTTTAAATATGAATTAATATTTTTAAAAAAAGCAGATGCATTTTAAAATAAAAACATATACATTTGTCATTAAGCATCTAAACATTTGCAAGGAACATGATATTGTTGAAATGTTTACATATGTTAAGATTCATTTTAAATTGTACTAACGAATATAAATAATACACTTAAGGGTGTAATAATTAAGAACGTAATTAATACACCCTTATAAACTTATTGTTAATGTGCTTACACATATCTATGTTAGATATATCTTATATTGTACTAACGAATAAAATTAATAATTAACATAATTACTCCCTTATAAACATATTATTGTTAATATGCTTACGTGTATTTATGTTAGGTATATCTTATATTGTTCTAACAAGTAAAATTAATAATTAATATAATTAATACCTCGTAAACATATCATTGTTAGCATATTTACATATACTCATGTTAGATATATTTTATATTATACTAGCAAGTAAAATTAATAATTAATATAAATATATTCTTGTTTAATATTGTGATTGTTCTTCAGAAAACACACATGTATAAAAAACTTTTTGTAAAAAAATGCTTGATAAAAAACTCAATAAGTATTCAAATATAGTGCAAATTAGACTTTGATTACACTAAAAAACATTAACGTATTCCTTATGTTTTAATTATCATTTTGTTAATCCATTTCTGTCAAAATTCAGATTACATAAAAGCTAATTTAAATTCATTAAAATGTGCCTAACTTAAAATCCCCAACATAACTCATTCAAATAGATATATTTATTGTTTTCTTAGTTAATTGATTACAATTTATTGGACTTTTCTAACGTTAAATATTTGTTATGAAACGAAAATGATAACACAGTCATTTTTCTTGTTAAATAAATTCTACTGCTTTGTACAAACATAATGTTTTTTTTTTTTTTTTTTTTTTTTTTTTGTGATATTTAAAAAATATTTATGAATTAATTAAACGCTTGTAAATAAATTACAAAAAAAAAAAAAAAAAAATGTGTGAATGCAAAACATGAACATTATATTTCATGTTGTCTAAAATATTCCAATCAAATGCTTATATTTTAATAAATACTTACAAAGGAATTAAATATCTATAAATAATCCAAAAATATGAGCGTGTGTTATTATTTATTAAATCAGTTGTGTAACTTCCTATTGCTATTGTTTCATGGGCAACATAACAAACTATCTTAATAAATATCTTTTCTATGAGCTGAGTGAAGAAACGTGCTTTTGTTTACATATCCTTCACGTGGTACGATTGCAGGTTTGTGACTCACTACGTAACCCAAACATGTGGTCGGAGAAAAAAACTGCTCCTACTTACCTGAAGAGGTAAGAAGACAGCAATAAAAAGAGATCTTCCCAATCGTCCACTAGGAGATGTCGTGTATTCAGAGCACGAAGAAACACAAGTTGAAGAGTTCTTCCCGATTTTTATCTAACTTCCGATAAAAATCTCTTTTGGAAATAAAAGAATCATTTAGGGCGATGTATGGCTCAACCGGTAGTGAAGCTTTCCATTGGAGAGGAGAACCGACAACCCGTTTATGCCAGGAACCAAACAAAAAAATAACAAAAAAATAATCAAAAGAGTTTTTCAGGCCAGTCAGTTTAAGCTTTGAAAGAATCATGAGGATTGCCGGGAGAAACATCGAACGGAGTATTTCTTTCGCGCTGATATTACGCCAAGATCGCCAAATGTCTGCCACTTGATTTTATCGAGCAATGGATTCTGTTGTTTTAGTGCCGTCCTTTGATTTCTTACTCTCCTCACCTAAGTAGCGAAATTCCTTATCGGTACAAATCTATCGGCTGATAGCATCGCGAAACTCCAGGTTGCAGATAAATTCTCCTATCAGGTGGTTGGAAGAAATAATGAACTCCGAAAAAATTTTTAAACACTTTTTATGTAGAACAGAGGTGGTCAACCCGCGGGTTGCATCTGGCCTACCTTGAATATATTTCGGGCCCATGAGATTTACCACACTTTTAAAAAATATATATTTTTTTTATAATGGCCAAAGTAGTGGAAACCAGTGTATTAAAAAATGCATTATATGTGCCTCCATATATTCAAAAATTAACTGTCGAATTGATGAGAAAAAAATTAAATTTGATTTTAAAATAATATTCTTACGAATGTATGACAGATATTGCCAGTTTTACTTATGAGCTTACAGCTGACCAAACACAAAACACGCTCAAACATAAGGGACACTAACCTGCAACACCCATTACGATGCGCAAATACCCAAATTGGGATCGACTTATAAAAGCTAAGTGAAAGAGTGGAAACACAAATATCGCACTAGTAAAATAAATATTTTTTTTAATGATTTCCTTTTTTTATTTCGTTTATATTTATACGTTTTTTTATATTTCATTTTTAGTGTTATATATTTCTTTACAATGCGCGTTTAATATCATTATTATTATATTATCTATGTTTACGTGTAAGAATAATAATAAACACAATAATAATAATTCATTATGTTTCAATTTTTCTCTCCAAAAAAATGTCTATAGTGAATATAAATCTAATACGGGGATATATAATTTTATATACAGCCCGCGGAGTTAGGATGCATTTCCAAAGTGGCCCGCAAGATCATTTGGATTGGTCACCCCTGTTCTAGAATATTTTTCTTACAAACATCGAAAATATGGATTATTAGAATTATTGTCTATAATTTTTATCCTGTTTTATGTATTTTTATTATAGAAATTCCAATAATCCAGATTGTACATTAGAAAGAAAGCTAAAATCTCTGATTCATCGTTAGAACTTTCAAGATCACCATACAATACATCGCTGCTATTACCATTAAAACTATTTTAACTTTGTAAAAAATTACGAAAAGCAAATACGAGTGTTAATAAGCAATTAATAAAACACCGTTCTTCGCGAATCACGTACAGGTTTCGGGTTCCAATCCCGGCGGTTCCATGGATGTTTGTAGTGGTTCGGAATCCACCTTAAACTGTAGGTCCTGGTCTGTTTAGCCCTGGTTTAGATCTGCTTTTTATCGTGTGCAGAAGATAACCGTAGAGCGACAAACAAAACCAATCGTGAATCTTGTCGGTACTAGAGATCATTGTTGTAAATGTCTGTAAAATAACATGAAATCGCGATAGAATGAGTGCTACTAAATGTACGATATCATGAGTGAACTGACTGACTTTATAAAAATTCAAGGCATCTGAATAGACTCGTTTTATTCCAGAATTAAAACTTTTGCACTGGCTAATTCGATATGCTTGGAAAAAATGCAAATATGAGATATTACAAAGTAAACTCGTGATAATTCATTAAGGGATTTTGTTATTGCAAATCATAGAGCAAATGCCTGTAAAGCAACATGAAATTGTGATAGAATGAGTGCTACCAGACATATAATATCGCGAGTGAATTTGTATTTAATTTAAAATGCAACAAGATATCTGACTATACACATTCTAGTCCAGAATTAATTTTTACATATTGTTAATTCGATAGAAAAGATGCAAATATGAAATAATATACAAAACATACCCAAAATGATCCATTAAGGAATTAATGCTAATCCTCAGTACATAGGTCACTAGCCTGAAGCCTCTTCAGGTTGGTTGCTTCACTCCGAATAAATCTCCCATGTATATCTTATATATACACTCATGTCCATAAATTAAGGATAATTCAGAATCACACAGAAATTGAACTCTAAAATAAAAATTTCACCTGTAGAATTATCACACACATCTTGAAGAAGAATATGCAAATTACAGGAAACCACCAGATGGCGTGGATAGTACGTCCAATAACGAGAGTGTAAGAGAGGGGTATATAAGGAATGGTGGCAAAGAAGTAAAATTGTTCACAAGCGCTTTAAAAGCGTTTCAGTGCAATAACCGCATAGTTATGGCACAAAGGAAGCATTTGGATGATTTTTTACGTGGTAGAATTATCGGACGACTGGAATGTGGACGTACCCAGCTGGAAGTATCCGAGGAACTTGGAATCGCCCAGAGTGTCCTCTCCAGGCTTTGGCAATGTGGCAATTTGGCAAGATGGTAATGTGAGTAGATGTTGCAGCACAGGTCGCCCCCGAGTTACAACACCGAATGAGGACCGGTATTTAGCAGTTACTGCCAAAAGAAACAGACAGAGCACAGTATCAGACCTGTCTCGTCAGCTCTCTTGAGCTACCGGTACGGCAGTTTCAAGGCAGACCGTGTGCAGACGCTTAGGGCACATTGGTCTATATGCTCGTAGGCCTGTCAGATGTGTTCCACTTACCGCAACTCACTGTCGCCTGCGATTAACCTGGAGTAGAGAGCGTGCATTGTGGACACCGTAACAGTGGTCTGGTGTGATGTTTTCCGACGAGTCCAGGTTTAGTTTGCAGTCTGATTCTCGCCGGACTTTCATATGGAGAGCGCCAGGTACCCGTTACCACCAAGAGAACACCATTGAACGACACCGTTACGGTGGTGCAGGATGGCTCGTTTGGGGAGGAATTATTCTTGGTTCTAGAACTGACCTGCATGTTCAGAGTGTAACGATGACAGGCCACATCAATCGGGATGTCATTCTGGAACAGCATGTACGTTTGTTTCGGGGCGCCATGGGTGCTGAATTTCTGTTTATGGATGACAACGCCCGTCCTCACCGTGTAAACATTGTAGACGAATGCCTTCAATTGGAGGATATCACCCGTATGGATTGGCCAACATACTCACCGGACTTGAATCCAATAGAGCATGTGTGGGATATGATTGGCCGACGAATTGCAGCCCGTCAACCGGAACTTCGGAGGTCATTGCTTGATGAGTGGTGTAATATTCCCCAAGATCAGATTGATAATTTGATACTCAGCATGCCTAGGCGTTGTAAGGAATGTATTGCATCGTCCCGGAGACATACTCCATATTAACCATCATACTAACCATGTTATACTGTTTTTTGTAAATAGGTTCTTTTTTGAAATTTGCTCCAGGGAGTAAAAATCGCAATTTTTATTAATTATGTCAAACATATAGCATCTTTTTTGCTCTTTACCTTTTGTTTAATAAATAGACTTTACAAATAAGTCAAATTTGTTTTGCTTCTGTCTCTTTCTTTGCCTGAACTTCATTACCCTTAATTTATGGACATGAGTGTATATACAAATGTATGTATGCCATACACACGTATATATTCATGTACAATTTTTTTTTAATTGCATTGCATCTTTGGTTATTGTTAAGAACTTACCTGTCCTGATTCCATATGATTAATTTAGATTTTCTATTTAATAAAAATTATTTAATGTATATAATTTGATTTAAAGTCATTTGTTCTTGATGTGATAGATTTTTTAATAGATTCAGCGTTGCCCAAAATGGGCTACAGAGGCATGATGTTACATTGTATCCACAAGGGGAAAATAGTAGCAATACTTTATAAATTTGTATTATATTTGAGTGGGAAGGGGAAAAAAAACCATAGACATTGTTCACTCGACACGTGGCCTAGTGGCTAAATGCGCAGCATGGAAGATTGCTGAAGCTCAAATCCGCTGGCGGCATTATTGAAATTACTGCTATCAGAAACGAGAAGTGGCAATATGTGTAAAAAAGTGTCTCGCCTCCGTAATCGGGCTTCCAGGTGGGAGTTTTCCGGGTATTCTTCCATTCCACATACAAATGCAAAGCAGTTACTCCTAAAAATCGTCCAGCACTATCCTCCCTTCATCTTTCGTCGGTGGGCTGTTCGTGGGGTACATAAGTAGTACATGAGACCCGCCGATTTACACACTCGAAAAGACAAGAGAGACATTAGCGCGTCTTAGTCCCACTTTTTTTTTTTTTGTCATTAAATGTTATACAAATTTTAATGCTTGATTCGGTTTAAATTTTATCAGCAGATTTATTATTTTTTTTTCGTTTAATTAAAGTTATTTAGCTTATATTCCGTAGGAAACATTTCGCGTTCTTTTTCAATTACAGCATTCCATCCTTTGAGAATGCTGATTTAAAGTAAAGCTAGTTCGACGAAAAAGGGACGTAACTTGTAACCTTCTTTAATTTGAATTTAAATAAAACACATAACTATAATATATTTTCATAAAAAAGAATTCATAAAAATCAACGAATTTTTATACATGATCATCACTAGAGATTAAATAACATTAAAGTGGCTATAGCTGCGAATTAGAAAATTTTCTACTAAAAATAAAAGGTCAACGAAGACTAATTTCTGCTTAGTAATTTGGTCTTAATCAGTTATATACAGTTAAGGTAGCCCGACCACCTTAAAAGCCAAAATTTTTAAATAATGCTAAATAATGCTTGTTATGTAATATATACAAACATGTAATATATACATGAATAATTTTAGTCAAAATTTGGCAAAAGTTTAAAAAAAGTGTTTTTATTTTTAATACGCTTTTATTAGTTTCACCTGTATGTATGTTTGTTTGTTTGTAACTGACTCTTTGGGCTCGATTTTGTCCTACTTTAAGCGATCCGATTTAATTTAAACGTTGTAGACTTATCAAGGACCGACGACACTAAAATATTTTCATAAGTTTATTATCTCATCATGATTAGGATCGCCAGGATTAGTGATTTTATTTTAACTTATGAAGAGCAGTTTAACCCATGTAGAATGAAAGTACCTAAGACATTCAAGCCTACGTGGGACAGTGGCAACGGATAACGCGCCTGACTACGGAACAGGAGATTCCCTGTTCGAATCCTGGCTGGCTCGACATATTCGCGTTTAGCCTTTGTTTTATTCACATTTAAATTATTGTAAGAAATATAGTTCCAGTCCTCCGTACCGGGACCTCATTTAAATATTATAGTTAAAAAACACGCTTTTAGAGTTAATCAAAGTAAAAAATAATTGTTAACATAAGAATAAAATGACGGACGAGAAAAATGTCACTGTTCTAAAAGCGTGGGGTGTTTCGTATGGCATTTTTAAACTAACTCTGCATTTCGGAATGAAACTAGTGAAAAATTATAACGATTGATATCGAGCGCTCCACGCTTTTAGAACAGTGACATTAATTTTCTCGTCAGTAATTCTATTCTTATGTTAACAATTATTTTTTACTTTTTAGTTTGATTAACTCTAAAAGCGTGTTTTCTAGTTTTTTTAAACTATAATTTATTTATTTTAAATTAACACTTCTATCAAAAAGACTATGAAATAAATATACCATTTACTTGCATAAGTGTAGACATACATCCATTATGCAAGCATTGAGTTAAAAGAAAGATACTATTCTAAAGTGTAGCTGAGTTACACCGAGTTAGTAAGCAAAGTGAGTTATACGAGTTCTAATTATCGAGGTAATATCGAGTAATCGAATTATAAGTTAATTGAGTTAATTAGGGCAAAATACAAGGGGAAAAAAGTAATGCTTTTAACAAAAATGCCAATTTTTATTAAAAGCATTATATCTAATTACGTCTAAACAAATATATTCAAAATAATTTCATTTAATGCATCGATAATATCATTAAAATTTCATTCGATTCTGAAAATTTTTATAACAGTTATGACTGTAATCGTATGATGGTGTAGTAAAAAATACAGTTTTACAGGAATTCAGTGTAAAATTTCGAATGCATAAATTCAGTTTCTTAATAACCAATAATTAAACAGTTGTATCTCAACTTCTAATGACTCTAGGAACAAACTTAAAACTGTTTTCGAAAGCTAAATGTCTGATCTTTAAAATAAAACACTAAAAAATTTCGATTTTTTTATACGAAAATCGTGAATTGGACTGAATATGTACCACTTAATCAACTCAGTAGTGTTATATATTAGTAGTAGTAGTAGCTATCAGTAGCTATATCTTAATACAAAAATATTATGTTGCTGCACATTAAATATCAGATTTCGTAATGAAGATGTCTGCATATTCATAAGCATCGCTAGATGTCGCTAGTGATATTGATCGTATAGATTAAATATACCGGCATATCATGTTCAATATTCTACATTGTATCATATTTTCTATTACATTAATTTATTTAATGTTCCTTTAATATATAAAACAAGAAGATATTATTAAGTTTTATTGAATTAAAGAGGCAATCGATCTTGCTAAATAAGTGGCAGGACAATAAATTGCTGATGTGAGCAAGAAAATATTAAACAATCTCCAAAAAAATTACAAATATATTCACATTTCCTTTACAAATTTCTAAATGCACAGAACAGTTCAGTAAATATGTTTTTAACAACGTATACAACCAAAAATTTTAAAAATCCAGTTATGATATTTATAGTTAATTCAATAAAAATTTAAACTTTCAAGCCAAAAAAGCTATGAAAGCACCAAAATTGATAGCATTGTTTCAATTTTTATAAGATTAAAGTTATAAGAGATAAAAAATAAATTGATTAAATTTTAAGGGCTTTTTTTTTAAACAAAAAAAAAAGGCCTTAAAATTTAATCTTTCTAGTGATAATTTTTCGGAATCATATTAACCAACGTATTAATATTTTGTATTTTTATGAAAATTGTTGCTTCTAAAGTAATGAAAAACATTGTTCAAAATTATTAATTATACATTTAGAAGCAAATTATTAATTATACATTTAGAAGCAAATTATTAATTATACATTTAGAAGCAATGAATTAAAATTTTGAATTAAAATTAAAATAAATTTTGAATTAAAATGAAAATGAAATTATATTTTGAATTAAAATTTAATTTAATAATAAAATTAATTAATAATGAAATTTAATTTAATTTAATTTTAAAACTAAATATAATTCTGAATTAAAATTAAATTTTTTTGAATTAATTAAAATTTTGAATTAAAATGAAAATTTAATTAAAATTAAATTTTGAATTACAATTAATTTATTTTCAATGAATAAATTTATTTTAATTTATTGAGAAATAGGAAATAACTGAATTTTCAATATTTGTAAAATAGATAATTCTATAGAGATAATTATAATTATATAGAAAAATATAATTATATATAGGTAGATTATTCTTAAGAATAGTATCCAGAAAAAAAAAATTCACATCATAGACTTAATGTTTCACATATCACAACCCCCCCACAAACACTTCTGATGGTTAAAAAAGGGGGTCATGATAAATAAATGTGCTTGTTGACTGGGAGAAAACAGTGAAATTCTCGCTAAACAATTCCATGATTGAAGCTCAAGAAAGTTGTCACAGTCTCTACCTAATCTAATCGTTTTTTTAAAACAAGGATTGTAAAATATGATATCATGAGAAATATGGATTATTTTTCGAATATTTTCGTGTTTTAACATCTTTATTTTTATGGGTTTTATATAACAATATAAGTAGTATCTTTCATACGAAATAAATGTCGTCAAAAACTTATATCTATGCCTTTTATGTTTTAAAAATTATAATAATAATCCGAAATGTGTTCTATAAGACATTCCATTTTTTTTTTTTGTTTAAATTTAATATACCATAAATAATTGAAAAACTGAATATAGGAAAGAAAAAAAAAACACCCTAGAAAAACTTTATTTTTCTTCGTTATACAATAAATATTGAAACTCCAGTTAAGCTAGAATAAATGGAAAGTTATTGTTTATAATTATTGTTTTCTATCTCGTATATTATAAGAATACTTAAAATTATGTAAAATATTTTTAATTATCATCATTCATCATGGAACAAAATTTTCAAATAATAATTTTTTAAAGACGCTTTAAAAGGCACAAATCATTTTAGTATGTATGTTTTATCAAAGGCATGATTCCAATTTTACTTATTTTTTATAAAAAAAAGTAAGAGTTGGCATGTAATTTTCTTTTATTGCTATTTTTATTTTTTCTAATGATTTCTGACAAATTTGTTAAGTTTCTGAACTAATATCATTCGCTCTTCCCTTGTTGTAAAAGAACTTTCTCCGACAATTTAATTAAAAAAAATTACTAAATAACTTATTTTCAATTTTAATCATGATTTTTCTTTTGTTTAGAGCAATGTCTCTATAGTCTATTTGGTTTCTTGCAGCAACTATGTAAATCCTTTCCCTCTTGTATTCTTTTTGTCAAAGAATTTATCTATATAGCTTAATTTATCTTAATATGCAATATTTGAATGGCCTATGTCAACAAAAATGTCATGTTCACATTTGATCATGACAACTTTTGGTACATTTTTGAATGTTTGCTACTGTTTCAATGATTAAACCTTTTGCACTGGTAGCAATGTATAAATATAAAAATTTTGTAATGCCATTTATGTTATGTAATTAGAATTGCACTCTAGATAAACCTATAAAAGGAGCCTTTAGACAATTATATTAATTCGTTAATCAGATGCCTATGCTTTGATTTAATTTACTCAGTCCTATAATATACCGCAAGCAAGATTCAAAAGCTAAAATCAGATTAAAAATATCTAAACTTCGTAAAATCTAATAAGTTGTAGACTTTAACTTATTTTTAATATACGAAATGGCACAACCTTCATTTTTTTCCTTTTCCATACTTCTTCATATTAGATAACTACTTCCTTTTAATTCTCTCCTTCTTATTTGAAGTATAAATATAGTAACAAAAATAAGGTAGTATATTCTAAATGAAACTAAAAAATGACTAAATGAAAAATGAAAATACTAACGAAAATACTAAATACTAATGAAAATGCTAATACTAATGAAAATACTACTAAATGAAAATACAAAGATATATCTTTGTAAATTGAATTTTGCAGTGAGTGTTGTTGATAATTCCTCCAATTAAGTAGTTCTATTTAAAAAAAATGAAATTAAATAAGTAAATAATAATAGCTCATAATAATAAGTAAAAGTTATAGTTCATTTTAATAAGTAAATAACAATAAGCATAAAGTGTCAGTAAATAGCAAGTATATTTCCTATATGAAAGTAAATATTTGTTATAAAAATAAATGCATAAAATCACTGAAAGCGTCAATAAATTCAATTTCATTTTTCTGAAGCGATTTATAGCTATCCCTAAAAATTTTCATTCTGGAAAATACTTTTTCTGAGGAAAAACTTTAAACAACAGAAAATTCATATCTGATTTTAAGTCTTTGTAAAAATATAAATATAAAACTAAACATTCAATTCAATTGAAGTTAGGTAGATTTTGAATCTTTCAAAAATATTTAATTTAGAATAATTTATTTTTATTTTTCATTCGTCAACTGTCAAAACTAGTTACGGAATTTTTTTTTCTTCTTAACTTTATAAAATTACGTTACTTTTGAAATTTTTTTCTTTCAATGTAGAAAAAAGATTTTTTTTGTGTTTGTGTAAACTGAAATAGTTGAAACTTAGTTAATAGTTAGTTTTTATTTTATCAAGAATCTTCTGAAAAGAATTTAAATTATTTCAAAATTTACCTTTAGATTTTTAGATTAGAAAACTTAATGAATTTATATTCTTTTTCCCTGTTCGATTCACTGTCACTGAAATTAAATTATTTATATAGATCCTTTGCATCCATTATTTTGATGATATAGTATTCAAAATCTTATTTAACAGAATATTTCTTTCGTGTTTATTTAATGATTATAAGAAACAGTTATATGTTCAAACATTTACATTCTTCTTAATTGCTTTTTTTACATTCTAATTTTTTGTACATTATACATTTTAATTTCTTTACATCTTACATTTTATTTTATTTATTTTTTTTATATTCAAAATTTTTTTTTTTCATTTTAATAACTTTTATCCTTCTTTTATCAAAATAAATGACAATTAATTAAAGTTTTTATTGCAATTTTCAGAGTTTTATAGTTTTTACCCCAAACTTAACGACACATAAAATTTTCTACCACGTTAAATTCCTTTTTGTTTAAAATATAATTTTTATGCATTAATAAAATTTTAAAGTCTCATGAAAAAATTAAAGTTAAAAAAGTATCTAAAAATCAATAGTATTAGTTACAGTGAATTTTTTTCTTTTTATAAAAATGATACAGAGTTAGGATTACCATCTAATGTAAAACACCTAAGTCAAATGAACTTATAGCTAATTAAATTGAATTTATAATTAGCTACAACTTCAATCCATTTATAATTAAATTTATTTTACCTGCTCATTTATAATTAACTTTTATTTGAAAAGAAACGTTATTTGAAGAAGAAGCAATTTGGATGCCAACGTCAAAATTTTAATAAGAAATGTGTTTTACATAAAAAATGTATTTGCTTTTTATGTTAAACAATTGGAATTAGGATACAAATCGTTATCATGTTTTCGTTTGTTTAAATTTATCAAATTTATGTTGATAATCAGTTTGATTCCTAGTAAGAAAAATGGCACAAGTCATAAACCTTCAGTTTGGAGTAGAGAAAAAAGAAAAGATGTTATCATTAAAAGTATATTATCATTAAAAACAAGTATGTCAGATACGACTCAGTACAGCCAGTATGTCCAGTCTAAGAGTCCAATATGTTATCATTACAAACAAAATATAACAAAACGCATTCATTGGTTAATTTATGGGTTCTTACTTTTGTGAGATTTTTGCTGTTGACGCACCAACACAAAACTTTTTCATTTATGAAATGCAGTTCAAATTAGAATTTTTGAATTGCGTCACTTTTCTTGCAAATGAAAGATATACAATAAAAATAAAAACATCCAAAAATTTTTTCTTTTTTTGCATCGGTAACTCACTCATCGATTTCTTTAAAAATCACAGTTAAAAAAAAAAAATCACCATTTAATGGGGAAAAAAAAAATCACCCTGCCCTCCATCTCTTTATTTGGGGCTGAAAAATATCCATGACGCTAAAGGCAATGCCTTTCCCGAATGGATGACTGGTTTTCTGGGATTTAACAACACGAGACCATCTGCCATGGACGGGATTTGCCCATTTCCCTGATCAAGCACTGTCACCAACCCCGCATATTTCCCATTTTTTTGTCGAAGTGACTGGGTCCCCATTTATATACTACACCTCATATAAATTTCAACCTCCTTCTCTCCCTCCCCCTCCCCCTCCCTTGGGTTGAAGGGGGCAGTGAGTGAATCATCGTCAGAAAAATGAATGACGACCCTAAAATCCAAAGAGGGAAAGAAAGGATTGGAAGTTTGGGGAGAAAAGGGAAAAAAGTACATTTTAATTTTAAACGACAGAAGATTTAACGTTCCTCCCCCTTCTCAACTCTATTTGTAAAATGTGGAAGGGGATGGGGGTGAAGATAACGATATAATAAGTTTTTTTTTTTTTTATTATTTTTTTTTTTTTTTTTTGTTGTTGTTCTTTCTGCTCTTTTTTTTTTTTTTTTAACCCCAGGAAAGATAGCGTAAGAGCACGCTCAAGGCTTTTCTCTGGGTTTTTTTTTTTTTTTTTTACGGCATTCTGTTTCATTTCCCCCGACCGGATTTTTTTTTCACGTAATTTATTATGCATTATTAAATATCCTTAATTACAGCGGACCTGGTCTTTTGATATCCGACGCTAAAAAAATAAAACGGGTGACTTTTTTTTTCCCCTTTCATCTTTTTGCTAATCCGAAAAAAAATGAGGAATAAAAAAAAAAATCCTATCACTATGGTCGCAAGAATTTCAGCGAGTGGATATCATTAGTTAAAAAACCAGCTCAAAATTTATAAAATATATATATATTTTTTTTTTAAGAATCTCTCTTAGAGAATTGTTGAAGTATCGGAAAACATGTTTCTCAAAAGCATAAAATGTGTTTTGCAGGAAACAAGCAAATGTTTAGGAAGGGTTGAATGGATTTGAAGTTCGTCATTTGTTTCAAATCTCCTTTTATTGAAAACCTATTTGATTCTAGACTGGAAAAACATTCCCCATTCTCTTTATATCGATTTCGATTATTTTGAAACATGTAATTTATTATCCATTTAAAACTTTTTTTCTGAAAATATTTATTGAGAAAACTTAGATTATCTCGATGGTTAAAGATGTGTATTGTTCTTTGAAATGTGTATTGGTCTTAAAATCAAACCAAAATTTAAATTTAAATTTTTGGATAAAAAGTACTTTTATTTAATTAAGTACATGAAGCAGGACGATCCAAATAAATATTACAAGAAAAAATTTCAAAAGTACACAATTAAATGTTGTGAACTTTCTGTTGTCTTGTTGACTTGAATGCCCTTAACTTCCTGTTGTCTTGTTGACTCGAATGCTGTGAGCTCCCTATTGTCTTGTTGACTTGAATGTTGTAAATTTAATGTTGTCTTGTTGATTTGAATGTTGTTGTCTACTTGTGAACTTTCTACTCACTTACATAGTTTTTTTTTATGTTAAATCATCCTCTCTTTTGTGCATCTCACATGACCTCGGTGAGTTTTATGTACCTTCAGGGGCTCCGTGTCATGTTGACATATAGACCAATGAAGTGACTGGACGATTTTGCAAACGAAGATAGAACCTCTCATCACTGACTAGCTTCAAACTTACTGCTGTAGAAATTTTTATAAAATTAAAGTCAAAACAAATGAAATTTGTCAAATTCCTTCAAATCACATTTCTTTTACAAAGAATCGATCTGAATCAATCCTTACAATCTGAATTATCTCTGTATTGTAAAGTTGCAAAATTGCTCCAAACTGCTGCGGCAAGACTCAGAAATGTGAATATATGAGGCTTGCACTTTTCTAAACTTTAAAAATAAATAAATAAAAATCTATTTTTTATGCTTTTGATTCTATTACGTTTATCCTGAAATTGCAAGTTTTCGGTTATATTGATGGAAATTATTGCCGAGAACTTTTCGAGACCTTACCTGATGGATCTGTTCTAGGCTTATAATTAACCAGGAGGATAAGAAACAACAACAGAATCAAAAGAAATATTGTTTGATTCACGACCCAGTGGAAGTGAGTAGAGCTTGCATGCGAATGGGAAAAGTTTGATTCCTATTAAAGGCATAGAGTGCACGGATTTCGGGTTTACTTCCATGCAATACACAAACGCCGTGTAGTTGCCCCTGAATATCCCCTTCCTGGGACTAATTAGAGTATCCTTCTGGAAATATGAGGTACACAATTAGCAAGAGAAGCACTTTCCCGTTCATGTATGTTCATGTAAAAGCAGCCGAAAGAACATGCTATACAGATAGATAATAGACAATGTTTTCGGACTTCTATAGGTAAGTATTTATTTGAGTTTTTAAAAAGCAGTTTATTCAATTCTTTATCTTTATTAAAAAGTATTTTTTTGATAAATTTTACTTTGTTTATTTTTTTAATCTGAATTTATTTAAAAACGAACAAATATTGCTTGTGAGTGAGATAAGCAAGCAAAATTTAAAAAATTAGAATCAATCGATCTATTGCAAGAATGTATTATTATATTAAAAAGTAGAGAATTGCCTTTTCAAAAAAATTATAATAGGATAAGATTATTATTTCATTAAAAGTCAATTAAGGATTGAACATTCATTAGTTAATAAAGATAAATTTGTCTCATTTAATCTTTTATTTTAACACTGATTTAATCGCAAGTGCATCATGGGTAAAATGTTGCAATTGCGTGTACATGAATAAATAAAATAAACGCAAAACTACAGTATCATGATATAGAACAGAAAATTGTATAGTACTTCACACAGCAATAGGCCGAAATGTATTAAATCTGTGAACAGAAAAAGCTTTGAAAGAAACTACGATTTCTTAAATAATATTCGTATCTACCCAAAGAAGAAGAAAAAATTTCTTAAATACTTCCTTCTACAATGAATTCCACATTCCGAAATCAATTTTGTACAATTTATCCCTGTTTTATTTCTCGCATAAATGTTTACAGATATGGTAAGAAAATACGATTGAATTCGTTTAATTTAAAAACAGCGGTTTTCGTTCTCATGCAGAAAAGAATTGAACATTCAATCTTATTGAAACCGATCGCAGCTTTCCTCGTTGAAGTTTCCATTTTCCGAAAAGGAATTGTTTTAGATTCTCCCATACTTGGCTACACCCCATGTATTATAGAGCATAGTTACAAAACACGCACTCAAGATAATAATTTTTTCTCAAGTAATGTTATGGGGTCTTTTCTGTAGAAAGAAGTAAAATTGTTTTTTTTTTATAAAGAAGTTTGATTTTCATCTCATTTGAAGACATAAAAAGGAAATCCTTTCGTAATTCAAACATTTTTTCAGAAATTTGTACAAAAAAAGAAGAAGAAAAAAAGGAGTTTTTTGGAGTAATTCTGACGGGATGCCCAACACTTTAATTATGGTTTTATCACTACAGAAATAAACTGATCTATTGACAATTTCTAAGCAGCGCAAAAAAAAGTAGTCGGAGTATTTACTGTGAAGCTTTTCAACAAAGCCCTCATTACAAATGACATCATCTCAAGTCATCATTTTAAATGACCCTGGTTTATGAGCGCTGGGTTTCGAACTAGAATTGTTTCTCTCAAACCAATCCCTGCATAACATGTTAATCGAACAAGCATTTATGAGTTAAGAATAACTTCTTATGATGAAGAAGAACATTTTATCATAAACAATAAAATATTCATTAATATGTTTAAAGCCGCATTCACACCAAGTCATGAAGCGGCAAGGCGTGAAGAGTCGAGCCATCATAAGCCTCAGTCTTGTGATGGGTCGACGCTTTACGCTTCGCTGCATAATAAAACATTCGCTGCATGATAAAACATTCGCTGCATGGTTTGAATGCAGCTTAAGCTACATTCAAACCAGGCAGCGAATGTTTTATCATGTAAAGAATTGTTTGTTAGAAATATTTCTCAATAACATCCAATTAAGTTTGCTGTTTTAATCTAGAAATGAATTCCGTCATTTGCATAGTTAATTTTGTTACCAGTGTATTTCTTAGGGATTGTTTCGTCTTCGTCCTTATATTCTTAAAAAAAAAAAAAAAAAAAAAAAAAAAAAAAAATTTCTTAGCTATGTAAAGTAAGGTGGTGAAGAGCTTAATGCACAAAATCATTAACTGAATCAGAAATCCGGAAAATATTTTTTTTTCAACGAAGAAATTTAATGTTAACAGATATTCATTCATATGGATTCTTTAAACGTGCATAAATTAATTATCCCTATTATGATTGACGATTATTGGTTTTATACACTTTATACAGAAAAGATACCAACTAAAAATATTTAAAACATTTATAACGTTTACAAACTAAAAATAAAAATAAAATTTCATTTTCTTTCTGTTAACGATCCATCTAAAAATTAAGACTCTTCATTGAATACTTAACGATCAAGAATTAAGTAAAAATAAGATTGAATTTCTTCTTTCAATAAGTTTTTGTTTGTAAAAAATAAAGATGTTTATATTAAAACTCAATAATAATAAATTGAAATGAAAAGAAAAAAATTTATCTTTGTTAATAAATTTGCAATCAATTAATTTCCTTAACAAGTAAATTTTGAGTTCATCTATTTATAATGTTTTGGTTATTTCTTTGTTCTTTATTCAAATTTCTTTTGGTCGCACCTGAAAACAACAAAACTGAAAAAAGTTCATTAACCAAAAAGTATGAAATATTTCACTGCTGGAATTTTTTCTTAACTAATAGACGTAAATAGACGGATTATACATTTTAACCTTGAAATGCAAATAGGATTGTTTTTTTTTATGCCAAACTCACTACAAAAATCTTCACTTTTGAAAAGAATTCTTTTGTTTCATCGAGTCATTTTTTTCTTCTTACTTCCAAGATCGGTGTCCGTCCTTGAATTTCATTAAAACGCACTATTTGAATGTATTATCTATCACATTATCTTTGTCTGTTAAAATATTATTGTCGTTTATAAACGAATCTCGTATTGTGGAATTGTGGATCTGTCCAACCAGCTGTTCCAGAAACAGATCCTTTACATATCAGTAATGATTTCTGCGTTGCCAGAATACATGAAATCCTCTTTTTAAAACTCTGGCCACGTACTGCAAGGCCAGACTTCGATGGGAAACATAGAAAAACATTCCACGCGTTTTTCTTGCTTTTCACATGGAATGAAATATTTTTCTGTAAAGCTGACGCTCGAAACTCGTTGAGACCTCCCGTTGAGTTTCGCGGTTGTTAAATCAAAGTGATAAGTGTTATTGGGTGCTCAGCTTTATCTTTCCCACTCTTAATGTGCGTGAAGAAATGTTCGAGATACATGTCTTAATACGTCGTTTAATTCAAGTAAGCTTCGTACAGCTCCTGGATTTCAGCACGTCCGCGGCAAAATTAGTTAGTGGACATTTGGGCCATCCGTCAATTGCTCAGGTAAATGGTTACCATTACGTATGGAATATTACTTGAGATTTTGGAATTTTAAATTCAAACAAAAAGGAAAAAAATTCGTGAAATATGCTTGTCTATGAATTTGATAAGCAAAAATGTAAAAAAAGAAAAGTAATTTCTTTTCTTGTCAAAGTGATACAAAAATGGTTACAGATTCTGAAATTACAGAATTGGTTCAATATTAGTAAATATACTTCAGTAAATTTCATTAATTGCTACAAAATTAGTTTAACTTTCATGTCGTCCACAAATTACCAAGCAATTAGTAGACTTTTGTGAGATCCATGAATTTCTGCAAAATTAGTTAGTGAACTTTTGTGATATCTGTCAATTCCTGCCAAATTAGTTAGTAGACTTTTGTGATATCTGTCAATTGCTCAGGTAAATGTTTACTGTTCTAAAGTGTTGAGTTCACAAAACTCAATTTGAGATTTTGGAGTTTAAAATTCTAGCAAGAAAATAAATTTTTAAAAATATGCTTGTTCATGTACTTGATGCATAAAAACGTAAAATATTTTCATTTCTATTATTATAAAAAATTTTAGTGAAATTAGTGAATATTATTCTGAAAGATTGATCAGTTATTGCAAAAGTAGTTTGTAAACATTTGTGTTATCTACCAATTACTATGCAGTTAGTAGACTTTTGTGAGAAACTAGTTAACTGATTTTGTGCGATCTCTCAAATCCCTAATTGATTTTTTAAGAGTATAAATTATAAGCTCGATTTTAGACTTTGAGTTTGGAATTCGAACAAATACCGCTTTTAGAAATATGCCTATTTATGTTTAACTTATGAAATTATAAAATTTTTTAATTAATTTTGTCATTTTATACAAAATAATATAAATGATGCATACACTTTCCATAAATAAGAAATTAAATTTATTCAAGATAAGAAACTTTTTCAAACTTCGGGCAATATATTGTAATGTTATTAAAGCATTATAAAATTATTATTATTTAAAGTTATTATATATAGTTTTAGAATTTTTACTTCACATTTGTCAATGCGTAATATATATTTAAAAATGAAAGCAAATTGCAATAATATAAAAATATATCTCGTAATTAAGGAACATATTTTATGACTTTTATCTATTAAATTCAAAATAAATTTACTTAAGATTAAACATGATTTCTTTTAGCTTTAACATTAAGTTCTGGATTTATAAAAATAGAACTAATACTCGAAATTTCATGAAATCTAAAATACAAGCATCTTTAAAAAAGAGAAATTTTTTAGTTTAAATTTCTGAAACTATTTTTTTTTTTTTTTTTTTATTTTTACGAATATAGTATAATAAATTTTTTTAGTGTATTTTGTACTAAGCGCACACCCAGGTTTTTGTCTCGGGAGGGCTCAACGAAGTATAGCCTAACTCAAGGGTGGACAACCCAAATGATCTTGCTGGTCACTTTGGAAATGCATCCTAACTCCACTGGCCGCATATAAAATTATATATCCCTAAATTAGATTTATACCCACTAGAGACATTTTTTGGAGTGAAAAATTGAAAAATAATAAGTTATTATTATTGTATTTACTATTATTCGTATATGTAAACATAGATATTATAACAATAATGACACTAAACGCACAACTGCGTGTATCTAGGGGTGGTCACTGCGTCACTGAGGTCACTCAAAGTGAAACATAAAACCTTATATACTAGATGTTCCAAGATGCGCGCCCATCATGAGTTCGCAGAATATAATTTAATTATTCTTCGAACTCATGATTGTAAACTCATAAATAAAACAGGCAATATCTGCCATATATTTGCAAGAATATTATTTTAAAATCAAAATTAATTCAATCAACTTCAGTGTTTCGCATAATTTCGATAGTTAATTTTAAAATATAAGGCGGGCCGCCGGTCGGCCATCCCTGGCCAAACTGTTTATATACGTACAATATTTCATACTAAACTATAAATATTAGAAAACAGTATATGAAGTCAAAATTTCATATATTAATTATTTTATTAATGGTCTTTACATTGCAGTCATTTTGTCCAAATACGTAAAAGAAGGGAACAACAGAACAAAGAAGTATTGGATGAAAAATAAAAATTTATTGCTTAAAAAAATTATTTTTTCTCTTTTGCCAACTCATCTATTGAATATTTTAAGTCAACTTCAATATTTCGAAACATATTTAATGAAACTCTTAATGAAAAAAAGGCCAAAGGCCAAATCCTCAATGAACAAGTTCAGGCGCGATAATAAAATTGAAAAACACTGATTCATTGAAATACTAAATATTTAACTAAACAATTAGACCTAACTGGTAAATGGCCAGAACGTTGAAGATGGGTACACATTTCATTATGGCATTGGAGGGAGGAGGGTTCATGCCCTCCAGCCATCCACTGAAAGCCCGCCTGCGTTATACAGTATTATAGATTGAATAATTGTTTATTTCAATACTGGGGCCAGATTGCCGAGTGGATAGCACTCTGGCGCTTGGTACTATAGGTATCGGCGGTACCATGGATGTTTGTAGTGTTTCGGAATCCACTTTAAGCTGTAGGTCCCGGTCTCATATGACAGCAGAGCATCACAGAGCCCAATCAGACTTCTTCTCACCCACATCATTCCCAAACTGAAAAAGGGCAACTCAGCTCTAGGCATAGTGATGTGATGGGTGTGATATAGTGTAGTAGTAGTTTATTTCAATACTGACTTAAATTTGCTAATTCATTAAATAAAAAAATCGCATACACAATATAAATGTTAAAATTAATAATATTTTATTATTGGTTAGAAAATCACGGTAAAAAATTGAGATAAACTAATATTTGAAATGTCAATTCATTCTCATAACACTTTTTTTATCTGAAATTAATTATTTACGAAGAGATTATTTTTAAAAACTACATTTAAACAAACACGTAAAATAAAAATAAAAAACTAAACATGCTTTTTAGATTAGCATAAGAATATTTAATTAATTTTGTATGCTTTCCAGATGAAACATATTGTGATTTCATAAGCAGTTTTATTACTAAGTTTATTGAAATGCGTAAATTTCTTTCCTCGATTTTTAACTAAGAAATTTCCAAACAACAAGGGATAATGTAACAAATTGATTCAAAATTTAAAAAGAAAGTATTTAATATATGTATCAGAATTTATGTACAATGCATGAATTTAGAATATTTAGTGTATTTAAAGTATTAAATAATAGATGAAAGTTTTTCTTCGAACTTGCATAACAAATATATTTTTCCCAATAAAGAACATTTGTAATTTTATTCGTTTAAGCTAAATGCAGTGAGTAGAATTTTGTTCATATATTATGTAGAATTGAGACAATTAAAATAAAGTATTTTAGAAATAAGTTTTGCAGATTTGAAATATTCTTCTACAGTTAGTATTCACATACGGTTTTTGTTGAAGCACGAAGAACTACAATTTCCCTGAAGGTCCATAGAAAAAATTTCGATATAGAAATTCGGTAACGCGTAATTCTTTTTTCCTTTTTTTAGGAAGAAAAACAATAATCTAACAAGTATAGGAAATAAAAACTTAATTTCCCAAGCTTAATATCACAGCTATGTATACAAATTGAAATACTGTTCAAATGAACTATTACTATCCCTAAAGGATTTTGACGGCAACACTTTCGTGCATAAATAGCTATTAGACAAAATTTCTTCCCATGGTATAATAATAAATTATGCATAAGTTTGAAACATGTAGTTTTAAATTACTCATGTTAAGCAAGTTGTTCACTAACGCCGAATACATATAAATGTATTTCACTTAGTTCTCTACAGTCGTTCAGTCAAGGCAAGGCGTTAACAAGTGGAAGTCTCAAAATTTCAAATAAACAGATGGAAGAAAGATAACCTAATTGAGGAACATAGGGCAAAATGTCAACCGACGAATATGTTCGCTTTCATCTCCAAAGGATTCTTTCGCTCATCATTTCTCCTGAGGACATTTCAGTTCAAGAAAATTGTTCGCTGATATTTTCTGCCGAAACACACCAAAGAAATGTAAAGTGGTTAAATCAAATTAATTTCGATTATTTCAAACTTTACGAAGAAACATCGCAGAAAGTACGCAGATAAAGACATAAGAATGAATCAGCGTTCTTCCAAGTAAATGTGGGGTTAAGAATTGTGTGATGTTCGCAGCAAAATACAATTAGAGGTAATTCGATGAATATTGGATTGATGTTAAACATTTGTTCTGAAGTCGAATTCCCCACTTGGCCAACTTCTGAATCGTTTTTATGGCGTTATTCGAGATTACTCTACGTGATTGGTGAGCTGAATAATTTGATTTTTTTATGCTTTTATTGAAGTAACGAAGTTTTTCCATAAACCAGTTTTTAAATCTATTTTATTTTTGTTTGGATTTTTTTTATATTATTATCTATTGCTATAAGAAATAACGAAATGCTATTTTATTTTATATCCTTATGTGAACAGATTGCGCGAGAAAAAAATTCTCGCATTTATTACAATTTTGATATCTGGAAAGAAAATCGCTTTCTCACTTTAACGCGCTAAAATGATTACTTTCGAAGAGAATTCATTTTAGTGGGTTAAAGCGGAGGATTTTGTGCATGTTTTATTTATTCAAAAGTTCAGAAAACATCTTTAATGTCTTAAAAAAAAGAGTGAGACAAAGAATAGCTTGGAAAGTACGCAATCTGCTTAAATAATGGTATTTAATTATTTTAAACCAAGATTTTCAGTACACTAGTTTCCAAAAATTAAAGAAGAATAAGAAAAAATGCAAATTACAAGGCGAAAAATAAGAAAATTTTCACAAAAATGACGCAGTTTGCATAAAATGTAAAGCTGCATAAGAATATGATATGCAAATGAGTATATTATTGTCCTTTAATGACAATGGACAAGTGGCTGGAAAAACGTTAAAAGAGATTTCAGTATGGCAAATAGAAACTGCATAGTGAAATTACGAGATAGCCATGTTTCAGATATGAGTACTTGGCACTATTCATTTGGAAAATTGCAATGGCATGTTATTGAGCGAATAGAAGTAGGCCTGAGACGATCTTATGCTACAAGAGGGTTGAATATGAGTTCTTCTGCAATTCACAGATTATACAAAGTAGTATTTCAAAGAACCGAATCAGCTTCTAGAAGGAACAGTCGATGAAGAACCAGAGTTACAAATGCTGTGGATGACCGCATTTCAACTTTTTATCTGGGTTTAATAAACCAAATTACTTATTTATAAAAATAATCCTCAAAAAATGGAGGGTTTTCTTTTTTTTTTGTCTGCATTTGAAAGTAAAGAAATTAAACACTAAATATTTATAGCAATACGCAAACTAAAGTTCAAAGATAATTTTTGTAAATAATTTATTTTTACTTCATGACTTGGAAAAGAGGTTGACTGAAAATGTTTTCTTTTTCGAACGCTTTCGAGTGCATGAAATGTGACTAGTTTGAGCAACCATTGCCAGTTATTAATGTAACTTCTTGAGTTTATATCAGATTTAAATTAAATCCCTTTTTTCCTATTTTTGTTTAGCTTTCATAAAAAGCAAATCAAATGTTATTAGATTTCATCGATCAAAAAGGACGAAGGTGACTTAGAGTTTTCTAGCAGTATCTGCTTATAGAGCAGAGGTGGACAACCTACTTGCCAATCGCCACATGTGGTAATTCTTGAGAAAGGTGTGGCAATTTCAATTTTGGCAGATTTTTTATTTATTTTCTTACTACTAATAATTTTTTATTACAATAAATAATGAAAAAAAGCATTATTCCCGCTATCCACAAATTAAATTGTTTGCTATTAGATTAGTGGTTCTGAAATTTTTTGAAGTCGGTGCGCATTTAAAAACCTACAAATAATTGTAGGTGCACTATATGTAAATTTCTGAGAAATAAGCATCCGCTACTATCGTCTCATAATTTTATATCCAGATGGTCAACTTCACAGACGGCAGACTCTCATAGGCTGTAATGGAAAATTTTTTTAGCATTAAGAAACCAACATAGACGCTAGCGCGTTTAGTAGGCAATTATGGAAGTTACCACTTCTAGTTTCTTAAAAACATTCTTTGGCACATTATTGATGTTTGGTGACTTTTATGTGAAGAAAGAAGCAAAAAAGCAACCAGAAAGGTTAGTTGTTTGTAAGAACAGTTGTCACTGAATGGGGATACTGACAAGAAAAAGACTAACTATATTTATTTTCAAATCTCAACCCATATTTCTCTGAAACATCCCAGACAACACCAATGCACCCTTTGAGAACCACTTAGATAACTGCATATATAGCATATTATAGGGGCCTGATGGCCTAGTGACTAGCGCTCGGTACCACAGGATTAGGGTTCGAGTCCCGGTGGTACCATGGATGTTTGTAGTGTTTAATACTTAAACTTTAAACCTTAGGTTCTGGTCTAATAGGTGCGTGCAGCGTTGTGGGGGTAGTGTTACTCGCGTCTGTAGCACACCTGTGAGCTACATGTGTCTCCTGGGTAGTGCTAAATGAGTAACAGCGGTGCAGCCATTGCTTATGTCATAAAGATTAACTGTCTCTGTATTGCCAGCTGCATAACAACATCAACTACATAGCGTATTATTTCAAAATGCAAGCTTGCGAATGCGACAAATTCGTCACTAGCCCTCATAGTTATTAATAGTATAGTATGTATTTATGAATATGATGTTGAGTATGAGTTTGGAAACTGAGTTGAGATGTGTACTTAATAAGGATTTTCAACCAAAATATTAGAATTTTTTCTACAAAAATTTCATAAAAATATGATTCTTATTTTAAATATACGTATTTTCTTATGCTGGACTAAGTATACAAATTATTTAGTATTTTTATTATTCATTAACATATATTCTTTTATTTATGCATTTGTATTATTCTGCTAACTGTTAAATTAGTTTTAATTAATAAATAGCCAATTAATTTTTCTCAATAAATTAATTTCGACCTAATTCCGGTACAAACTTATGTTGAACAATCAAATAAAGATATTATTAATTCAATGCTATAAAAAAACTCTTTTTTGGATAAATTTTGCTGGACAACTTTTTTATATAAGAGCAAATGTAATTCAATAAAGTAATTTTTATTTAAAGATATTAGAAAAAATTAATAAAGTCTTTGTTTAATTTTTGAAAATAAAATTTCGCCGTAAATAGATTGAAAAAGAAAAGAAAGGTATTTTCAAATGAAAAAATAATAAACTGATTTGAACGATGAGTGAATCCGGTTCGCGATACTCCTCTTTTGGAACAAATGCATTCTCTTAATTGAAAATAATCCCAGATAAAAAGCCCGAGCCATATAAGATTTCAGTGAAGAGTTAAACGAGAGGAGGACAGGTTTAATAGGCTCAAAAAACGAGACGCTGCAGGCACTTTTTGTCAGATGACATTTACTGACGGTTTATTCAATTCTGTTATCAGATAGTGGTCGGTAAGTACACCTAAAAGAGCTACCTTCACTTTTTATTCGCTTTCAAGAAGCTCTTTCAAGTTGAAAAGGGAGCTGGATAGGTAGGTTTGACAGCGAAAAAAAAACGGCCAACAGAGTCCCTGTGACGAGAAGACCACGAGATTGAATTCGTCCTCATCAATCGGACAGAGTTTTTCTTCCTCCACTGAAGCATCATGTTGCATTGGATCAAGAGTACTTAAACTGGTAGAAAGCTCATTAAAACTTCGATTCCTACAAGCAGTGTGTGGAATAAGTAATGAACCTGTAAACTTACTCACAGTGGAGATAAGAGTTGCATCCAGTTTCATTTTGGGAAATCCTGCGGCATTAATAGCTTTTGAAAGCGAAGTAAACAACCTATCGCATTGCCGAAAGGATTTATTTCCCAAAGAGAAGAATGCTTCTTGTTCAGGTCATATTGGACTCCGGGTCAATTATCTCCGGCGAAAAACATTGCTGAAGAAGCGATAAATTTAAGACTTCCGAGTTGTTGAAATTTCCAAGCAAAAAAATCAGATGGCAAGATAGGGTTCCTTGTTGTGCCATTGTAATACAGAGATCAAAATTGTTGGATGAGATAATCATTTTCTCACTAAGACCGAGAGTAATAAATAGCATGTTGAACATCGAATGATGATAGTGTTTAATGCCCACTGACTTAATGATACTTAATTCTCTTTTGACATTTCGAAGACCAATAATATCTTATTCATTTTATGTATCTATTGTTTCTCAGCAGTGGAAATAAATTAGATTCTTCACAATACATCATTCCTGATTCATCAATTATAAGCTTAACGGGGATCCCATCGAACGTAAAATTTAATATGCATTTAAAAACAAAATTCCTAACATAGAAGCATAATTTGCATCCTGGTTTAGAGTTTAAATACCAACCTGAAATTTATTTATTTTTTTCAAAATGTAAGAATGATTAATTAATAATATGTACATTTCATAAGATAATCATAGTGGTATAATAAGAAATTAATTTATTAGATTACAGACCGGTATGCTTTTCTTGCAGCCAACCTCATCAAGTGTCCATTGCATTTAAAAAAATAAAATGTCTTTTTTTTAAGATAATTTAGATGAATGATAAAAAGAGGGACAATAATCTAGCTTTAGCTTAACGAAAAAATAAATGTTTAAATATTAGAAAAATATTTCATTCAATATTTTCTAACTTATTGCAAACCAGTAGATCAGATTCTTTGTCAATAGCCTAGATGAAGAATCTCAATCTACGGAATATTTTTGATTTCTACGGTATATATCGCCGGTTCTATTTTTAAATTGAAAGATAAAGATAAGCAAAATAGATTGTTGCTTATAACTGTGATAAGCAAAATAGATTTAGTTGCTGCTAAAAATTCCATTTAAATATGCTGGATTGTTTAAGTCAACAAATAATTATGAATAAATGCTTTTAGGCATGAATATTAAAAGAAACCATAAAATGAAAACAATTCGGCTAATTACAAATGTTTTTGTTTTCTGCATGAAATAAGTTTAAAAATTTTGAAACCAACTTGATAACATTTTTTCTAGATTAGAACAATTTTAATACATTTTTCAGCGTCTTATTTCTATTCTGCTCACAAGCCTGAAAGAAGGATTTTGCGATCCATTTTTATGACGTATATTCGATTAAAATCTTAACGAACATTCTCGCTTGAATCAACCAAATTCTAAAACTTCAAAGGAAATTATTGATAGAATAAATTCCAATATAAATTTATTTTATCTTGGATGATATTACACCTAACGAAAATAAGATATAAAGCTGAATAAATAAATAATTTTAATTGTTCTAAACAATTGTCTCAAAGTTATAATGCAAATTTTTTTTAAAAATAATCTTACAAAGTTTGATGAAATAAAAAATGTTTTTTTTTTAAATTTAATTGTACTGTCTTTTGATCCTTGTGTTAGTTTTAAAAATTACCAATAAAAGTTTTGAAAATTATTAATTTATTTTTGAAACAAACAAAACTAACTGTAACCTATACGACGGATTCACCTAATTACACCTAATTCTACCACGGATTACACCTAACGAAAATAAGATATAAAGCTGAATAAATAAATAATTTTAATTGTTCTAAACAATTGTCTCAAAGTTATAATGCAAATTTTTTTTTTTAAATAATCTTACAAAGTTTGATGAAATAAAAAAAGTTTTTTTTTTTAAATTTAATTGTACTGTCTTTTGATCCTTGTGTTAGTTTTAAAAATTACCAATAAAAGTTTTGAAAATTATTAATTTATTTTTGAAACAAACAAAACTAACTGTAACCTATACGACGGATTCTTCTATAATTAAACCAACATTGTAATTAGAGGTGATCTCATTCCATATTGAAGCCGATTGTACATTGAATTCAGAAAATTTTCTTTAACTTATGTTTTTTGGTGTTTTCATTTAGTGTATTTTCATTACAGAAAATAAGCCAATTGTTTTTCTTTTGTGCCTAATTTTTGAAACACTGATTGATTTAATGTTTTGCCCGATTTCATTAAATTACTATACAGTGAATAAACACTTGACAATCACAATTTTTTTTATTTTGTTTAGTCTTTGAAAATCAATGCATATCATACGTTAAAAAGATTAAGGCAATATATATAAATTTATTTTCTTAATTAAAAAAAGAAATCTATTAAAATTCTATTATAAATGACATAATATTCAATTGAAAGACTGCAAGTTTTACTCCTCTTATGAATTATTTAACTGAATATAGACCTAAAGAAGTTTCAAACAAAACGCATTTCAAAAATAAAATGACACAATTTTATTTTGTTTCTTCCGTTTTGCAATTTTTGAATGGATTGGAAAATGTATATTCTGAATTCTTTTTTGTATTTTATAAAATTTTAAATGCGTAGATTTAAAAAATGAGTTTTAAACTGTTATATTTCACATAAATGTTTAACGATTTAACATAATTGCAAATATTAATGAAACATTTAAAACATTTATAATTCTAGAAATCGCATTTTTTAATAACATGATTTAATATTATAATTCCATTATTTTGTGCTATTGTTATAATTGCATAATTGATTTAACATAATTGCAACTAGTAATGAAACATTTAAAACATTTATAATTCTAGAAATCCCGTTTTTTTAATAACATGATTTAATTTTATGTTGTTCTAATGCATTTGGCAATACAGATAGTTAATCCTCAGGGGGCATGTGTAGCTTGAAGATATGCTACGGACGCGAATAATACTACCCACACAACGCTCTACGATCCTATTAGGACCGGGACCTACGGTTTAAAGTGGATTCCGAACCATTACAAACATCCATGGCATAGCCACTCGACCATCAGGCCCCATTGATTTAATTTTATAATTCCATTATTTTGGGCTATTGTTTCTTTTCATTTAAATCGTCGATTTTCCCCCTCAATGTAAACATTTCGAGTGTTTTTATAACCATGAATATCTCCGAAAGATTTATTATGATGTAATAGTAAAAATAGAGAGATGCGCAAGATAACTGTGTTTGTCCCTAAAAGAAATATTATCGAAAGAGTCCTTGTCTAAGGCAAAAGAAGCCTTCGTCTTCAGCGTCTGGGTGGGAAACTGTAAAGATCTCAAATAAACCTGAGTACCTTTGGATTTTCTTTCTCTTTCTCCTCTTAAGAGCACCTGTCAAAGCTTTTAAACTCAATGAATCGGATAACCACACCCAATAAACTTTTCCACATCATTACACAGTAGAAGATGCCGAAAAATGTCGGCCGTGACGTAATTATTATTTGCTTACTTTAATGTGAAAATTATGTTTGGAGCCGAGATAATGAAGGTCATATTTATTTGCTGTAATAAGAAGAATGGAAGATTTAATCGAGTCAAAAATTTGAATTTCGAACTTATTTAAATGTTATTTATACCGAAGCGTTTTTGAATTTTTTTTTGTTTTATTATAATTATTATTATTATTTTTAAATATTTTCCTGCTTGAAATATATCTTAGTTTAATCCAAATGATGCTAATAATAGTGATTAAATGATGCTAATACTAAAGTTTCAAAGAATTATGTAAACGAATGATACGTTAATGCTGTAACTCTTTTCATCCATAGAACATCTTAAAATGGGACTATGGTCAAAGCGCTTCAGTGAGTACAATATTTCGAACACTTTTTTTTTTTTTTTTTTTTTTTTTTTTTTTTTGCTTTGGATTTTTCAACTGGTCTTTAATTTCCATTTTCTTCGACACATACATCACTTTACTTTGATGGTAACAGAAATTTGATGATCTACGTGTTTATGATTTAAACAATGCAGGCAAACAATGTTTAAATCTTATGTTATGCCACCAATGTTAATATATTCAACATTTGAAATTTCGAGACTGATTTTTCAATAAAATAATTTTTGTAGGGTGCTTCCCCCCCCTTTTTTTCTCCCCCTGGAGCAAGACTGATTTTGGTACGGCATTTTCTGAATTTTTAACATTCACTCAATAATTTACTATTGATTTTGCCACGGGGATTTCTGGATTATTAACATTCACTACTATTTTTGCAACTGTGTTTTCTGGATTATTATCATCCACTCAATTACTTACTAAGGATTTTGCTATGGTGTTTTCTGGACTTTTAACATTCACTCAATTATTTCATCATAATTTTTTTCACCCGTCTTTTTCAATCCCATTAGTCGCGTGAACTTTTTTTCATTCATTTTTTGACGCATTATTTTTATTACTTTCCTTAAAATAAATGTTTAAAAAACATTATACATTCCCTGCTTTTGACGACAAAATTCCGGTGTTTCCATGCAAAAAGTAATTATGGAAACTATTTTCCGCAACACTGTTCATTCACAAAAAGCATTATTGGATCATCCTATCATTGGATATATATATATATATATATGATAGGATCAGGATATATATATACATCCTGACAAAACATGGAGAATGTTTCTATGCTATCCCCTTTGTTTTAAGTCACCACTAGATGGTGCTGCGGTATATCAACTTCTACACAGGTCAATCAATCGCTATTAAAATTAGTAATAATATGTATTCGAGTATGAAAATTAGGTTCGCGCTATCCACTTTGTTATTACTTGCCACCAGATAGTGCTGCAGCATTTCATCTTATATACCGTTCAAGCCATATCCGCGAAAATTGGTAAGCACATATATTGGAACATGGAGAATATATTCGCGATGTGTAATTTTCTACGGTGCTTTTTTTGGGGGGATGGGGGGATCAGGACAACGTACGCCGGAGAACTGGGTGAGATATCATGGGATGAACTGGGTGAGATATCATGTTGGACAGGTGCATAGATCTTCATATCTTTGTCAGAGGTTTTATGCCTGATTTGTCAGAGGTTTTATGAATAGATGCTAAACTACACCTATAAGATGGAGGAAAAGGGGAGTGCCTTCATGAAGGTCTTTTTAAGGGTAACTGGCTCCCGTCTGTGTTTTATATGACAAAAAAAACCGCCTACATAGCCAGACCACTTGTAGTAAAGTGTATTTAAATCTATTAGTAATTCTGTTCTATTTTACCATAATCTGCAATGCATTAATTCTATAGATAAAGTTCAAACCAATAAAAAGGAAGATTTTCACGGAGTATTAAGTCGTAGAAGGCCGCCAATCGGAAGCCTGAATGGATAGAAAATAAGAATTCTAATTGGCTGGTGTTCTACAAAGTCAGATTTTAGTATCTAGTGGAAACACACTTCGTTTTACTTCCGGAGTAGTCACCACAACATTTTGGCCGGTCCTCTAATCGACCCATTCAAGGTGAGCTGTGGGTCAGATTTGAATTTATTCAAATTGAACAATACTTGGTTAATATAAACTGACCTATAGTACAAGATTAACACAAGCAATAAATTTGGTTTCATATTTATGTCTTCAAGTGCACAAATTTATTTGCATAATAAGAAATCGAGTTGAATAGAAAAATGGCCGAAGATAATTATTCGGTTTCATAACTTTAGTATAAACCAAAAAGAATTTACGTTTTAATTTTTCACTCTGAAATAAAACCTTCCAGAACTAAAAACATTAAACAAAAAATATAATATTACATAAATTAGGAAGAATTGTATGAATGCTTTTCCATTCGAATCTCTAAAATCTCAATCATCGTGAATCGAGAATATAACCAATTTTTTTCCAACTATTCGACATTTTCATTAACATTACCAATTTTTAAAACTTATTTGAAAAGAATATGAATAAAAAATGTATTAAATAAATTTATAATTAATTTCATTAATATGAGATTACAAATGATAATGTTTATACAATATACTACAAAAAAGCAGCTGTAAATAAAATAGCCGAGGGATCATTGCTAGACCACCTTCTATTGATGAATCAATTCCATTGTTAACATCAGATCATGCCATAACATTGTTTATCTGCGATAATTTAACTTTCAAAGATATTGTTTAACAAATCAAAAGTCATCATTATCTCGCATACATCTCTTTATTTGGGTAGAAATTAGCAATGGGTCTATGCATTTTCAAATTATAGTAAAATTTTATTTTTGATAAATATTTTTATGCATCACCGGGTTATTCATTCGGTTAGATCAGAAATTTGAATAATCTTTGAGAAACGGAGATGCCTGTGCTATAGTACCTATTTATCTACGCAATTTTTTAAAGTTTTCTTCTTTCTATTAACAATTATTCATTACCTACCTACTGTTATTAATATTGTTATTTTGAAGAGACTTATCATAAAAGTTTGTACTTTTATCTTATATCTGGTCCTCATTAATCATTCATTAAATTAAGTAAAAAAGGTAAAATATCATATTAAGGGTGAAGTTATAGTAAATCAAAAATCTTTCTTATTTAGAATTATTTAAAGTATCTTTGTATAAAGTATCTAAAGTATCTTTTTCAAACCAACCCAATAGTTTCTGAAAATAGTTTTATAAATATTCTGTACTATACTTATAGTATTTCTTGTATCATTTATTTTTCTTATACAACTGAAATGAAGAAAAGATGCTTTGTGTGAAGAGCATAAAACAATAGATCATTGTAATATCTGGCTCCTTTGGCTAGTAAATTGTAGCATGTCATTCTCTCTTTGGCGAGGTTTGTCATATGTATTGCTATGAATGTTGAGGAAATCAGTTAAAGAAGAAATTCTTGCACTGGTAGCTGTTCTGAGTTTGAATTTTGATAAAGTCAAATATTTTTTTTTTTTTTTTTTATTGTTTTTAAACTATCACACTTATTTTTGATGAAGTGATAAATACGTTCCAGATAGTTTGAGTGCATGAACAAATAAGAAACTTAATAAGAAAGTAATATTTTTTAAAACCCGAAACTTGTCTGTTTTACTTTACCGCTCTATTACGACTAAGTTAAATTAAATTAAATTAAATTAAAAAACTGCCACTAATGGAATTACAGGAATACATTGAAAGTTAAGATATATAAAAAGTACTGTACTATGTATCTATTGTAAGCAGAAATTAAACGAATGACATACAGTACAGAAAGAATAAAAAATGGTTATTAATGTCTGAAAATACTATATCGTATAGCTTAAAGTATACAAATAACATATGGTATTGCTTAAAATATACAAATAACATATAGTATTGCTTAAAATATACAAATAACATACAGTATTGCTTAAAATATACAAATAACATATGGTATTGTTTAAAGTATACAAATAATATACTATGGTATTATTTAAAGTCGAAGAATTAATAAAGTCGAAGAAGCAGAGAATTCAGTTCATAATTCAGTAGCGATGGTTTCTTAGAATAATTAATTATTCATTATTTTCTATGAAATATATAAAATTAATGATTTTCCACCTGGCCCATGAGTTGTAGATTATATTGGCATACTACTGTTCGTAAATTTATCCAGAGGGCCCTGAATGGCCGAGTGGCTAGCGCTCTGGCGTTCGGTACCACAGGTTTCGGGTTCGAGTCCCGGCGGTGCCATGGATGTTTGTAGTGGTTCGGAATCCACTTTAAACCGTAGGTTCCGGTCCTAATAGGATCGTAGAGCGTTGCGGGGGCATTGTTACTCCGCGTCCGTGGCTTATTTTCAAGTGGCACGCGCCCTCTGGGTAATGCAAAGTGAGTAACGTCTGTGCAGAGCTTGCCTTAAGGCATCCAAGACTAAGCTGTCTAAGTGTTTGCCAGCTGCATTAGAACAAAAAAAAATTATCCAGAGGGGGTTTGGGAATACTTTTCTAGCTTCTCCAAGAAATCTTTTTCTTAAAGGTTAAATGTTTTGAGATAAGTTGGGAAAGGAGCATAACCCCTTGTAAATACAATTTCTTTTCTAGAAAGAATGACGTAACTTTTCGAGATATTAATTCGAAATTTTTCGCTCTTCCTGTGGTTATATTTTTATGAATTCCCTAATAACAAGTTATTTAAATTAACAACAAATGAAATTGAATAACGAAGTCAGAGCTGCAAAAATAAAGGAGAAAAAAGCTGTCTGTTATTATAACGTGACCTCGGTCAATACTATGTGCAAGAGCCCTATCACGTTTTTGAGTTTAGTTATTATTTATTTATAACGCCACATTTTATGTATGCTTTTAAAAAATTCCATATTATTGATCTGAGAGTTCGACTAATATTAAGATTGAGTATCTTTTATGTCAGGGGTGACCAACCCAAATGATCTTGCGGGCCACTTTGGAAATGCATCATACCTCCGCGGACGGCATACAAATTTACATATCTCCATATTAGATTTCCATATTAGATCCACTATAAACAATTTTTGGAGTGAAAAATTGAACCGTATTGAGTTATTATTTTTGTGTTTATTATTATTATTATTACATGTAAACATAGATAATAATAATGATACTAAACGCACATTGTAAAGAAATATATAACACTAAAAATGAAACATAAAAATATATAAAAAATGAAATCATTAAAAAATACTTTTTTTACTAATGAAATATTTGTTTTTCCACTTTTTCACATAGCTTTTGCAAATCGATCTCAGTTTGGGTATTTGCACATCGTAATGGGTGTTGCAGGTTAGCGTCCATTATGTTTTAGCGTGTTTTGTGTTTGGTCTATTTCATTTTCGTAAAAAACGTTTCGCAGGTGTAAGTTGAACCAAAATCGTTAACAACTTCAACTAAGAGTCTGGTTTGCTCTGCTATCAACAATCAACTGTGCGTATCTAGGGATGGTCACTGCGTCACTGAGGTCTCTTAAAGGGAAACGTAGAACTTGTTATATTAGACGTTCCAAATTGCGCGCGCATCATAAGTTCGTAGAATATAATTTAATTATTCTGAGAACGCATAACTGTAATATTTTTGCGAATATATGACAAATATTGCCTTTTTTATTTATATAAACTCATAAATAAAACAGGCAATATCTGTCATATACTCGCAAAAATATTATTTTGAAATCACAGCTAATTTTTTCACATAATTTCCTCAGTTAATATTTAAATATAAGGATGCACACGTAATGTATTTTTTTAATACATTGGTTCCCACTACTTTGGCCATTATAAAATAAATGTATTTTGTAAAAGTGTTATACATCTCACGGGCCGCAAAAATATCAAGGCGGGCAGTGGGTTGGCCAACCCTTTTTTAAGTAAAATAATTAAAAATGTTAAAAAGATGTATTATGCAAATGGTATTTATTTTGCTATCATTACTTAATAACACAGTGTTTGTAAATAACAAAACATATCCTAGTACTGGGATAAAAATATAAAAATGTACACTTCACTTGTTTAGTTTTGAAATTGAATGTATGTCCTTTGCAGTTACCCTTGAAAGTCCTTGAGGGAAGTACTAACCTCCTGTCATTGTGCATTACTGAAGATGACACTGTGTCATTCGCGAAAGGATAAATACTTAAAGGAGTGAATTTTGACCTTTCTTAAGTTAAAAGGAAATGAAGGGAACTTTCACAATCTTTTAAAGCTGGAAACCAAGCCAAATATCTTATCATTCGACATCAGCTAAAAATCTTGAGAGAAATCTGACAACTTCTAAGGTATCCTATCCTAGAATAGATTGAAGTGCGGTGCTCCATAATGTAAAGCCAGTCAGTCAGCTTTCCAATTTAATTTAACACTGGGATGTGATACAGTAGGGTCTAAAATTGTCACCTAACATACGAGAGTGTCACATAGTTACATAATACATCACTACTGGTATGTCACATTGAATTTAAAAAAAAAAATAGTGAAATTGTATCGTTTAAATACTTGTATAATAAGTATTTTACAAACAAATGCATTACCATTTTTTCCAACTTAAAAAAATAATGAAAATCAAATTTAAATAAATAAAATAGAGATGCCGTGAAAAAAGCCATTAAAGTTATAAAAATAATTTACATTGATAAAATGTCTCACTAAAAACTTTAATGATGTTAAATTGAATAGTGTCATTTTTATTAATTTGAACGAGTCTATAATCTGTATTATGTAAGAAATTCGTGTGTTTGTAAAATATATTAGGTAAAAAAGGAATATTTTATGTTTACCGAAAATGCAAACAATATCATTTAAAAAAATTCATATCATCATTTATTTATTTATTTAAAGAAGAATGCAATAATGAAATACGTTTGAAATGCATTATAGAAATGATCGATACTATTAAAATAGTTTTGTAATGTTAATATGAGATAAACATATTTTATAAAGTAAATTTTTATCTTTTCTCCGTCTACAATTAAATTTCATATTTAAACTTCATAATTATAAAATATTCATTAAAATTGTCGAAGTAGAATAAAAACTCAAGTAATAATTTGAAAGAAAAAAAGAAGAAAATGACGTGAAAATTTCCGTTGCTATCTTTAGATTGATGGATGGGGAAATTGCTGAGGTGCAGATTAGTAAAATGGAATGCATCGCCATCTATTGGGAATATTTAAAACTAATAAATCTATTGAACAGGTTAATAAGAAAAGTTCCTGCATTTTATATTAAAAAAAAACTACCGCAATATAAAATAAAAACTAAGAAATTTTGTTTTTAAACGTAAATGTTATGCTTATTAAATATTTTAACATCATTTTACGTGAAAAGTAGTCTCAAATAATTTTGCAAAGTTTTAAATCAACATATAAAAACAGATAGACTATGCAATAGTATTTTGAATAATAGACGAAATAATCCGCCAACTTGTGAAAAATGATATGATATAAACCTGATTGTTTAATTATGTATGCGTGTAATTTATGATTACATCAAAAAGCACTAAAGTAAAAAAAAAAAAAAAAAAGAACACTACAAGAACAATACAAAAACCAATGCTTAGAAAGGAAGCTGTTCTTTTATAAATCTAAATGAAAGATACTTCTTTTTAGACATAGTTTCGAAACTGGCATTTTTCCAATTCACGTATGAAATACTGCCTTATAGTAACGTTAATACCCGCTGCATTTATTAGTATCCAAGAGTGCTTAGATTAGAATCCTCAGGCCTAATGCAATGTAATCAATGTGTTCAGAAATTTTGCTCTCTAGGGTTTCTGCTTTCAGAGAATGAATAGTGTCCGGGACAGCGTGTGTATGCGACTTCCTTCAACTGTAGGGTGCCCAATGGGATTTATAGCCGCCTTCTCCAATACAGTACTCAAATTTTGAGCAGTTACCCCTAAAAGTTCCTTTTCACGAATGAAACAGTTGACAATTCATTTGTCTGACGCAATATTTGTCTTGACATTTTGGAAACTTTTGAGTTGCGTTTTTGAGGATAGTAACTCGTGTTACTAATCCCCCTAGCACATGGAGGGGGTTCCAAATGACCCTGCCGCAGGCGATTTCCACGCAGCTTCACTTTTAGCGAGGAACCACGAGGGCTGATTCCGAACCACTGCAAACATCCATGACACAGCCGGGACTCAAACCCAAAACCTGTGGCACCGAGCACAAGAGCACTAGACGTTCGGACATTCAGGCCCTGTAACTCATGCAGACTAGTATTACACTGTATACAAAATAAGGGTTTACGAAAAAAAATATTATCAATTCATATATATGAGGAGTTCTTTATTTTCATCATTTAGATATGATACAATAAATAGTTGCCATAGTTGCTTAAATTTTTTTTAACTAGAATAATTTATTCATAGTTAAAAAAAACTGAAGTAGTTATGTGTGTCAATGCCACTGAAATGATTGATTCCAATTTTTTTTTTTTTTTTTTCCCCACTTGGTAGACAACAACATCTAGACCAAGTCCAAGAGCTCGTGTGGTCTCATGGAAAGGGAGAAATGGTGTACAGCTTCTGTTGTGTTGGAGCACCCATAGATAGAAGTCTGACGTGTGCCCCTTGACGCTGAAAGGAAGGAGGGCAGTGCCTTCCTGGAGGACTTTTAGGGGGAACCTCGCATTTGCGTATCGTATAGTAGAAAACCCAGAAACTCCCACCAGGTAGATTGACTAACGCTGAACATCACAAACACCATCGAGTCTCCTTGTTTTTTGAAACAGTGTCTACAAAAAAGCCGCAAGCGGATTGAACCTTCGCCCTAATGCTCATTAGAGGCGCGTGTTACCATTGAGCCACGATTGGGAGTTGATGTCACTTTTAAATGGTGTAGATGAAATAGCATAATTGAATAAGTGTATATTCTGTTAACAGCAAGTGTATATTTTTTGCACATAGTTAATTTATTTTACAAAACAGTTGTTGTAGTATTTTTATTTTATATAATTCATATTTGAACTTTAAAGCTGATAAGATACATTTTATAATACTTGAAAATGAGTGTATTAAATATGTGTTTTACAATAGTTTGTATTAATCAATATGTAAAATTATTTAGTTAAATTAAAAAATAATTAAAAAGTTCAATTAAAAAATAATTAAAAAGTTCAATTAAAAAATAATTAAAAAGTTCAATTAAAAAATAATTTTAAGTTAAATTTTTAGTTAATTAAAATTTTAATTTAACTTTTAATATTATTTAACTTAAAATTTTAATTAACTAAATATTTAACTTAAAATTAAGCTAAATATTTAGTTAATTAAAATTTTAACTTAACTTAAATTAAAAGTTACATTATAAATTAATTAAATTAAATTAATTAAAAATAATTGGTAAAATTAAATATTAATCAAAACGTTAAAAAAATTTATAAATAAATTGAATCGCACGATTAGCAAACGTGCCAGTTTTAAAGTAGAAGTTGGATGTCTATTAAAAGTTACAAAAACCATTTAGTATTGCACTCTTTGCTAACAGTTTTCAGAAAATAGGCATTCGTAAAAGAATAACGAAATAGTTGCGTATATGCATGCTTAAGTATATCATATTAGCCAATTTGAAATACGAATCAAAGGAAATTTGCTGCTTTCCAATGACTGAGCCTGTTTTTTATACTTGCTTCTTTCAATGACTTGCGGAAGTATTCCGATGGCGAATTTCTTTGTTACATTTTGAATGTCATTTGAATGAAGGAACATGTTCAATACGAATAATTCAAAATTCTCCACAAATTATTCTGGTTTTGGAACCACTAACCATTTACTTTCCACATTATTTTAAGTTCGGAAAGAATCCTATTTCACATTATTAAAATCAATAATTCACTTTAACAATTGTCTTAAGATTCAATATCTCAATTTTTCTTTTTAAAAACGTAATATGAACAATTTTTTAGAACAGTCAAGAATTTTTAAAACAAAACGTAAGAATATAATTACGAAATCTTCCATTTTTCTTGCAAATTAAAAAGTCCTCCGAATATTCATTATCATCAAAATATATCACATTATTAAGCTTGACATGGGCAATAAAAGCATCAAAAAGTGGCTTTTAACCGCTGTTGCTCTTCTAATATTAGATCAGGCGTCGGTTCTCCCTTTTTCTTTTTCCATAGCCAGTGCGCGTTAACTAGTTTGTCTATCACTGTTTTGAAAAACGAGTAGAAATTGCGGCAAAATGTCGAATTGACATTCGGTCTGTCTGGTTAGAGTTTTATAGATTTTTTCCAAAACAATATGCAAATGTGAAGCAGTCACACCTGAAAAATCTTCTGGAAAAAAAATTACGTTCACTTGTTCTGAGCATGCGTTGGAATTCCTGCATTGAAACATGAAAAGACACTGGGATGGGGGTGGGGGTAGATAGAAGATTGTCAAACCAAACACTTTTCCATATTTTTTCGAATAAGACACTCAAATGTGAGGCGTGGAAAAAGTTCTTTTGAAGTTCTTCTGGAAGGCGTTACTCTTAAACCCCAACGCACCATCTTAAAAAACAACATTGGCGGTGGCATGGATATTTATGAGTGGTTCGGAATCCAGGTTAAACTGTAAGCCCCGGTCTAATTATCCCAAAGTGTGCAGAAAATGATCGTAGGGCAACAAACCAAACCAAACTAAAGAAACGCATTGATCCTCAGAATGGGTGTTCGTTAGTTAAGGATTACAAATTTAACGGATCTATGGGCATGCGTGAAGTAGTAATAAAAAATTAATTAAAAGTAACTATTTTATTTTAATAAAAAGTGTTTAAAATGAAATAAATTAACAAATATTTTTAAATGCATCTATGCAGCTTAAGTAATTTACATTGATTAATTAATTTAATGATAAATATAACTCACCTAAAATTTGCAATTTTCTAACGCAATACAAATTGAATGAAATGTGGCTTTTAAAAACAGAAGTTTTAAAAATTTGTTTTTGGTTATCTGTATGAATAAAAAGATGAATATATAAATAATCTATAGATGAATATATAAATAATCTATAGATGAACCTATAAATTATTTTGAAAATCAGAAATTTCAATCTGAAGATTGATCTACAGATTGATATAAGAAAAAGCACTAATGGATTCCACCGAAAAATAATGAATATTTCTACCAAATATGTATTATTAATCAATAGGGTGTGATGAGAGTTTCATGTTGTCGCCTATAATGGATTTATGAGTCCCTCAAACTCAAATGCATATGATATATACATTTTCCAAGTCAAAAAGTTTTTGAAATACCATACTCACATAACTCGTATTAAAATAAAATTTTACGTCTACCAAATAAAAGCCACTTTTAATAAAAAAAGAATAGGCTACAGAGGTTGGCAGAAATAAACGCTTCAACGATAAAAGCTGGAAATACTTTTCGGTTCATCTTTTAAGCAAGCGCCTCGATTTCATAAAGCCACAAAATATCCTCCAAGACTTCATTGCATCCTATCTGCGAAAATGGTTGGCATAATAGAAGTAGCAATTTACATTTAAGCCAGGATGAACACAAAAAAGAAGGAAAAAAAAAAAACGACTCCATTAAGTGTTAAAAAAAATTGGACTGCTCCGTTATTGTCGCTTGTGCTCATCTCGTGAGGTTATTGGGGAAGTAAATCTCTTTTGAGCACCCCCTCAACACAGCCGGGGAAGACAAGACCCTGTTACAGGTATTGATTTATCGAATTTTTAAATAAAATGACCACCTTCCCAAAATGCAGCCCTTTCCTGGATAACTGCGACTCAACGATCGGTGTCGAATGGTTTTGCAGTCCTTTTTTTCGGTTGCTTTTGTTGCTCCTATAATAGAGCTTTTTATATTGCCTTCTGGTTATAGCAAAAATAAATGGATGTCAAAATAAATTACAAAAATTCTTTTAGATACCAGGGAGAATACAAAAATTGTACTATTCAAATTTTTTTTTTTTTGTTTACATGTTTAAGGTATATTCTTCGCGCTATTTGCTAAAATGTAGAGGCTCAAATACTTTTTAAAATGGTGTGAAATGCAGTGTGATAGTATTACAATACGGCAGGAAACCACTTGATTATGTGTCCGTTTTCCTTAAGAATATAATTGGAAAATTGTTTGAAAGATTTTGAGAGAACAGCGACACAACGATAGGTACCGAATGTTTTTGCAAGATTTTCTTCCGGTTGCTTTTGTTGCTCATGTAATATAGCTTTTAATATTCCCTTCTGGTTATAACAAAAATAAATGGATGTCAAAATAAATTCCAAAAATTCTTTTAGATACCAGGGAGTATTCAAAAATTGTACTATTAAATTTATGATGCTGCTTGTTTGAGGTATATTCTTCGCACTATTTGTTAAAATGTAGAAACTCAAACCTCAAATACTTTTTAAAATAGGGTGAAATGCGGTGTGATAATATTTCCAAACGTAAACCACCTAATCGTGTGTCCATTTTACTTAATATAATTGGAAAATTATTTGAACGATTTTGAGATAACTGCGACTCAACGATCGGGGTCGAATGTTTTTGCAAGATTTTCTTGCTTTTGTTGCTCTTATAATATAGCTTTTCATATTGGCGTTATGGTTATAACAAAAATAAATTGACGTTAATTAGTGTGCATTTAGTATTACATAAAATGTAATACTAAATGCACACTAAGTAACGTCAATGCATGTAGTATTACATTTTATGTAGTATGCATGTAGTATTCCATCATCATGAATTGATTAATATTTTTTAAATATTTAAAACTATAAACTAAGTAAAAGTTTTTTTAAACAGTTAAAAAAATTTGTTATTTGAAATATAATATTTACGTTAATATTTATATGATAAACTTGTCCAATTATTTACTATAACTAGATATAATTTTGTGGAATTTTGAGGGTTTTTTAAATCGTTATAGAGCAAAATAATAAGCAAATTCAATCGATTTAACATTTAATATAACGATTCTTACAGTAAATCTCCCACAAAATAAAAATCAGTACAAAATATAACCATTCGTTAGAATGCTTATTCCTCCCTTACTGTTTGTCTAACATCCTACTAAAATGAGTCACATAATGGAAATGCTTTTTCATGAATCACTCTTAATTGTTTTGGCTATTCCATAACAAAAACATTGTATGATATATAAATACGTATGAATAATAGAATGTCTTCTGGGTCTTAAGTGCTGGTTTCCGACCTTAATCGTTATTGCTTGTACTCATATTTATTCAATTTAGTGTGGAAGAAATTGTCCTTAGAGATTATATGGATGCTTATGTTGTAGAAGTAATTGTGTTTTATTTTGTTTTAATGTGTGTGTTTAGTTGCAGCTGATCATTTTAAAATAATGCAACCATTTAATTGAAGTGTTGTCAACTTGTTATATCTTGTTGCTACTCGTTGCATTTTGTATCTGACAATTTAGTGTCTTCAATACTGTTACATTTGAGTTGTTTTAGTTTCCCGTTTATTTATACTTAATAAATAAAAATAAAAATCTTTTTTTTTTCTATTTCTCCTTCACGTTAGCACATGAGGCATGACTTCTGTGGATCAATAATTTTCTTAAGATAGTAAATTGGGGGGAGGGGTAGAAATTAATACCTCCTGGAAGAACTTTCGAAGGTAATGTCCATATTTGAATTTTTTTCTAATGCAGCTGGCAAACACTTAGACAGTTGTCTTAATAAGCAAAGGCTGCACCAACGTTACTCACTTAGCACTATCTAGAGGGTAATAGTAAACTCCGAAAAATCCCAGTCAGGCATTCCGAGGGCCTGATGGCCGCTCTGGTACTCGGTACCACAGCTTTCGTGTTCGAATCCCGGCTGTGCCATGGATGCTTGTAGGGGTTCGGAATCCACTTTAACCCACGGAATCATCCACGGAACGGAATACGGTTTTAATCCACGGAACCACCACCACCTAGTTCCCGGTCTCATATGACCGTACAGCGTCACAGAGCCAATCAGATTTCTCACCCACATCCTTCCCAAACTGTAAAGGGGCAACTCAGATCTGGGCACAGTGATGGGGTATGGTGTAGTGTAGTAGTAGTCAGACATTCCGAGTATTGCACAAGATACTCGGTTATCTCTTACACTGAGTCTAAGTAACGACTGCAACGCATGCCCTCAGCAGGAATCAACCCTCTTCTCTAGTAGAAATATCAGCGACACTAATATTGAGAAATAAATAGTGTACATTTAAAATATAATAATAAATAAAACATAAGTATATCATAAATTGCAGTTTACTGAATCAGTAATCAGCATGAAACCAGTTAATGCGAATAATAGCAACAAATGAAATAATATTTATTATTAATATTATTATATAATTAATAATATTTAATTAGGGTAAATTATAACCATGCATATTAATCGCAAACATCAAATTAACATAGAATTACGAAACGAAAGTTTTTGTCTCAATTGATAAAAGTAATTCAGGATTTTGGTTATATTTATAAATACTTATTAATTGAAATTCATAATATTAATTGTTACCACAATAATAATGGATAATTAATTAATAATTAATTACCACAATAATAATACAGCATACAGCGTTTATAAAAATATTTCGAAATAATATTAAACTTTATATTATATAAACAATCCAATAGATTTTTTCATTTATTATATTAGCAACAAACATGTTCGAATTTCGTAAACTAAATGTATAATCTGAATTTTTTTTATCTTTAATAAACTATAAAGTGTTTTAATATCTAGATCTCGAATTTCTTTTTTCAGATCTCGAATTTCTTTTTCAGATCTCTAATTCAGTGTCAGTGACCACTTTTAATGCTGGTTCTATAGTAATACGGTTGAAAGGCCTAAAACGTTTCCAAGGTCGAAAACTAACGAAACTTTTTTTTAAATAATTTATTCAGCAAAACCTTACCGTGGTGGTTTTGATAAAGTTTGGGATTTTAAATACCTGAGTATGTAAAATTATATCAATTTAAAACAATATTGGAGAAAGTTATTTTGAATAAAGATGATGTTTTATTTATTTTTTGACATTAACAGTTTTATACTGCTAGCTAAGAAATATCAAGCAAAAGTGTAATGGATGTAGAAGAAACCGAAATAAACTTCTTTTGCATAGAATAAAGGTTCGATGATTAAGGTTAAATGATGGGGGAGGGGTAGAAATTAATACCTCCTGGAAGAACTTTCGAAGGTAATGTCCATATTTGAATTTTTTTCTAATGCAGCTGGCAAGAAATATCAAGCAAAAGTGTAATGGATGTAGAAGAAACCGTAATAAACTTCTTTTGCATAGAATAAAGGTTCGATGATTAAGGTTAAATGATAAAAGTATAACTAAAGTATATGAATATCTGCAGGCTCCGAATTCGTGCAGCGATGCATGTTGTACGTAGCACAGGTCTGAAATATTCGTGGGAAATTTTACATGACGAAATGGAAGATTTTTCATGACAAAACAATACAGTCATTTCATTTACAAAATTTCAATCATTGAAAATGGATAATTATCCACTTCATACAGACTTCACTAATGGTACTTACAAGTTGTACTGCAGGTTGACTTTCTTACATGTATTCCATTCACTGATGAAGCTACATTGTACTATTGGTCACTTTTTTTAAATTTGTACAGTAAGAACAGTACTCATTAAAATTTCCTTATATTTAATTTGGAATGTCTTTAATTTCTTTCAAATATTTTCTTGTCACCTACATTTAAACGCGATTTTTTCGGATACAAGTTCTATTAAAAAAAAAGAAGTTTATTTTTATTCCATTTAGAATCCCTTATAATATGCCCCAATATTTTTTGGACACCCTTTATATGCGAAAGATTTATAGTATATGAAATATAACATTTGAAGAAATTAACAATATTCCTTAAAAAAGAATATCATTGGGAATATAAACATTAACGTATCAAAATAAGGAAGTTTGAAGACATCTAACTTAAATAATTACTATGCCCACATCAAAAGAAAATTATTGTATTGATGCATTGTTTGCGCAGAACTTTTACAAAGTATTGAATCGAAATAATGAAACTTATACTATTTACCATCATCCGGTTTTAAGTGTAAATTCTTGTTGAAATAAAAAAAAAATAACCCCTGATTTACTTTTTATAAAGAGAAAAAACTCATTATCTACGTACTTGATGCATAAAACATATTATATATCAGATGCGTGAATGATGGGGGTTTTATAATCAGGTGGCAAGAAGGCTTTTCAGACTGTTCGATTTGAACACTGTATTCTAAAAATTATTAACAATTTAGCAAAAATATTAGGTGATCAGAATGCGTTATTTGTAAATAAATTTATCCTTTATTAAGTTTTAAAAAATACAGCTTCAGTACTTATTTATTTATTTTTTCATATTTTTTTTTAACATTTGTTCATCTTTCATGTGTCCTCATAAAATCATTCATGAGTTTCAAGTATCCACGAATTAAATATTTGACTGCTTGTTAAATTTCTGAATCTGGCCCATGCGCATGCGCCAACTGCACCTGGTGTAATGAGTGTTGTTTGCATCGTTACGATCCTATTTTTATTCCTACATAATCATTTACCGAGATGTGCAAGTTGAAGAAGTTGAATTGTATCGAGACAAGGATTGTAAAAATTTATGATAAACAGTAAATTCAGAAGCGTTAAGTTCTAGGTGAAGCTAAATTTATCTTAGAAGACAAAGAACAGGAAATGTTAATTACAAATAAGGGCGTATATTTTTTCTCGTTTTTATTTTGTTTGAGAACTATTAAATGCGATAACTCAGACGAAAGTCGTCTAGAGCAAACCATAATTCTTTATCTAAAAATAAGTTTCCGGTTAACGAAATTTGGAGATCCAATCAAGTGTTTGCAATTGCACAATGTAATGAAGAAATGCTGATGATTCATTAACTCTTAAAATGGAAATTCGAATTCCTTATCATTCGAAGTAGGAATTTCAAAATCATTTTAAGAGAATATGTTATGCAATGAAATTTCATTTAAGTTATTTTTATGCAGTTTTACGAAACCCTTATATATCTTCTTACTCAATTAAATTCATTTTATACACTCATGTCCATAAATTAAGGATAATGAAGTTCAGGCAAAGAAAGCGACAGAAGCAAAACAAATTTGACTTATTTGTAAAGTCTATTTATTAAACAAAAGGTAAAGAGCAAAACAGATGCTATATGTTTGACATAATTAATAAAAATTGCGATTTTTACTCCCTGGAGCAAATTTCAAAAAAGAACCTATTTACAAAAAACAGTATAACATGGTTAGTATGATGGTTAATATGGAGTATGTCTCCGGGACGATGCAATACATTCCTTACAACGCCTAGGCATGCTGAGTATCAAATTATCAATCTGATCTTGGGGAATATTACACCACTCATCAAGCAATGACCTCCGAAGTTCCGGTTGACGGGCTGCAATTCGTCGGCCAATCATATCCCACACATGCTCTATTGGATTCAAGTCCGGTGAGTATGTTGGCCAATCCATACGGGTGATATCCTCCAATTGAAGGCATTCGTCTACAATGTTTGCACGGTGAGGACGGGCGTTGTCATCCATAAAAAGAAATTCAGCACCCATAACGCCCCGAAACAAACGTGCATGTTGCTCCAGAATGACATCCCGATAGATGTGGCCTGTCATCGTTACACTCTGAACACGCAGGTCAGTTCTGGAACCAAGAATAATTCCTCCCCAAACGAGCCATCCTCCACCACCGTAACGGTGTCGTTCAATGGTGTTCTCTTGGTGGTAACGGGTACCTGGCGCTCTCAATATGAAAGTCCGGCGAGAATCAGACTGCAAACTAAACCTGGACTCGTCGGAAAACATCACACCAGACCACTGTTGCGGTGTCCACAATGCATGCTCTCTACTCCAGGTTAATCGCAGACGACAGTGAGTTGCGGTAAGTGGAACACATCTGACAGGCCTACGAGCATATAGACCAATGTGCCCTAAGCGTCTGTACACGGTCTGCCTTGAAACTGTCGTACCGGTAGCTGAAGAGAGCTGACGAGACAGGTCTGATGCTGTGCTCCGTCTGTTTCTTTTGGCAGTAACTGCAAAATACTGGTCCTCATTCGGCGTTGTAACTCGGGGGCGACCTGTGCTGTAACATCTACTCACATTACCATCATCTTGGAATCGTTGCCAAAGCCTGGAGATGACACTCTGGGCGATTCCAAGTTCCTCGGATACTTCCAGCTGGGTACGTCCACATTCCAGTCGTCTGATAATTCTACCACGTAAAAAATTATCCAAATGCTTCCTTTGTGCCATAACTATGCGGTTATTGCACTGAAAGGCTTTTAAAGCGCTTGTGAACAATTTTACTTCTTTGCCACCATTCCTTATATACCCCTCTCTTACACTCTCGTTATTGGACGTACTATCCACGCCATCTGGTGGTTTCCTGTAATTTGCATATTCTTCTTCAAGATGTGTGTGATAATTCTACAGGTGAAATTTTTATTTTAGAGTTCAATTACTGTGTGATTCTGAATTATCCTTAATTTATGGACATGAGTGTATTAAGAAGCATGTGCTATCTAGTATATCTAGTGCATATCTAGGATAAGGCATGTTCTTTCTTCTATGGTTAGATTTATATATCATATACTCATAATATGGATACAAAATTAAGTAAAAATAAAACAGGAATTAGAATTCGACGTATAAGCGGTACTAGATCCGAAGATTCTTTATTAGATTTATTTTTTCTGCGAAAAGCCGAAGTAGCATATCGGCCAATTTTTTCGGACAACAATGGAAGCAGCAAAATGCCAGGGTGTAAAGTCAAAAACAAAATGTTCCAATTACAGCATACAACTATGTTTACCGTCAAGTGTAAACTGTTTTATGAAATTTCACGCTTAAACTTTTATGCACAGAAATGCAAACATTTTAAGCCGTTTTTACTTCAAAGTTACAAAGTGAGTTAAATGTAATAAATTGCTTAAACTTGTATTTTTTTTTTTAATCTGCATATATAGATTTATAATTATTAATTTTCCGTTGCATAAATTTTTTATATTTAACCAAAAACAAAAACAAAATATCTGACCCATAGAAGATCAACAAATATTTTTTAAACTTCTCAAAAACTTATAAACAGTTAAATAGACTTTTTAAACACCTCGAAAGTTTTTATTTGAAAATGACATTTATGCCATCATAAATTAAGTAATTTCAAGTATAATTTATTTTGAATAAACTGAGTTTAAATTATATTCAATGATAATCCTATTGTGACAATCCTTTTTAACAAATTAATAAAGCCAGCTAATATTTAGATTATGCTATCGAAATATTATAATTGTTAATAAAATTTAAAAATATTTTAAATGTCAAAAAAAAAATTGTTAAACAACTTTTCATTGTATAATTGTAGCCGTTAGGGCTTCAGTGTGAGTTAAGTTATGGCTCCTTCAAAAAAGGATCATGGGTTCGGTTCCTGTCTGTTAGTTAAGGCTATTTAAAAATGATAAGCTAAGGTGCGTTTTTGTATCAGGTTTCGCTATTGTTGGGCTGGATGTGTGGTCATTTTCCTGTTTATCCTCACTCATAACACACATGGGAGTCTTTCACCTCTAGAAAAAAAATCCCAGCATGGGATTCATCCTTTTTTGTGGTATACTGTAGCAGACTTACCATAGGTAATTCTGAATATGCCATAACAGTACGAACGAGAACAAATCGTATCTGGCATTGGAAAAAAATTATGGAGTTATTGAATTATCTATCATTAATGTTGACATATTTACTTAGCACATTTATATAATTTTAGTAAATGTTCAACATGCTTGATAGCTCATTACAGTTTAATAAATTCATAAATATATAAAATGTTATAAAAGCATAAATACGTTTATAGTTAAAATAAATGTGACAACTTGAGACTACATCACCAAAAAAAGCTCGTATAGTTAAACTGATTAATTTTCAATTGTTTTAAATTATGAATGGAAGTCAACATTTTATTTATTGATTAAATGGGATTAATTTATTAAATTTTATGAAGAAATATTGCGTTATAATAATATGAAATATATCCATAAATATCTAAGGATATACGCCACTATATCCATAAAGGTTATGCAGTATTAAGGCTATGCATTAGTAAAACCTACGCACATTAAGGCTATGTATTCATAAAACCTACGCAAATTAAGGGTATACATTCATAAGGAATATGCAATAGTAAGGTATTCATAAAGGGTATACAGTATTAGAGCTACGGTATCCATAAAGGCCATGCAATATTAAGGCTATATATCTATAAACACTATGTATTATTAAGGCTACGTATTCATAAAGGCTATGCAGTATTAGGGCTACGGCATCCATAAAGACTATGTATCTACACTCAAGAGCCAAAACATTATGACCACCCCTACATTTTGCAATGAACTCGCCTGGATGACGTGGAAGGCACGTGATCAGGTGGAAGGGGTATTTAACTGCTGCTGGAGAGTCTGAAGAATCATTCTTTCACTTACTTCTGTGTGAGATGGGAAAGGCTGCGGATCTAAGCGACTTTGATAGAGGGCAGATTGTAATGGCACGAAGGCTCTATTTCCGAAACTGCACGACTCGTGGGTTGTTCGCGATCTACAGTTGTAAGTACTTATGTAAAGTGAATGAATGACGGTGAAACCAGCAGTAGACGACATGGTGTTGGACGTCCACACGCTATCAAAGGAAAAGGTCGTCGGAGACTGTCTCGCATGGTGAAGCAAAACCGGAGCCAGACAGTGGCTCAGCTGACAGCCCAATACAATGCAGGGCCAAGTAGAATAGTATCGGAGCACACTGTTCAGCGGACACTGTTGGATATGGGGCTACGCAGCAAACGTCCCACTCGTGTGCCTTTGCTGACCAAGCGTCATCGCCAACTGCGCCTGCACTGGGCCCGGGAACATCGTGGCTGGTCCATGGATCAGTGGGAGAGAGTTGCCTGGTCAGATGAATCACGGTTTGTCATTCATCACGCCGATGGCCGTGTCAGGATACGCCGTCTTCCAGGCGAACAGTTGCTCCCTCAATGTAAAGTAGGTCATACACAGGCCGTTGGTGGCGGTATTATGCTTTGGGGGACGTTCTCTTGGGCGTCTCTGGGACCCGTGGTTGTGATAGAGCAGACCATGAATGCTACAGGGTATCTGAACATCATTGCGGACCAGTTGCACCCTTACATGGCCTCTGTTTTTCCAGCTGGAGATGGAATGTTCCAACAGGACAACGCCCCTTGTCACAAGGCTAAAATTGTGTTGGAGTGGTTCCAGGAACATGATGCTGAATTCCAGTTAATGTCCTGGCCGCCTAATTCACCGGACCTCATTCCGATAGAACACATTTGGAATGTCCTGGTACGGCAGCTCAGAGTTCAAAGACCACCAATTCGCAATATCTCGGATTTGCGTGACCGTTGCTTAAACATCTGGTCAATCTGTCTCCGGCCATCTACCAAGGACTTGTGGCATTCATGCCAAGCTGTGTTGCTGTTGAAGCTGTGTTGCGCGCCAAAGGTGGGCCAACTCGTTATTGACATGTGGTCATAATGTTTTGGGTCTTGAGTGTATAAAGGCTATGCTGTATCATGGCTTTGTATCCATAAACACCATGCAGCATTTTGAGAATGCTGAACTGAAGGAATAGTTAGACTGAAAAGTTTAGAAATAAACAGAATAAAAATCTTAGGAAAAGTAGAATTATTTTAAGTTTTACCAAATAACAATTCGTTTATGAAACATATTCCCATATTCTTATACTCCATAATGCTTTGTTTCAAAAAGTGTTCTCTGTAAATTCTGAATTTGTTGTTTATTTAATTTAAATATCGTTAAAAATCAAAATAAATTAATAATCTAGAATAAAACGTTAGATTCATAAATAAATACAGCGTGTGCATTGATTTCTAAGTCCTTCATAAATGACGAAACTGTTTTAAATGATCAAAATTGTTTCTTAAATTTTCTTCGATAATTTTACGTTTAATTTGTAGTAAAATACCCCATAAGTTTATAGCTAAATTAATAATTTTATACTATATATATAATTATTAATAATTGTATACCTATTTTTCACGATAATTTGGAGGAAATGCCCCAATAAGTTTATAGCTAAATTAATAATTTTATATTATATAATTATATTACTAATAATTTTATTTATGTTATATATATGTATAAATATATAATTATTATTAATTTTAATTAATAGTTTTATACCTATTTTTGCCCAATAATTTTATACTTAAATTAATACATGCATTTATAACTTTATACTATATAACTAAATTACTAACAATTTTACTTATATAATTATTAATAGTTTTAATTAATAATATTATACCTAAATTTATAATTTATACAATATAATTATGCTACTAATAGGTTTATACCAATTTTCCCCATTAATTTTATACCTAATTTGAAGGAAGTACTACAGCAAAGAATTAAATGTTCTTAGAGAATAATTCCAAACAAAATAAAAAAAAATAAAATGGAAACTTCGAGCTCTGTTATTTTTTAATAAAGAGGAAAACCCAAGTGTATGTTTCCTTTCTTCTAATAAAAGAATTCTTTTATTTTCAATGCTGCGTTGTAAAATTCCAAGCCATTCGAAAAGTGTTCATCCATTGAAATATCAATTACAGTGAATAAAATGCTGTTTAAAATGATATTAAAAGATAAAAATAACTCGACTTTCTTTAAAATCAAGATTCTTTGAAAGATGTTCTTTCAGCGAGCTGCAAAGGGAAGGGAAAAAAACCTCCGCCGCTATCTAATCCTTTTTCCAGGTCGCTAAAAAATGTGATGCTGAAATGTTGGGAGTTTTTGGCCTTTTATGATGGTGATTGATGAGCCGGGCCGAAAGAACTACTGAAAGATGAACTCCGTGAGACGGGAATATTACAACGTTCGAATCGCTGTCTTCTTTAATGATTTATTTGCTTTTCAATGGTATCGCAGCACCCTCTCCGGCTCAGAATGCTTTTTTTTCTTTCTTTTCTGCATGGAAACGGAAGCCTTTTGCACATTCCATTATGTCAATAGAAATTCTAGAATCGAAAATGAAATGTGTGGAGGCAAATTGGTTTATTAATAAACTTTCACGGCGATTATTTTCAGAAATGAGTTTGACCCTGAAAACGGGAAAGAAAAAAAAAATTGCTGAATTATCATTTCTCTGAACGACTTTTGATGTCATATTTATATGACATCTTGTTCTTTCAAAATAATAATTCATTTTTAATTTTAAATAAAAAACAGAAAATACTGATGTGATAAAAGCTCCATATTTTTTTTAGATATACGCATTCAATTCAGAAACGAAACTCTTCAAAATTTTTTCAAATGGCCACAGATTAATGCACTTGACCTGAGGTCATTCGCCACTGACACACAGATTTGGGTCGCATAGACTGCGTGACGTCACGCATTCAAATTAAAGTGTTCAGATGTGACCCATCAGAAGTCTCATCGTGTGACACCCGAGGCTTGTGTGGGTCAACGCTTTACGCTTCACCGCTCAACGTCGTGGTGTGAATGCGGCTCGAAAAGGAGATGAGAATTGCTTTCAACCGTAACTAAATCGCATTTACTGGTCTTAATGAATAAAAGTCTGAAAATTCAAACAGGGTACTTTGTTGATGAACATATTCTGTCCCTTCCCTCAACTGAATCAACTCGTTTTATAAGGCGTGATTGTTGACTTTCTCGACTCTTTTTACAGAAGTCGGATTCTCGCACATTTGCACGCTATATTTCACCATTGGCCTTGAGTGAGCCTTATCCGCATAATTAAGTTAATAATACTATTAAAATGTTCAATGTCGCCCAATTAGAATTATTTGGTATCATAGGATATATTTCTCCCTAAAAACTGTTTTTCTTTGTAAAAAAAATTCTTTACGAATGTAGGGCATTTTGACAAGGCATCTTTTGCCACTAGAATGGCATATAGGTAGCAGATTCAGCGTTACGCCAGGTACAACAATGAGATCTGCTTGCTACACTGTGCACAAGTAATTAGAAAAAAAAACACCTAGGAGTAGCATCTGGGATATCAAACCCACTATCCTTTCTCCTTAACTGAATGACTTCCCGTTCTAAAGACTTATCGTGTCCATACACGGCATAGACCCTGGAGGTTTCGGATCTGTTTCGCTTGTCGGGTTTCGAACCAAGCTCCCCAAGTTCGAAAATCCAGTGCGCTTTTTATCAGGCCTCTTCGAGCTCTTTTAATAAACTATAACCAATTAAAAATTTTCAATATCAAGTTCTATAATAAATATGATGCTGAATATATAATTGTTTATTGTTTTACAGACAATTTTTCTCGAAGTGTTAACCCGTTTATTTTCATTTAGAAATAAATTTACTTTCAGATGCAAAATGTTTTTCATTTGGGAAGAAGAGACTAAGACTGAAAAAAAGTCAGTTCATTAGTCTTTGTATAATTTTGTAGACTCATATTATAATTATTCTACAGGATTCAATAAAATTTGTTATCATTTTTATCACGAAAACATCACAGTCGATTGGTATTCCCTAACATGTACTAATTTAGTCCGATAACGCGTTAAAGCCAAAACTTGTATTCATTCTTCAGACGTTCCTATCGCACACTAGTGATAACTATTTCCTTAAATTTATATTTTTAAAAGTTCTACCTGTTTCCTAATCAGTAACGAAGATAATTTCCCATTATTCAAGAGTTTATGACTCTAAATCATTCATTTCTTTCTTTTTTTTTTTTTTTTTCATTCCACATTCTTTAAGTAACTTAATTTACAAAAACTAAATTCTTATTTTAAATATTTTACAGCTGACACTTAAAAAAATATTTATTGCATTCAATTATGAAGTCTGGCTAAAATGATACTGAAAAAAGAAACAGTCCTTGAATAATGAACTTAAAAGACGAATAAGTCCTCAGAGACATCGAACTCGATTAAGAATGTTTCTGAAGAACAAATAAGTTCTCAGAGACATCGAACTCGGTGAAGAATGTTTCTGAAGAACACCTGAGTCCTCAGACACATCGAACTCGGAGAAGAATGTAAGTCCTCAGACACATCGAACTCTGTGAAGAATGTTTCTGAAGAACAAATAAGTCGTCAAAGACATTGAAGTCTGTGAAAAATGCATAAGACCCCAAAGACAATCAAAGTCTGTGAGGAATGTTTCTGAAGAACGAATAAGTCACCTAAGATATCGAAATCCGTGAAGAATGCTTCTGATTAACGAATACACTCAAAAGCCAAAACATTATGACCGCCTGTCAATAACGAGTTGGCTCACCTTTGGCGCGCAACACAGCTTCAACCCGACTTGGCATGGATGCCACAAGTCCTTGGTAGATGGCCGGAGACAGATTGTACCAGATGTTTAAGCAACGATCACGCAAATCCGAGATATTGCGAATTGGTGGTCTTTGAACTCTGAGCTGCCGTCACAGGGCATCCCAAATGTGTTCTATCGGATTGACATCCGGAGAGTTAGGCGGCCAGGACATTAACTGGAATTCAGCATCATGTTCCTGGAACCACTCCAACACAATTTTAGACTTGTGACAAGGGGCGTTCTCCTGTTGGAACATTCCATCTCCAGCTGGAAAAACAGAGGCCATGTAAGGGTGCAACTGGTCCGCAATGATGTTCAGATACCCTGTAGCATTCATGCTCTGCTCTACCACAACCACGAGTCCCAGAGACGCCCAAGAGAATGTCCCCCAAAGCATAATACCGCCACCACCGGCCTGTGTATGACCTACTGTACATTGAGGGAGCAACTGTCCGCCTGGAAGACGGCGTATCCTGACACGGCCATCGGCGTGATGAATGACAAACCGTGATTCATTTGACCAGGCAACTCTCTCCCACTGATCCATGGACCAGCCACGATGTTCCCGGGCCCAGCGCAGGCGCAGTTGGCGAGGACGCTTGGTCAGCAAAGGCACACGAGTGGGACGTTTGCTGCGTAGCCCCATATCCAACAGTGTCAGCTGAACAGTGTGCTCCGATACTATTCTACTTGGCCCTGCATTGTATTGGGCTGTCAGCTGAGCCACTGTCTGGCTTCGGTTTTGCTTCACCATGCGAGACAGTCTCCGACGACCTTTTTCTTTGATAGCGTGTGGACGTCCAACACCATGTCGTCTACTGCTGGTTTCACCGTCATTCATCCACTTTACATAAGTACTAACAACTGTAGATCGCGAACAACCCACGAGTCGTGCAGTTTCGGAAATACTTGTTCCGAGCCTTCGAGCCATTACAATCTGCCCTCTATCAAAGTCGCTTAGATCCGCAGCCTTTCCCATCACACACAGAAGTAAGTGAAAGAATTATTCTTCAGACTCTCCAGCAGCAGTTAAATACCCCTTCCACCTGATCACGTGCCTTCCACGTCATCCAGGCAAGTTCATTGCAAAATGTAGGGGTGGTCATAATGTTTTGGCTCTTGAGTGTATGTCCCCGACGACGTCAAAGTCGGTGGAGAATGCTATTGGTTGGCTTCAGGTTATTGAAGCATAAGTACCCTAAAACTTCGAAGTCGATGAAGAATGCTTCTGAAGAACGAATAAGTCTTCAAAGACATTTGAGACTGTGAAAAATGAATAAGATCCTAAGGACATCGAAATTGGTGAATAAGGCTTCTGATTGATGAATATGTCCCCGAAGACGTCAAAGTCAGAGGAGAAGGCCTCTGAAATCGAATAAGTGCTCGAAGACATCGAAGTCATTGGTGCATGACTTTGAAAGGTGAATACGTTTCCGAAAACGTTGAAGTCACTGGGACATACAACTAAGAGACTAATATGTACCCAAAAACGTCGAAGTTGTTTGAGTATGCCTCTTAAAAACGTTGAAGCCTCTGAAAGGCGTTGAAGTCGTTAGAACATACCTCTGAAAGAAGAACTGTTCAAACTAAATTTCGAAAGTATATTTGATGGAAAATTAAACCGATATGTAATAAAGAATATATTTAAGGAAAATAAACCCAAAAGAAACAAACAATTTTTCACTATACCTTTGCCCAGTATATAAAATGCAAATAAAGAAGAAAACTAAATAAAACAAATTCTTTCAAACACGGGTATGAAATTTACAAATGAAAAAAAAAAAAAGGAAATTTTAAAATTACAAATTTTTCTTTTTTTTAAGGAATTAACATTATTAGTAATTAAATAATATATTTATATTACATTTATTTGAAGAACATTAAAATAAAAATTATTATCTTCTTTTCCGTCGTTGCAACTGATGCGCCTTGCAGAGTAGGATCTTATGTATATTTTTTTTATTAAATTTTCTTATTATGAATAAATATTATTTTCTTACAATTACCTATCGTTTAAAGGAAAATTATTTTGCTTATTACTAATTGCCTTTGTCAAGGAATGAAAAACTCCTTTTAATTTTATTCACAGGGTTATCAAATATCAAATTGCTGCTAGATAATATCGAAATTAATCGTCGAAAATCCTTCAAAAAGACTTTCGTAATAAAAGTTAACCCATTATGTATTTACACCTTTTTTTCCTTATATTATAAAAGAGATATTTTCGAACTTCTATAAACATATATTTGTAAGGTTATTTTAAATTTGACTAATGTGCATGGAGCTTGCAACCGGTTTTTTTTCATTGATTTAGGTAAAAAGAATGTATGAAAACGTGATTCCGCTTTTTAAAAATATTACAGATGTTAAGTAAATACTAGTTTCCTTACATAATTTTTATCTCATTTTAACTCGAATCGGCATTGAATTCAAGGTTTTTTGTAGATTTCTAACTGGTAACCTAATATTGAAAAAGAAGACTTGTTTTTTTTTACCAGAAAATAATACTGTGTGAAAAGCATTGAAAGTCATTATAAAAGCCAAATCCAGATTGAATACTAAAAAAAAAAACATTTTTAAAGAAATACAGAGTGGTAATTTTATTCCGATATATCATTAATGTTACCGAATGGAGTCCATCATTGCGCACTAATGTCGAAAAGCACACCTCCAAATTTTACAGAAATGTGGAAGAGCCGTCCATTATCTTTCTGCAGTTGGGAATGAAATAATGACTCTTCACCATTGTTTCGACTGGATCTTATCTCATATGATTATCGCAATGACATCGAGTTCACACACTTTTCGGGGGAAAAACTGAAATACTTTTTCCTTTAATACCGTCGATTTGGAGGTATGGGGCTTGACCTTGAAGAAAAAAGAAATGAAAAAGAATTGCTGCCCTCCAGGAATGGGGGGCGACATCAATAACTTTCTGGTCACGGAGGTAGAAATAGAGGAGTGTGGATAAAAACAATATGAAAGAGGCTACATTCATATCAGGGTTCGTCTCCATATTCACAGATTCAAGTTTCAAGGTTTACTAACACCTTTACCTTTGAGTAACGTAACATAACGGCTGATGTTTAGCAGGAGTACCGAGGGTAATACCCTGTACCTCCCTATCATAATTTATATTTTAAAAGTTACATAATTATAGAAATCCAATAATATTAAAATTTTTAAAGAAGAAAATTTTATAGAGCACATGCTCTGTAATGTACCTTTGAGCCTTCTGCATTCTAACCGATGATCGATTTTTATATTTCGCATCATTGTAAATTATTGAATTGCTGAAGTATATGTTTTTTGAACGTAAGCCGATTTAAAAATCACCATCATTTCGTCACCATTCTTCATTTTACTTCATTTCAGTAATATAATATACTAATTTTAACACTTACATTATTTATCAGTTTAAGACAAATATTATGTAATTCGCTAATTTTCTATATTCCTCTTTCAATTTGGAATTTCAAAGAGTTTTTGATACTGAATAGTATTTTTAAAAGTAATTTAGTTTTTTTAAATAAATTTCTACAAATAAGAACAAACATAAATAATATAAAGTAATTAATATAACGGTTAAAATTAAGTGAAGCCTTCCTTTCAAAGTATTGTCAGAAAGTGGATATCGATTTATTAATTTTTTAATTATGAAAATTTAGAATATTTTCTGTAAAACGGTATATAGATATAAAAGTTTTTGCAATATACGTCAGATAGATATAAATAGTTTGTGAACGCCACGAGCTACATAAACTCAGCGTAACATGGCCACAGGCCACACGAAAAAAAAATTATGCAAATCTTATTTCTTTATACATAATAATAATAATAAAACAATTAAAAAAAGAAATAAAGATTTTGATGAGTGATATAGCATTAAGTGATTAGTCAAGAGGTTTTTACAGGTTGATTTTTTTTCTATTAGCTCCTAAAAATATTTGTTCACTGTTTTATATTGATCCAAATAGGCTCCCACATTGTAATGTATTATTTAGTTTGGCAATAAACATCGCAGAAATGCGCAACGTGAAAAAAGGATTAATGTATGACAGGCCCGAATTATGTAATATTTATTTTGTATTTAATTGCATACGGACCGACATGAAAAGTTATAAGACAACAAAATAAAAGGAAAGGTGGGACACAGAGGAAGTCTTGGCCACTACTGAGGAAGTACAATCAGTATAAAGAGTGCGCTGCCGATGCCTTGCAGTAGGTGTTGCCAGATTTAAGGAAGAAGCGGTTATAGCATTGACTGAAACGGATGTCCCAGCGGATTGAAATTGTAGTCCTCCTGCACACTTGCAGCGTAAGTTCAATTTGAACATTTTATTTGAAGTTCAATTTGAACATTTTATTTGAAGTTCAATTTGAACATTGAATTTGAAGTTCAATTTGAACATTGAATTTTACGTTAAATTAGAATGTTGAGATTGACGATGAATTTGAAAGCTGAGTTTCAGGAACGATCGTGAATGGTGAGTTTTGTCGCTGTTCTCTGTTTACGATTAATGTTTTATTGATATTGAGTTGTACCTTTTGAAAAAGAAGAACAGAAACAACTTCTTTTATTTTTTTCTGTTAAGAATGGAGAACTAAATGAACTTTAGCTTTTTATCAGTACTTTGGAGTTTCGTTGTAAAGAAGGAATATTATGATAAAAATAAAAATAAATTTTGGTTTATGGACCCATAAATTTTGTAGCTCACAGTGTAAGTAATGCTAACACTATATACATATATAAGAATGAATAGATTCTGTAGAAAAAAGACTATTCGCGTATAAATGTCATTTAAATGGAGGTTAAATAAATGAATTCAGTAACTCAATTTTTTTGTTAAGTACTTTAACAAGCAGCAGAAATATACTGAATATTGAAAGATTTCCTGTAAATTTTGTATACCTTTGTTATTTTATTCATAATTATAAATTTATTCACTCATCTTAGGAATTGAATTTTAATTACTGATAAGCAAGAAAAAACTGTAAAACGATTTAAATGCCATACAGTTAAACAAATAATTTATTTTTAATCATTATTAAGGTTATGAATATTTTTATGTTCAAATATTTTTATTATTAAGAAAAAATGAAAACTTTACAAGTATTTGACGATTAGTTTTTAGAATTATTAATTTTTTTAAAGTAGTTTATTATCAGTAATTAAGAGCAGTCTTATATTACAGTATATATTTTAAACAAATCTAATCAAATTATCTCTATAAGGTAAAAAAATTTTTTAACATAATTCTCAATATGCCCTTAATGTTCAATACCTTTTATAAATTCACAAGTATTTGACAGTTTGTTTTCCGAATTATTGAGTTTTTAAAGCAGTTTACAGTTATCACCTAAAAGTAGTCTTATGTTTCATTCAGTATTTATTTTAATCAATTCTAATTTACCATTCTAAGGTAAAAAATTTTTGTTCATAACTTTCAACAATCTTAATAATTTTCAATAATTTTCATAGATAAAAAAATGGAAACATTACAAGTATTTGACGATTAGTTTTCAGAATTATTGATTTTGTAAACCAGTTAACTGTTATCAACTAAGAAAAGTCTTATGTTTCATTCAAACAATTTTGACTAATTTACTTTTATAAGATAAAACAATTTTCGTTCATTTAAATTTGTAAATGTAAATCTAAGAAATTATTTACATGCAGAGGAAATCGACAACGATTTTTAAATAATGAGAACCATACTATTTCAAGTATTTCAGAAACATCCATTAACGCAGGGGTGGCCAACCCGCGGCCTTCCAGGCCAGTGAGATTTATCACACTTTTGCAAAATATATTTATTTTATAAGGGTCAAAGTAGGGAAAACCAATGTATTAAAATATACATTATGTGTGCATCCCTATATTTAAAAATTAACTGTCTAACTATGATTATGAGAAAAAATTAACTTTGGTTTTAAAATAATGTTCTTACGAATATATGACAGATATTGCCTGTTTTATTGATGAGTTTACAGTTGTGAGTTCGCAGAATAATTAAATTATATTCTATGAACTCATGATGCGCGCGCATCGATTTGCAAAAGTTAAGTAAAAGAGTGGAGAAACAAATATCGCACTTGTAAAATAAATATTTTTTAATGATTTCATTATTTTATCTCATTTATATTTATATATTTTCATATTTCATTTTTAGTGTTATATATTTATTTACAATGCGCGTTTAGTATCATTATTATTATATTATCTATGTTTACATGTAAGAATAATAGCAGTAAACACAAAAATACTAACTCAATATGTTTCCATTTTTCGCTCCAAAAGGTGCCTATAGGCGGTCTAAATCTAATATGGGGATATATAAGTTTATATGCGGCCCGCAGAGATAGGATGCATTTCCAAAGTGGCCAGAAAAATCATTTGGGTTGGCCATCCTGATTTAACGTAATATGTCTTACAAACATGATTATCAATGCAGCACTTTTAACATCAATTGAATATGCCGCTGCTAGCTGGTGTTTGAAAATAATGAAATTTCATTCATAGCCTTACATAGTAAAGCAATACATGTTTCTCACTTGATTAAAAATTTAAACAAACAGAAAAGGATTTTCTATACAAAAATGTAAGACGCGGTTCTACTTCTTTCCTGCTGTGTTTTAACCTATTTATCATTATTATTATTAATGCTTGTTTGCATGCAAGTAATTGTTTTTTCCAAAAACTGATGATAATTCATTGAATGTCTTAAACCAGGGATGGCCAACCCAAATGATCTTGAGGGCCATTTTGCAAATGCATCCTAACTCCGCGGGCCGCATTTAAAATTATATATCCCTATATTTGATTTAGACCCCCTATAGACATTTTTTGGAGTGAAAAATTTAAACAGAATAAGTTAGTATTATTGTGTTTACTATTATTCTTACACGTAAACATAGATAATATAATAATAATGATACTAAACGCACATTGTAAAGAAATATATAACGCTAAAAATGAAATAAAAAAATATATATAAATATAAATGAAATAAAAAAATGAAATCCTTAAAAAATATTTTACATTTTAATTTTACTAGTGCGATATTTGTTTCTCCATTCATAAGGGGTCGCAGAATATAATTCAATTATTCTGCGAACTCATAACTGTAAAATCATAAATAAAACACAATATCTCTCCTATATTCGCAAGAATATTATTTTAAAATCAAAGTTAATTTTTCCTCATAATTTCGACAATTAACTTTTAAATATAGGGATGCACACATAATGTATTTTTTTAATACATTGGTTTTCACTACTTTGGCCATTAACAAACACATCTGTAACACATTTGATTAAAATTTTGTGTTTTTATTACTTTTATTCAATAAAATACCAGCAGACTATACGAACATTTAAATGAAGTAAATACGATGATATTTTTGTATTGGTTTTACATTTTAATCTATAATCCATAATTTTTACTATTTATAATTTTGTATTTAGGATGTTACGATCTTGTAAGGTTATGTTTGTATTCTTATATTTAGAAATTTTAGCGAACTTTGGGATATTTTCATTTACTAAACTTTCTTATGAAAAAAAGTGAATACCGTAGATGAATTTAAAAGAAATAAACAGACATGATAATGAAATGTTCCATAAAAATGTATCCAATTGTTATTTTAGTGACTCAAGTATTACAAAAAAAAAAGATGCTAGATTTATCCGGCAAGATGATTTGGATTTAAACAGTGTGAAGAAAAACATTTTAATATCTCTATTTTATATTTTGATAATAGCTTGTGGATATCGAATTTGATTTAGGAACTGAGAGAACCCGAACGGAAAGATCCGGTGCCTATGCCTGGGACGAACACATTAAATCTATAGGTCGGAAAATCCTTCCGTGAGTAGATGACAAGAAGATGCAAACAATCCACAGATTGACCTGTAGAGGATCGTTTAAAATTGATGTGACAAAAATATGAGTAAAGGGTAGCAGACTATCTGTGTGTCGTGTCGAATTCCCAGTATGGAACGGACATCCCATGAGTAATCTACTCATGGATGGAGAGACAGGCGCCAGCTTCTGTTGGGATGGAGCACCAGAAAGTAGAAGTCTGACTTGGCTCCGTGACGCTCTACAATCATATGACTGGGAACTACGGTTTAAAGTGGATTCCGAACCACTACAAACATCCATGGTGCCGCCAGGACTCGAACCCGAAACCTATGGCACCGAGTGCCAGAGCGTTAGGCATTCGGCCATTCTGTCTGTAGATCAACTTTGAAAACGATGAATTTGCTACATGTATGTCGTTTGTGGTTGCAAATGACTTCAGATCAAAGTGTTCGGCAATTGAAAACAACAGCAACATACCTTAATGATGGTGATAGAAAAAAATGTTAAAAGTTAAAAAAACTTTTTGAAATTCTTAATCATTACAGGGCAATAATTAGGTATCAAGTATGAATGATTATTTATCCAAAGAAAGCTTAAATCTAGATGAAATAATTAGTGAGTTATTTACACATATTTAATTAAGGATAATAAGTAGGATTATGAACAGCAAAATAAAATAAAGCCTTTTTTTAAAGAATTATTTCAATCTTTCAGACTGCATTTTTAAAATCAATCTGTTTTCTTAACACACTTTATTATCTCATTCTCTTTTAAAAGTTGGATTTCTCAATTATTCTGAGAAAAAAGACTGCAAAATTTAAAAAAAAAAAAAAAAAAAAAATTTGCAACACTATGGTGTTCGTAAATTTTAGGTTTGTATTGTAATTCTTTTTATTTTTCTGCAAACACGTCTATCTAATTTTAATATGTAAAATAAGAGGTTTTTTTATTGCAACGTTTGGTTTTCTCTGAAATATGGTATTGGTATGAATGAGACGGCAAACATGCAAAGATTTATTTAAAAAATAACATTTTTATTTGATAAATTTTATTTAATTAATGTCATTAAATTTAATTATTATTATTATTATTTATTATATTTAATAATATATTTATTTTATTTTATTTCATTCGAGGGAGAAAAGTATTTTTTAAACTTTCTATGGAAACTAATAGTATTATTTAATTAAAAGTAATGTTTAATTAATAATTAATAGTAACAGTTAATATTCTTGTTAATATTAACATCGTCTGTACATTGTTTGAGCTCTTACTTCCTTCGAAAACATATTCAAGAATATTTCCAAAACTCTATTTTAATTTAAGAAAAATGATATTTTAATTAAAATTGCTAGAACTGCTAAATTAGAAATGCTATTTTAATTAAAAGTAATGATTAATTAATAATTGATTAGTTCGAATATTTCCAAAACTCTATTTTAATTTAAGAAGATAATGAAATAAAAAATATTCACGCACTAAACAGGTTTTCTTGAAATGCTTATTTAAAAATAAATAAAACTTCTATTAAAACTATAAATATAGTTGGAATTCATTTGTTTAATTAATATTAAATAAAAAACACACACATTTTTGTATACAAGCACAAGAAATACAAAACTGGTAGATCCTACACAGAACTTATAGGATCGTAATTACATTTAATCATTCTTATCATACCTGTCATCCTAAAGTTGTTTTAAGTTAGAAAGAGCAATTTAACCTCTATATTATATCATTAAGTTTCTATAAACGTAAAAAAAAGTCATCAATAAGATAATTTCTAGAAAATAAATAATGATCACAATCGTAAAAATATTAATTGTATCAAATAAAAAAATTATTTAAAATTCATAGTAACAATGAATAATAAACACTGCACATGTATTTCTATGAAAGATTAAACAGTAATTAGGAATATTGTTGAAAGTTTAATTTTCGTCAAATACAAATGAAAAAATATTAAGTCTCTGTATTGCCAGCTGTATTAGAACAACAACAAAGAAAAAAAACAATTGTTTGTTTGTTTGTTTTATTATCCAACTTCTTTAAACATAAACAAAGTTGTTTTTAAAAGAATTTGCTTATATTATAAGTTTGATCAAACTGTGTAAAAAAAAAAAAAGTCACCAATAGGATAATTTTTAGAAAATAAGTAATGATCATCATTGTAAAAATATTAATTAACCGCTTCAAATCAAAAAATTATTTAAAATTCATAGTAGCAATGGATGATAAATACTACATATGCAAAAGTAGTTATGAATATTGTTGAAAGTTTAATTTTCGTCAAATACAACGGAAAAAAGATTTAGTCTCTGTATTGCCAGCTGCATTAGAACAACAACAACAAAAGAAAAAAACCCAATTGTTTGCTTGTTCTATTATGCAACTTCTTTAAACATAAACAAAGTTGTTTTTAAAAGAATCTGCTTATGTTATAAGTTTGATCTACCTGTGTAAAAAGAACAATAACTAAAAAAATATGTAACTTAAAATTGTTAGTTTATAACTTCAAAAATAATTTGTTTGGAAAACGGAAAGTAGTCCTTTCTAATTTGTTTATCTAAATATATCCGAAACGAAATTTTGTGCGCGGCCCCTTAATGCAAGGACTAAATCCACGAGTTGGGTTGGGTTGGTGTGGGGAATGTGAAAGATTGAATAAAAATAGTAATAACAGCAAAGGTAAAAACTTTCTAACCCGGATCTTACTCAGGATATGAAATTACGCTATGAAGTTCAAGGAGAATGCTATTCTTTTTTCGGATGAGGTAATTTTTGGATATTGTTACACTTGATAACCTGTAGCTATTTAATATGCGGTTACATTTCGAACAATTTTCAAATTTTACTTTTGAGAGACCCGAGGGGATATCCTTCGTATTTTCTTTTCTCAGAAAACCGCAAATGGATGCTGAAACTTCTCAAAATTATAAAATTCTTTTTCTAATATAATAACGCCCTTCAGCATAATATAGAGATTTTTTTTTTCAAATTGACTCTGTTACTTACAAATTTGTAATTCTTTAATCAAAATGAAGTAACAAAAAGTTTATGAAAATTAATAACTCCTTTTATCCGATTTTTGAAGTCCAGTAGACAGCGCCTTGAGTTTCCTAACTTGAGAACTGGGTTTGAAACCGAGAACTGAAGGCGTACCAAAAGCTCCGATGTCTACGATAAAGATTGATAAATCCGTAGATGAGAACGTCCTTCTTTTATGCAGAAAGAGAAGGAAAGGAGGGTGCAAATCCCGTAGATACCATCCATGGAAGTGTTTATAATATGCGGCAGCAATGGAGCAGTCTCTTCCTTCCTCAACATGTGCACCCTGGTTAACGCTGAATTTACTGCCTTAGTGACAAACGATCTATATTCAAAAACAACAAACAAATTCTTTGAATTGATAACTCATTTTTACTTCTTAAATTTAGATTTTAATGACACAATTAGTAAATAGATAAGATGTTTAAAACTCTACATTCTCCTTTTTAGACTCCTCTAAAGATTTTTAAAAAACTTCAATATGGAACTAAATTCCAGAGTGGAGAAAAAGAAAACAGTACCGCTTGTTGAGCTTTTCTTTGCTTAAATAGCATAAAAAATCTTATTTTGTATTTAAACTAATAATTGTTTTCAATTAGTTATTGTTTCAATCATTAGTTATTGTCCCATTACAAAACTAAGACCGAATAAATAAATAAATTTATATATTTATATACTAATTTTCATGTATATCGTTTGAACAATATATATTAGATTAAATGCTGCAGCTCCATCTGGTGTCAAGCAACAATAAAGTGGATAGCGTGAACCTATTTTCCATATCGAATATATATTATTACCAATTTTCATAGTGATTGGTTGAACGGTATAGAAGTTGATATACTGCAGCACCATCTGGTGGCGACTTAAAACAAAGGGGATAGCATAAAAACACTCACCATGTTTTGCCAAACACACACAAAAAGAATTTCATCAAAATCGGTCAAGTCGTTTAGGAGGAATTCAGTGATAAACATATGTACAGAAGAATTTATATATAATTTTTAATTTAAACAACTAAACGTAGTACGTATTTCCTTTGTGGTACACAGTGTTTCAATGTAAGATGTCCCCCCAAGCAAGATCCCCATTCAAGAAAGATGTCCTTCCCCCAAATAAGAATTATCACCAGACACTTTGTAAATTTTAAACGCCTTTTAACCGCGAATACGTATTTAATAATAAATTGAATAGATATTTTAACACATCTAGGCCAGCTGAATTACAGATTATTGTACAGTATAAATAAGAAGACATAAATATAAATGAACGATATCAAAAATCTACATTGACTTCATCTTTTTGCTTTTCAAACACTTCTTTTTTAAACATATATCGCTGTGTTCATATTTTATGCACGCCACGATTTTATTTTGCACTATAGCATTGCAGTGCATATTTTAAAATTTGTTACACTTGCAGAGTATTAAATCAGAAAGAAATAAAAAAATCTTCTTTTTAGTACATTTTAAACATATTCTTACTACGTATACGTATTTAGTAATAAATAGAACAGAATAAATAAATACTCTAATACAATTAGCTCTGCGAAATTTTACGTATACGTATTTAGTAATAAATACAATAGAATAAATAAATACTCTAATATAATTAGCTCTGCATAATTATATAGCTGTATTGTATGAACAAGAAGACAAAAGCTTAAAAGAACGATATCAGAAAACTACGTAGACTTAATCTTTTTGCTTATCTGCAATTTTTGTTTGAAGTAAATCATATTATTGCATGATGACGTTCAATACAATAGATGTTTTAAAACTTGTTACACTTGAGGTGTGAACGTAATTTTTTAAATCAAAATATAAAGAAAAATCTTCTTTTTAGTACTTTGAAAGCGAACACTTAGCAACAAAAATAACTTCCGACTTTCTCATATAATTGTCTTAAATCTAAGTGTTAAAATGCATTGTTAAAATACAGGGTGATTATAAATAAAGTCCCACTTTCAAACTGCTGTAAAAAAAGAACTATTCGTCACAATGAGTTCAAATTTGAAACCTGAAGGTACTTGAAAAGGGGGAAACGGTATGGCACCAAAAAAAATTCCAAAAAAGTTCCACCGATTTTTCCCATCCAACTGGGTATGACCTTGCCGTGGTGAATGGGCTTTCCACTAACAGTGTCACAACTGTTGAATGACTTGGAAGTCCTTTTTTCCGTCAAAAATCCAAACAAATCAAGTACATTGAACACTATAGTTTGTTTAATATGCAACTCATGCCAAATACATAAATAAATAAATTGTCATAAATAAATAAATTGTCATTTCGATTCAAAATAACATTTTCTTTATGACGCTTACAGCGCCATCTATTAATACACCTTGGAACTTTTTTGATGCCATACTGGTTCCCCCTTCTTCAAATATCTTCAGTTCAAATTCGAACTCATTCTGACGAGTGGCTCTCTTTTTACAGCATTTTGAAAGTGGGACTTTAAATATAATCATCCTGTATATTACCTATATCTTGTATATATCTTGCATTAGTCTCAGTATCTAGTACACCTTGTCTATTATCCATATCTTATGTAATCAGTGCATCTCTGGTATTGCTTACTATCTATATCTTACATACCCTCCATATCTTATTCATGCATCCTTGTTATAAATAATACTCTCAAGAGCCAAAACATTATGACCACCTGTCAATAACGAGTTGGCCCACCTTTGGCGCGCAACACAGCTTCAACCCGCCTTGGCATGGATGCCCCAAGTCCTTGGTAGATGGCCGGAAATAGATTGTACCAGATGTTTAAGCAACGGTCACGAAAAGGTGGTCTTTGAACTCTGAGCTGCCGTCCCAGGACATCCCAAATGTGTTCTATTGGATTGACATCCGGTGAGTTAGGCGGCCAGGAAATTAACTGGAATTCAGCATCATGTTCCTGGAACCACTCCAACACAATTTTAGGCTTGTGACAAGGGGCGTTGTCCTGTTGGAACATTCCATCTCCAGCTGGAAAAACAGAGGCCATGTAAGGGTGCAACTGGTCCGCAATGATGTTCAGATACCCTGCAGCATTCATGGTCTGCTCTACCACAACCACGGGTCCCAGAGACGCCGAAGATAACGTTCCCCAAAGCATAATACCGGCACCACCGGCCTGTGTATGACCTATTGTACATTGAGGGAGCAACTATTCGTCTGGAAGACGGCGTATCCTGACACGGCCATCGGCGTGATGAATGACAAACCGTGATTCATCTGACCAGGCAACTCTCTCCCACTGATCCATGGACCAGTCACGATGTTCCCGGGCCCAGCGCAGGCGCAGTTGGCGATGACGCTTGGTCAGCAAAGGCACACGAGTGGGACGTTTGCTGCGTAGCCCCATAGAGTCCGATGAACAGTGTGCTCCGATACTATTCTACTTGGCCCTGCATTGTATTGGGCTGTCAGCTGAGCCACTGTCTGGCTCCGGTTTTGCTTCACCATGCGAGACAGTCTCCGACAACCTTTTTCTTTGATAGCGTGTGGACGTCCAACACCATGTCGTCTACTGCTGGTTTCACCGTCATTCCTCCACTTTGCACAAGTACTAACAACTGTAGATCGCGAACAACCCACGAGTCGTGCAGTTTCGGAAATACTTGTTCCGATCCTTCGAGCCATTACAATCTGCCCTCTGTCAAAGTCGCTTAGATCCGAAGCCTTTTCCATCACACACAGAAGTAAGTGAAAGAATGATTTTTCAGACTCTCCAGCAGCAGTTAAATACCACTTCCACCTGATCACGTGCCTTCCACGTCATCCAGGCGAGTTCATTGCAAAATGTAGGGGTGGTCATAAAGTTTTGGCTCTTGAGTGTAGATATCTGGTGTCTTGTATATATCTTAAAATCGATTTAGTTTATTTATATAGTATCAGCATTAGTATCTATTTCTTGTTACCATCTATATCTTGTATAGTCCGAGCATCCCTGGTACGTTTACCATCTATATCTTATATTTCAACTTAAAAAGGTTGACTTCAAATTCAGTGGTTAAAAAATAAGAGCTATTCTCTAGAAAGTAATTGGGAATTGAGCTAAAGGTTTTTAAGTGAGTGAGAGTTTTTAGTATCTCTATCATATTAGTTCCTTTTTAGTCACATCAAGTTGTAAATTGACTCTTCATTTTATACACTTCCTTTTTTTCCCATTCAGTAGACTGATGAAAGCATGGATAAAAAAAAGTCATTTGAAACATCGTCGAAAAAGATAAGACAAAAAAAATGTTAAAAAGAAAAAAAAGGAGAAAAAAGAACTTTAAAAATGCAGTAAAAGATAAAGGAAAAGGAATATTCCAGATGATAAGATTTGAGTAGTTGTGAAAATAAAAATGTTACAAAATACGAGGTTAAAAACCTTGTCCACTTTTTTTATATATTTGAGTTAAATTTAGAAATAATTTAGTCAATTCAAGCAACATAAAATGACTGTTTCTGTAAATTACTGTTTCGTGATTTGAAGCATTTTAGTTTATTACTTTAAACATAGAAGAAAAGCAAATTTTTATTCTCCAATATTCCAAATGGGAGAATGTTACTAATAAAATGAAGGCAATTGAGACATAAACTTTTCCATAAAAAAGAAGACAAACGACTTATTTAAAGAATAGAGTTCAAAAGATAATTTACTAGTATTAATAATTAAAACTTGACTACTGATTAAACATCCAAGACATAAATGTAAAAAAAAAAAAAAATGGAATTATCTAATATACTTTTTTTAAATTTATTTTTAAAGAATATCTACATCCTGTATAATCAGTGCATCTCTGGTATGTTAACTATCTATATCCTGTATAATCAGTATATCTCTGGTATGCTAACTATCTACGTATATCTTGTATAATCAGTGAATCTCTGGTATTGCTAACTATTTATATCTTGCATACCCTCCATATCTTGTTCGTGCATCCTTGGTATAAATAGTAAACATACCAAAATATAGGTATATATCTTAAATTTGTGCTAAAAAAAGTAAATAGTTATAGTAGTAGTATACTAATTATAGTAGTATAATATTTATATAGTAAATTGCAGTAGTATAATAGTTCTAATAGTTTTATTATGATATTTATCCCAAAAGTTTAAATTGGTCGATGTAGTTTTGTTTCTATTACGATTATAATCATAAAACTATAAGGTTTTTTTTTTATTAATATTACATCATTACAGAAAAGACCGTGGAAAGAAAGCTTCAAACACATTACAGAAGTCATCAAGAAAAACAATTAAGTAAGAAGAAAGAAACGAGGTTTTATATGATTTTTATTAAAGAAAAGTATCGGAAATGTAAATAATTATGCAAAAATTGTTAAATTTTGTAATTTAATTGTTCTTCCTCGGTTTTAAATGATAGCATTAATTTATTCATTAATCGTACATGAACTGAAATAAGCTTAACTAAATAAACATAATGCTGAGAAAAATATCAAAAAGGGGCATGTAAATGCTAAGAATAAATAAAAATAATGCTGAGAAAATATAAAAAGGGATAAATAAATGCTAAGAATAAATAAAAATAATGCAAGAAAAAATTATTAAAAAATTATAAACGTTGACTTTTCTAATGTTTTATTATGATATTTATCCTAAGGTTTAAATTGGTTGATATAGTTTTATTTCTATTACGATTATAATTATAAAACTATAATTTTTTTTATTAATATTATATGATTACAGAAAAGGCCATACAAAGAAAGCTCCAAACACAGTACAGAAGTCATCAAGAAAAACTGGTTAGCATTAAAGGCTATCATCATTAAAAAGGTATTTATAAGAATAACGACGAAGGACTGAAGTAAAACAAAATGCGAGTTTAGGAAAAAACTCTTTCTAAACGACAATTTAATGTTTACACGTATATAATTATCTATTTTACTATTTGAGTGGCTTTTTATTAATCAGTTCATAGAAATGCTGCATAAAGCATGAAGATTATGATAATTTTCCGATTTAAAAACTGCGAATAAACGCCAAATGTTGTCCGGAACAGCCAAACATGTCTGGCGAGTGAATTTTTCTCACGTTTCGGAAGATATGAGAGCGATAACAGATTTCCAAGGAATGACCGATCATCGAAGTAAACAGAAAACTTTGACAGTTTTGAATATAAGTTAAATGATTAGAAGTTTGAGTGGGTCCTTCCCTGGATTTTCATTTAAACTTGAAGCTTTTAGTCTTTTAGGCTGACAGCTAATTTTCTTGATTTAACAGATTTCCTATTACAAACTTAACATTAAACCCTGAAAATGCGATAACATACTCCAGGGTTGCCATGTTCTTTTTTTATGAAGTATTTGCTTCAAAACGATGTAGCAATTCAGAAGCAATAAAGATACATATCTTTTGTTAATTTTTTTTATGGAAATGAACACATTAATTTTTGTTTTGTCCTAAATTTTGAAATTTAAGATTGGTTTAAAATGAAAATTAATAACTAAGAAATTGAATTTAAAAAATTAAAAATATAATAAAGTATAAATTTTTAGTTATTCATGTTATGTGTATATAAAGGGACTATTTACTTTTTTCCCCCTTGAAACGGGACATCTAGTTTTAGGTTAACGTATGTGTATTCAAAAAATGCATATTTCTTTACAGTTTTTATATTTTAACGAAAAGTACAGGAATGAACAGGTGAAAGTAAATAATTTAGATATTTTCTTGAAAAATAAATTTGCTTAAGTATCTTTGACGTTGATTTCGAATAAGAATGAAATTTTTGGCAGGATTTCTTCACATTTATTTGGTAATTACAAAGGTTTTAAGAACTGCGACCTTCAAACAATGTTTTTATACTCGTCCACCGTTTATTCATAAGGGGAAAGTCTCTTTCTACTGGAGTATTAGTACCAGGCAGACAAACTATATTTAATAATTATACGAAAGTTGATACGATTGAAATTATTGATGTGAAAGCGTTTGAGCTATTCTACTTAATACTTATATAAGTGTGAGATGTAGGTTAACAAACATGCTTATGTAAGTGTGAGATGTAGGTTAACAAACATGGATATATAAGTATGAGATGTAAGTTAACATACATGATTACATAAATGTGAGATGTAAGTCGATATGATTCAAATTATTGGTGTGAAAGTGTTTGAGCTATTCTACTAACATACTTACAAAAGTGTGAGATGTAAGCTGACATACATGGTTACATAAGTGTGAGATGTAAATTAACATACATGATTACATAAGCGTGAGATGCAAGTGAATATGATTCAAATTATTTGTGTGAAAGCGTTTAAGCTATTCTACTTAAATAATTGCATAAGTATGACGCCCATAAGCTATTATCACCGTAATACTAGACGTTACAGTCGAACTTTTTTATTTTTAAGTACTTAAAAAAAATTATACCGTGGTTTGCTCTCTTTCTGAAAATAGGATATTTTGACATCCCAAAGCTGTAAGGGATGGTTCCTTTAATACGAGGTGGTATTTTTTAAAATGGAACATATCGTCACATTGTAAATACACGGAAATATAACTGCATAATTTTTTTTGCTATGCCAACCTAAAGAATAGTAATAATTATCTTTTCTTAATTTAAAATCAATAGTTAAGATTCGTAAAATTACAATTTAATATTATTTCCTACAATGCAAACTAAACTAAAATAAAATACCTAGTTTGTTTCATCACTGTTGTAAAGGTTTATAAATATGCAAATCCTTGCATGGAGTTTTATGAGGTGTTTCTGAGTTAATAAAAATAACAATCTTATATAAATGTTAAATATATTATGTTTAAAATTTAGAATTTGATCTTTATACCTGTTGGAAAAAAAACCTTTCTCTTCTAAAACTCTTTTATGTTACGTTCGAAATTACAACGAACAGTGAAAGTATAATAAAAATAAAAAATAAAATTAAAAACATAAATAAAAAATAAATAATAAATAAGCAAACGATCTGAAATTGGAAGGCTGCGTATATATACATATAAAAAAAATTAACGAGCTGACAGTTTAAAAGCTTCAAAGAAAATTCCGTCTGCAATTTTATTAATAAATGTTTCTGAAAAAGAAAGCAAAAAGAAAGAATACGGGAAAGAGGGGAGGGCAGGAAAGCTTTCTTTATTTCTCAAACCTACTGCAAAAGAAAACAGGTTCTCGTTCAAGAGATACTCAGTTATAAAAGACCACACCTTTCATTTTTTTGACTCACTCCTTAAACCATTCTTTCATAAGTAAGTACCTACCCATTCCGAATTCATGGTGAAAAAAAAGAAAGAGTGAACTGTTCATCAAAGAGAAAGACACCTTTTCTTGTATTCCTACTGCATACTGCAGATTTCCTTTCCTTTCCAATGCACACTATATCAAAGTCGATTAATGTGAACTTTTGTTTTTGTTTTTGGTTCCTATGTGACCCGCGGCGACTGCTCCAAAATAATGAGGGGGAGGGAGACAAAATGAAATGCATCTGTGCAACATTATTGCATACATTTTCATAAATAGTTCTTTTAGCTCACTTTATTGACCAGCGAGAATGCCAGTTATTGTTGTTTGCCATTCTTTCCACACTTGCCAAAACTACAATTGCTCTTATTAGAGTTGCAAATGAGGTATTCATAAACTGACCAGACAAGCGTATGCTTTTAAAGGATTGGTAGTTTCCTCCTTTGCAAATAAACATACACTCGTAGATTAAAATGTCCATAGGCAATGGAAATGTAGAATGAATTTATTTGTTGTTTCGTGCCTGGTTCAATTTATTACTAAAAATAACTCTTGATATTATTTCCTAAGTGATTTATCACTGCAAATCTATCAAAGCAAAATAATTTCATAGAGTATCAATAAATTCTTTTTTAAAAGACAGAGAATTAAAATATTAAAAGTAGAAAGCAAAGGATTACAAAAATTCATATTTCAAAATTAAGAATATCTTCCTTTAAACGTTATTTAAAAAAAAAATCACAATTATTTCAAAATTTTAGTGTAACAATTATTAGAGTTATAGGCTTTATCAAAAAAAAAAGTTGAAATATTTCTAATAAGAATAATTTAGTTAGTTATGAAAAAGTCGTGTAACCAAAAATAATAATGGCAGGGTGCAAATTGTTACAAGAGAATTTCGTACATCACTATAATTTACTTACAGATCTAATAACATAAAAGACCAAGGACATAGACTTCTCTCTCCGCAGTATTGCCATAAACTTTTCAATAGTTTCTACTGCTATCATAAACTATTCCATTATTGCCAACTATACCACTCTCCATAAACTATTGCGATGCCAAATTTCAAGAGTCATTTTCAAAACAGTTCGAACTTTACAAAAAAAAATAAAAATAAAAATAAAAATAAAATAAAATACCGTGGAATTGTCAACAAGCTAGTTTTGTTGTAACTAATATTTCAAAAACTTCTTGAAACTTCCAGAATACATTGGTTGCTTGTTTCAAATTTCGGCTAAGGAAATTGCATGTTGAACGATATATGATCTAAGATATATTTGGAAGAAAAAGTGTTTTTGTATTATATTTCTGCAATTGCAATGTAATTTCCAGTATTTAATAACAGTAGTACTCATTGCAAAAAGATATTTTAATTAATAAATAACTTATTATTTTTTTAATTATTAATTAATTATATTTATAATTGATTAATTAATTTAAAAAATATAAATTATTCATTTATTTTACAATATATTTTTAATTTCATTATTTAAATATATAAATTTCATAATTATTGAAATTTTAATTCATTTAAGTTAAATGTTTATAATGTTAATTGCTCAAAATTTATTCTTTCAAATTATCATTTCTAGTTTATCATTCCAATCTGAATTTAAAATGCTGATAAATCAATTTAATTTGTTGTCTAAACTATTATAATGCGTTAAATGCAGATAGTTTTATTTCTCCATCAATACATTTTTAAAAGTTAAAATAAATAAAGTTCTGCATTTAAAAATTATAAAAAATTTCAGATTTCTAATAAAAAGATAAAAGTAGAAACTATTGAAATTTTTAACTTCAGTAAGGTTTTTTACCTTTAATTTGTATTCTAAGATCCTAGATCAGGCGTGGCCAACCGAAATGATCTTGCTGGCCACTATGGAAATCCATCATAACTCTGCGAGCCGCATATAAAATTATATATCCCCATATTAGATTTAGACTCACTATAAACATTGAAACATAATGAGTTAATGTGTTTACTATTATACTTACATGTAAGCACAGATAATATAATAATAATGATACTAAACACACGTTGTAAAGAAATATAGAACACTAAAAAGGAAATATAAAAAATATAAACGAAATAAAAAAAATGAAATCATTAAAAAATATTTATTTTACTAGTGCGTTGTTTGTTTCCCCACTCTTTCACTTAGCTTTTGCACATCGATCTCAATTTGGGTATTTGCACATCGTAATTGTGTTGCGTCCGTTATGTTTGGGCGTGTTTTGTGTTTGATCAAGTTCATTTTTGAAAAAAACGATTCGCAGGTGTAAGGTGAACCAAAAGCGCTAACAACTTGTACTAAGAGTCTGGTTTGCTCTGCTATCAACAATCAACTGTGCGTATCTAGGGATGGTCACTGCGACACTGTGGTCACTTAAAGTGAAACATAGAACATGTTATATTAAATGTTCCAAGATGCCCGTGCATCATGAGCTCGCACGATAAAATTGAATTATTCTGAGCTCATAACCGTAAACTCATCTATAAAACAGGCAATATCTGTCCTATATTCGCAAGAATAATATTTGAAAAGAAGAATATATTTTTATCATCATTCGACAGTTAATTTTTTGAATCTATGGATGCACACAAAGTATTTTTTTAATACATTGGTTTTCACTACTTTCAACATTCTAAAATCAATGTATTTTGTGAAACTGTGATAAATCTCATTGTCTGGAAAAATATTCAAGGCGGCCGCGGGTTGGCCACCCCTGAATCAGATCCTCATTTTTCCTGCTATGAAAGCCAGAAGCTAACAAAACAAAATATTTGCTTGCTTTTAAAAATTAAAAGATATGACATAAAATAAAAATTTAATTTAACCACTGCGTTTTAAATAATATCAGTATGAGATCAATACTTAATTTTATTTCATTATTTAGAAAAATTGAAAAAGTAGCAATCTCTGTTTATCATAGGTCAACAAAATAAATGCATGTATTCGCCAAGCTCCAATGTCCTGAAACGTAATAAAATATTTAATTCTTTTCCCGTTTCTAATGTTATATTTCACTGTTAATGGACCACTCACAAAAGTACAGAAAATGCCATTCATACATTTTGAGAATTTCATCGGATTGAAAAAAGAGATTTAAGGTGAAATCAAAATCTTGGCAATGCAAATGCAGAAGGGGTAAAAGGAAATATTTCAGAAAATATATGATTTAACACATATAAGCTACAAGTAATTTAAAAGTTGTAGCTACATTTGTCTGAAAGATATTTTGGAACTAGCACATAATGACAAATAAAAACAAGGCGATGAATCCTTATTTTATAAAATCTATGGCTAAATCTACTTAAAAGAAAGAATAAAAGGCATCAAATATTTCAGAAAATATGTGATTTAGCACATATCAGTCACATTTAATTTAAGAATGGCTGAATTTGTCTGAAAGAGAGGTCTTTTGTGCTAACTGACAATAACCAATAGCTTGGAGAAATTTAAACAAGGCGATGAATCATTACCTTCAAAATCTATAGCTACGTTTACTTAAAAGAAAGAAAAAAAGCGTTAAATCTATCGGTTTTGTCGCAAAAACAGGAGGGAAAACCCGAGCAAATTATTGTTAGGATTTCGACGCTTAGTTACAATCGACCCAAAATCACTTCCAATAATGTTTTACATGAAGCACAAAGGAATAAAGAATGATTCTGCTCAACGCTGTTTCTATCACACAAATATTTTCTTTTGCATTTCATCAAAACTGTTACTTGTACTAACGATTTCCGATTCAGTAACAGGTTTTTTTGGTTTGCTTGTTTTTCTCAATTCTTATTCTAGATGCTACGTTGTATTTAGCTGCATTATTTCCAATTTTGTAACGGTAACAAGTTAGCGAATACGGCCCAATTACAGGCTTCAGGTAAAAAAAAAAACTATTCTTTCTGTGTAATAGTTTACGGGAAAGTTTCGATCCAATTTTTGTCTGAAGTAATGTTTATGTCGTGTTGCTCAGTTGTGACTGTAAATTACGATGTATCGGATTCGTTGGAATACAATAACAAATTCTTGATTAAATAGACTAATGCTTGAAATTTTAAATAAAATAAGTAATTTGACAGCAAAAATTACATAGATTTTGACAGGTTTTAATGATTATTTTATGTTGTGTGCTACGTGCGACAACTTTAAGTTATATTATTTTTCTTTTTCGAAAAGAAAAAAAAAAAAAAAAGAAGATATCTGCCACAGAAAAATTAAACAAATGACTAATAGTTACTTTAATGCACAAATGCTTGGAATGACTTTTTGAAACTTAATTTTCTTTTCTTCTGTCATGCGAGTAAACTTGATATGTAAAACCGACCGCTTTCAAAAACGAAATACTGGATAGTAAATGTGATAGCCAGGCATTCTAGGGGGACGGCGGCCTGATGGCCAACTGGCTAGAGTTCTGACCGTTGATACCACAGGCTCCAGATTCGAATCCTGGATTTTGTTGTTTTATATGGATATTTGTTAGTGGTTTGGAATCCACTTTAAACTGTAGATCCCGGTCTGTTTATCTCCTCGAATGCACAAGATGACCGTAGAGAGACAAACCAAACGTAGGGGGAGTTTTACAAGTTTTCTCCCATACGACACTCAAACGTAGATTATGTTACTCCTGTCACGCATATGACCCTTTGATTTTCTCTTGCAGGTGTAGTGTAGAAACTCTGCCCTTGGGTAAAGCTTAGACTTTTATAATTCCTTCCATGGTATCAATCGCAAATAGCGAAAGCAAAGTAATTAATTTTTTTATTAAAATTGATCAAATTATTTTAATTTTAATGAACTTTTTATTAAAAATAATGAAATTAATTTTTTTTGTTAAATTCATCATTAATTAATGTTAACGTTAAATTCATTTTGTAATGTTCATCATTATCAGTGGCGTGTCAACTTTTTAGTTGACAACTCTAAAAAGGATCACCTACCGTCCTGTACAGAATCATGCCTCACAATCGGGGTAGAGTTGTCAATCCTACGCCCAACGCTCTACGGTCATATTAAACCGGGACCTACGGTTTAAAGTGGATTCCGAACCACTACAAACATCCATGGCACCGCCGAGACTCGACCTGTGGCACCGAACTCTAATCTTTTCCCCTAATTTTTTACCGGGTGATGGCAAAAAAAATTATAATAATTTAAAAATTAAAAATGATTAGATATTTTTATGAATGATTATTTATTATTAATAAGAACTAGGTTTAAAATTTGACAAACTTAATACTATTAATTTTTTTATCTTGTGCAACAGGACGCCCATTAGTTTTTACCAGTAATAAAAAACATTCTCGACTTAAAAACCAAGCAAGCGATTTTTTAATTAAATAGAGGGATACCAAATATTTGTTCACTTCAGTTCTTGGAATCACAACTTTCAAAAAGAAAGAATAAATAAAGTTTTAGCTGTTATGTATCGTGAAAAAAGCATGAAAAAAAATAGAGTGTTGAAATTCGAAGAAGGCGTGGTAAAATGCATTAATATGTTTGAATACAAAAAAAAAATTAATTCAGGTACTTGCTATTAAACTAATATCAGTAATTTCCTTTATCAAAGATTTCTGTACCCACTATCTAATTCTATTGATATTAATGTAACCAAGATAAACATTAGCCGTAACCCAACACGTTAATCGTTATAAAACGGCGCAATTATTGCTTGCAATCAGTTATAGAAACAATCACAAGTGCCCGGAGTGTTGTTGTTTGTTGCACCCTTATCTCGGCGATCCAACCTTATTAAAAAATCCGAACGAAACATATAATTTTGATGTCTCCTCCCCAAGCGTCATCTATTTGAGAGGGTGCACCTCCCACAATACTGCGAGTAATTAGAGGCCGCTTGTCAAGGCACCCAGGAGATCAGGGGATGGTGTGCTGTTTTAGTGTGTGGAACGTCCCATGTACTTGTAACACAATAATGATGCTACAAGCAACCGATTGGAAAAAAATGGGCGTCTCCTTGACATTGAGTTCGAGTGAGGTGGCAATGACTGGTATTTATAGGAATGGGGGAAACGTGGTGCATGCAAAGAAGGAAACCCGATCAAAGAAACCCGAAAATAAAACCCAATTCTTTTGATAAATTTGACTTGCCCTGCGATCCCCGTGATTGGAGTTAGAAGATGCTTGGAAATGCTATCCCTTCGCCCAGGGGGTTTCATGTCATTGCTTGACCCCAGGTCACTCGAATTCAGACTTGGGTGTGGTCTCTCCGCAACCGTCACGGAAGGGAGGGCTGCGAAATTACAGACGAGGAAACAGTGGGCAGCAGATATTTGATGAGCAATTGGAGAAGAAAACCCACCAAAAATGAGGGGTGATACAAGTAAACAGGCTTTCACTCGATTCATTTTTTTTTTCAATATGTCGTTGTTCCAATCATTCTTCCAGTTGCCCGCGAGCGACTTTCTGCTCTGAGACTGCGAGAAGGTTTTTCGTGCTCGTATTCAACTGTTCATCAGCTATCTCTGCACGTACGCAAAGAAACTCGCGAAACGTGGGAATTAAGGAAGAAGAGTGAGAAACTGTGCATTTTGGAAATAGCTGGGTGTTTGTAGCATTAGCTTCTTCCAGCCTGCATTGAAATGAAAACCGGATCGAACGGCCAACAGAAATAACGTTTGCTCAATATTCCATTAAAAGAAATATTTGTCTGGTGCACAGTAGAAATGATTCAAATTGTTTTTGTTGAATATAATGAACACAAGCCCATCTTTACAGTAGAGCTATCTCCTCACGTTAAATTTGTTAATTTTCTGGGCTTAGAAGAGAAGAAAGATTTAAAATTTAGTGTTGCCTTAATAGCAAAGGAAAAATTTCCGTTTGTTGCTAACTCTGACGATTTCGAAACTATGGGAAATAAGGAAGAAGAGTAACAAAATGAGCATTTTGGAAATTGAGGGATATTTAACATCAGTTTCTTCCAAAGATAAAAGATTATATAGAAATCAAATCCTGATCGATCGGCTAACAGAAATAACGTTGCTCAATATTCCATTAAAAGAAATATTTGTCCGGTGCACAGTAGAAATGATTCAAATTGTTTTTGTTGAAAAACTCTTGCCCATCTTTACAGTAGTGCTAACTCCTCACATTAAATTTGTTAATTTTCTGTGCTTGGTTAAATAAATGCACATACAACGAGAAGTAAAATAAGTAAGATTTCAAACAGAAATACAGGAATAACAAACAATAGACAAACAGAAATAACTTTTGTCGATATTCCAGTAAAGAAGTTATTTATTTGTTACGCAGCATTCATGATTCACATCGTTTTTTGTTTAATATACAACGAAGCTCTTGCACATCTTTACAGTAGTGCTAAATCCTTACGTTAAATTTTCTAATTTCTTGGGCTTGATCAAATAAATGCATACATAGCGAGAGACAAGATTTAATTCTTTTGGTGCTAACTCTGTAGATAAAAGCAGCATTCTTTATTTATGAAGTTAATGATAGATGTTTACTGATAGGAAGATTAAGATCAGTCGGGAAAAACAATTAAATGGAATTTTTGTTCAAGAAGTCTAAACTTAATTGGAATGTTTAAAACACATATAAAAGATAGACATACCGGTTTGTATTATTTGAAAGAGACAATTTCAAAGTTTTACCTTATCTACATCAGGTTTATGTCATAGAAAAATAATAAAATAAAAGGATTCCCGCTATTGTAAAGGAACAGAAAGTTAGGGTAAACATCTCCCGTCCTTTTTTTATTAATTAGAATTGGCTCCTTTTCACGGCGCGCATTATTTAAAATACGTAAATATAATACGAAGCGATTCTGAAAAAATAGTGAAATAAATGTATGACTTCAGAAGAAGAATTTCAATTATGTTCTTACTAAAGATAAATAGTTCCAGGAATTATTATTTTGTTAGAACTCTGATAGTTTTGTATGAATATAATACAACATTACAAAAAGTTCATATAAAAAAATATTTTATTTTTTTTAATCATTTCGAAGGGAAAATATTAGGCAAGAAAATTTATTAATAGAATATAAATCCCAAACATTTAGAAAAATTAAATATACATTTATTTATAGCTAAAGAATGAACCATTTTTTTTTTTTTTTTTTTTTTTTTTTAAATCGTTGTATGATGGTAGAACTTTTTCTCTCCTCGGCATACATCGACTACAGCATAGAGTAGTAAAAGTTAACAGTAAAGATTGTTGCAAAAAATCGCCAATCTATCATTGCATATGTTAAATTGCAAAACTCTTTAATACATGCTTAAAACTAATTCTAAATGAGACCAATATATTCCAGAGTGCAAAATACGCTCATTTATTCTCTGTAACGCAAGTAAACAAAGTGGCCAGTCTCGTACAAATGAATGGCAGAGGGACCATGAAAGTGACCACCTATCACGCCACTCCTGGCAGTACCGATTATAAAATTCAAGTGAGGTGTATTATTACGTGAGGATTATGTTTTCCCCATCCTGGCAACCCTGATGCGCTGTTTATTATATTTCTACTCTATGGTTTATATGTACCTTTATTTTTTTTTCTCTTGACATGTTCTTCGAAATGGTGGGTTTCCCTCGGATACTAAACTCTCACGTCATCGAATACCAGCTAATCGAAGTCCGATCTTCTGTCTAGTTTTGTTCTTATAAATCAGTTATGTAAGCAATTTTTTTTTTGTGTGTGTATAAGCAAAATACCTATAACTATGATACCTGGTATACCAAACAATGATGCAGCTTGCCGAATTGATTTCTACTATTACACCATACCACATCACTGTGCCTAAAGCTGAGTTGACCCTGAATGATATGGGTGAAGAAGTCTGATTGGGCATATGAGACCGGGACCTAAGGCTTAAAGTGGATTCCGAACCACTACAAACATCCATAGCATCGCCGAGATTCGAATCCGAAACTTGTGGTACCGAGCGCCAGAGCGCTAGCCCTTCGGCCCCGCCTAGTTGATTCCTTTGGATTTCGAGAAAAATTAAACATATAAAAAAATATATATATATATTAATTTCTTATATCATGACAAAAAGATTTTTCTCATGTTGGCCACGATTTTGAGGTCCTTCTATATTTTAAACAACTGGCATTGGGACTGGCACTGGGAAAAAGATAAAAGAAAACACAACGAACTTATGAAAATACTCAAGTCAATCTTGAATATACTAAAATACAACATTTAAATATTCAGAAAGAAAAACATTTAAATAATACTGACATTAGAGACAAAATTCATCGTAGAAAATAGTGGTATATTTAGAATAAAAAGTTTGTTTGTTAAATTTATTTTATAAATTTAGATCGAATCATTTAAGAAGAATTTAAATGAAGTGTTTTAATAAGTAATTAATTTTATTTATGAATTATTTTAAACATGTGTTTGACAAATCGTCAAATTCAGGAGGAAAACATGTGTTTGAACCTTATATGATATTTTTGAGTTGCATAAATAAGCATATCAATTTATTATAACATCTAATTTTATTCCCTTTTGTGTTTAATGAATAATGAATGATTATTTTTTGAAAAATTGGCAATTAGTGTAGATTTTCAACTCAATTGTGAACAATAATTGTAGCAATAAATAAAAACTGCATTTAGAAGTTGATATATAGCGCAGTTTTTTTAAATTTTTCATGGAGAAAATTTTGCATCAACTGGTTATGTAAATATACCTATTTTGTGAATTCTTCAAGATCTCCCAAGAACATTATAATACTATTTTTTTGACTTCATAATGCATGAACTAATCAATCAATCGCAATGTAAGGAAACAAACCCACTCTTACATCTGTTTATTAATTTAAACACGCTGTTTCTGCCGAATTTACACTTTTGATTAATGTGGAGGACATAAATCTGTCTGAGATTTTATCTTGCTTTTCAAATCTTTAATATTTGTTCATATTTTTTAAGAATGATAAAGAGTCCTAAAAGAGAATCAATCAAACAGACTCATTATATTTTTAGCAGAAAAAAAAGTTAAATATTAAAATAAACTTTTATGATAGTGAACCCTATTTTTTATTATTTAAACTAAGCTACACTGTTGGTTAAAAGAGCTATTTTTTCCTCTTAGAAATCGGTATGCATATGAAGCTGTGTTAATAAGCTGATGCTCATAACAGGAAACCTAAATACATATTTGAAAAGTTTCAGGACAAATTATGTGCGTCTTGAATTTGCAGTTTGAATACAAATACGCACAATTAGAAAGAAAGAAAACGCTTTTGAAAAATTCTGGTTCCCACAGTTAAACATTTTTTTTTTTTTTTTGCAAAAACTCATGCACAATGTATTTTATTCAAGATATTTAAAAATGTGGATTTTGAATTCATTTTATAATATGTATATTAGCATTAAAATAAACCAGACTCTTTTGAATAGACGATTATTATATTGCGTGAAAAAAAATTAAATACACTCAAACCTGTTTTTATGCGATCCTTTTTTGGGCATTTTATTTTGTGAGTGTGTGTGTGTGTGTGTGTTATATAAAAAAATCTTTGCCAAATGCATAGTATAAATAAAGATTAATTAAAGTATGAAAAAAAGAACACAACAGCAGATGGCTATCAAAATAACATGCAAATTAAAAAGAATGCAACAGATGGCCCACCCGATATTATATCATCACATTACCACGAATTTCATTACAGCATCTTCAAGTGACGAAAATGATTTTGAACCAGTTCTCCACAAGAAAATCTTGACTACAATGAATAGTTTGAAATGCACAGTTTGGAATCTATAGGGGGATTATAATTAATCTTTGCCACTTTAGTACCACTTTCAAAATGCTGTAAAAAAAGAACCCTCGTCACAATGAGTTCAAATTTGAACTGAATATATTTGAAGAAGGAGGAAACGGTTCGGCATCAAACAAAAAGTTCCAAAGTGTATCAGTACATGGCACTGCAAGCGGCATAAAGAAAGTGAATGCGGCTGCCAGTGATATTTTGAATCGAAATGACAACGTATTTGGCATCAGTTGCACATTGAACTAACTGTAGTATTCAATGTGTTAGATTGTTTCGGTTTTTTGACGGAAAAAATGACTTCCAAATCATTCAACAGTTGTGACACTGAATGGAAAGCCCATCCACCACGGCAAGGTCATACAAAATCGGTGAAACGTTTTTGGGGGCTTTTTTTTTTTTTTTTTTCATGACATATCGTCACCTGCCCTCCCTCCTCTTCAAGTATCTTCAGTTCAAATTTGAACTCATTCTGACGAGAGATTCTTTTTTTACAGCATTTTGAAAGTGGGACTTTAATTATAATCACTTTGTATATAAGCAAATAAATCATTTAAAAAATGTTCCGGTATGTTAATTCAATTTTTCCTTGTTTGGAAAACTAATTTCTAGCTGCATCGTGAGGTTTTGATTTGAGCCTTTTTTATGTGGTTCCTATTTACCACATAATTTTTTAAATGTGTTACAAACAATATATTTTATAGCTACTTAATGCAGTTTTAGAATATTTTTATGCGGTCCCTATCCCCAACAAAAACTGGTTTGAGTGGATATATGCAAAACATAATAAGAAATTAAATGTTAAAAAATAAATAATTGTATAATTTGATTATAGTAATAATAATATTAAAAATAAACTTATTTTAATTTCTTTATAAAAATGAGATAAATTAAACGATTTAAAAACATTCTAATTTATAAGAACTGATGAAATGTTAATGATATATAATAAAAATTAACACTGATATTAAGTATTTGATTTATATAACGAAAAGTAGCCTATTTTAAACTGAAAATCTTAACATTTAATTTAATTTAGATCTTTTACAATGTTAATTAATTTATTGGAAAATATAAGAGTGATTTTAAGAGAATTTAAAAAGAAAACAATTTGATTTCAATTCTATTTTTTAGGAATTGTTTGTATTGAACATTTTCATTAAACAAATTATTTTAAAAGAATGAATAAGGCGTCTTGTAATAAATTACTGAAAATGTGGCGCAACAAACTTAATAATATGATGAGCAAATAAAAATTCAATTTCGTGATAATTAACGTTATTTTTGAGCAAAATAACCAAACAGTTTTTTCAGTTTGTTTTATTACAGTTTATATGTTTTAGAAGAACACTCATGTTTAAAGCATATGAAACTCCTATGTTAATACTACATCTGATAGCTAAATCGATATCGAATCCAAATCGATGCTTGGATTGTGAAGAACAGGAATTGAAGAAGTGGGACGAAGAAATATTTTTCTAGTTTTTTTTTCTTTCTCAATGCTTATAAAATACCACTAGTCATTAAGGAATTCAATTTCTCTAATGCATCTCATTTTTATTATATAAATTTTTTTCCCCTAAAAAACTCATATTGAATTTGTGAGCCTGAAAAAAAAACTGTATTGATAAATAATAGCTTGAATCTTGGTAATAATATTGAATATTTTTTTCTAATTCAGCTGGCAATACAGACAGATTATCTTTGTGCAATAAGCAAGGGCTGCACCGCTGTTACTCATTTAGCGCTACCCAGGAGGTACGTGCAAGTTGAAGATATGCTACGGACTCGAGTAACACTACCCCCACAACGCTCTAGTTCCGGTCATAATACATACACAGGGACCTACGGTTTAAAGTGGATTCCGAACCACTACAAACATCTATGGTACCGTCGGAACTCAAACCCTGATAACCTTCGGTACCGAGCGCCACTCGGCCATCAAGTTCCAATAATTCAAAGTATTCATTGTCTAAAAGCATTTTTTATTGAAACAAAAAAATTCATTTTAAATTATGATTATATAGAATAAAAATTTGAAAATTTTTTATTACTGATTCCAAGAAAAAAGTTCATTGAATTTCAGCTGAAGTTGATACAGATTTTAGTTTGAATATTAGTAGATATATTATATTTAATGAATATTATATGTATCCCACGAAGAGCCACACACAGATGAGGAGGGGATGTGATTGATTTACGGGGAAACTTTTAGCGGAAACTAAGTTAAGCAAACAGTTAATTCTGTCTGGATTTAATAGATAGAATTAACTGTTTTTCAACAGATCTACAGTTACTTTTTGCACACTTCGGGCTAATTAGACCGGGACCTACAGTTTAACGTGGATTCCGAACCACTAACAAACAACCACGCCACCGCCAGCATTCGAACCTGAAGCCTGTGGTACCAAAGACAAGAGCGCTAGCCAATTGGCCATTAGGCTGCTTCTATATTAGAGTTCATAGATTTGTTTCTTTCTCGAACCGGAAATCTTTAAAGTCACAGGATAAAATGTCCTCAGAAACGAATAGAGGGGCCTGATGACCGAGTGGCTAGCGCTCTTGCCTTTGGTACCACAGGTTTCTGATTCGAATCCCGGTAGTGCCATGGATGTTTGTAGTGGTTCGGAATCCACTTTAAGCCGTAGTTCCCGGTCTCACATGACCATAGAGAGTCTCAGAGTCCAATCAGACTTCTCACCCACACCATTCCCAAACTGTAAAGGGGAAACTCTGCTCTAGGCACAGTGATTTATGCACACTGCCACAAACGCAAATCGAGTCGTCTCATTTCTGAAAACAGCGACCGTAACAAACGCCATCAGCGGCTTAGAACCTTCACTCTCCTGCACGCTAACTGCGCAGTTAAGACTGGATCACGAGTCCGGCTAATAGATAGAATTAACTGGCTTTTAACAATAAAAACTTTTTTTTCTGACTTAAAGAATAAAATTTTTTCAGTCGTATCATAACTCCGGACAATAATACTTTCTAAAAGCTTTTATACGAGAATCCGTGGATTTGTTTCTTTCTGGGACCGGAAATCTCGAGTGAGTCACTCGATCCAATACCCTTCGAGGCGAACAAAAAAGAATCGAAGAAAGCAGCACAACCTTCCAGTGACTCACGTAAAACGTGGCGAAAGAAAGCAACGCAAAGGAAATCCCGAGTTCCATTGTCTCTTTCCACTAAAGTATGAATGGCACGCCGACCCCAAAGGAAGCTGTAATTCCATAAAGGAAAGCGAAACCAAAAAGAAAGCGAGCCATTCATAACAAAAATGCGAGCTTACTTGTAAGCAAAATCATTGCATTTGAATGTTTGGGCTTTCGCACAACAAACTGTGAATAGGGGTAAACAATTCAATCGACAAGAAAGCGTTTTTCAGGAAAGAAATAAAACTCTTTAGTTTTTGTTTTTACAGCAATAAATGGAGTTAGAAAGGGGTCACATAAGAAGTGCGAAGGCCGCTTTCATCGCTTTTGCTTAGAAGTGATGAGGTGTTTCTTATACGTTTATTTCTTATTCATCTTTTTTTACTGCTGCAATATTCTATTAAAGAAAATTCTATTTGATCTTGTAATGTTACACTAGTTTTAACTTTAAATACTTCTTTTAAAAAAAATAAAGAATTCATTAAAAAAGAAAGAAAGGAGTGACTGTATCGCATGTACAAGTTGAGTCAAGGGTCATGGAACACACTTTGGGAGGTGGTACAACTATTAAAACATACATTTTATTTATAGGTATGTAGGGTCGGAAGTGACGCGTTGAGGTAAGAACACAAATAATGACACATGAAAAGAAAAAAAAAAATATTTAGAACATGATTGAATCTAATAGGATCGTAGAGCGTGTAGGGGGTAGCATATCTTCTAGCTACCCCAGCACTACCCCGCTGGGAAGTGCTAAATGAGTAACAGCAGTGCAGCCCTTGCTTATGGCATAAAGATTAACTGTTTCTGTATTGCAAGCTGCATTAGAACAGCGACAGAAAGAAAGGACTTGAAGAATTTTTTGATCTCTTAATACATTTTGCTCCTGAAATGACAAGGTAATTGTTATAAAACATAATAATAACACTATATTAATTTCATGAATAATTTCTAAACAAGTTTAATAAGAATAGTATTTAATTTTAGAACAACGATAAGGGTGTATTATTAGTGTTGTAATAAATAGTAAATGAATCTTTCCTAGAAAAAATGAATCAAAGAAAAATTCTACTACGAATTAATGTTTTTATAAGAACTGAAATTTCGCAAAAAAGTTTTGAAGGATATTACTACAAATTCATTTTTCATCCTTTATTATTTTAATATAAGATAAAATAAAAATAAAAATTATTTTAAAATGAAAAAATACAATTCATCCCATTATTACATAGATAAATAATAACACATTGATGACTCAAATGAATGACACTTAAAGACTTATTTTTCATTTTACATATTACAAAATGTCACGATGTTTCAAAAAAGCAGTTTAATATGAAAACAAATAACATTATAATAATTTTCAATCACATAAATGTATGATTAATGTTCACAACAATTATGTAATGTGATAGGCAAGTTTTCAAACGTGGCCTCCAAGAATTTCTTAGTCCAATCTGTAGGTAGTAATGTTCTTAGTTCAATTGATCAGAATGACTTAAATGGATGGTTTGTTTGTCGCTCTACGATAATCTTATGCACACTTTAGGCTAAACAGACCGGGACCTACAGTTTAAAGTGGATTCCGAACCACTACAAACGCCCATAGCACCGCCGGAACTCGGACCCGAAACCTGTGGTACCGAGCACCAGAGCGCTAGCCACTCTGCCATCCAGGCCCCAACTTAAATGGATGACATCTATAGACTTCGATTTTATACTTTGCAACAGATTCCAATATTTTAACAAAATAGCCTAATATCCATACAAATAGCATTGCAGTCAATTTCAATCGCATAAACTTATGATGAAAGTTCACAACAGCTATTCAATGTAAGTGTTCAAACGTGGCCTCCAAGAATTTCGAAGAGGTGTGTGAGCTCATGGAATTCCTGGAATGGAATTCATGAAATGGAAGGGTTTCATGGAGCCGAGTGTTTTTAAATCGGACTCAAAGGAATACAGGTAAAATGTCATTTCTGAAGTAGCATTAAACTTATTTTGATATTTATTCTTATTAAACCCATAAGACAAGAAAGTTCTTTCGACAAGATCTGTGTTCGAGCAATTAAAAATGTATTGTTTTACAACTGAATACTTCGTATTCTTTCACTGCTGCCCGGAAATGAATGAGATCACTTTGTATTTGTAGCATATTTATATTTTGTCATATGCCTATGGATTTTATTTTTTTTTTTTTTTTGGGGGGCAGGGGGCATCGTGTAATGGACACCTAATTGTACCGATATGTTTTGCTTTTTCGATCTCCTTTAATTGTTCTCAAGAAGGAGATGTTTTTTTAATTTCTTTTATTTTTTAATAATATTCTTATTTAATAATTTAAGCAATCTCATTTGTGCAAATGTTTGAATTAATTTTAAGATCTGGAGATTTAGTGGTTCTTAAAACCGCATTGGAACTCCGTAACCGGTACGCCTGTTGCCCGAATGAGACCTCTTATTTATTATTTTTTAAAATCTGATTGTAAAGAAAATCAATATTTATTTTTCAGAAATCGATAACGTTTTTGACTTGTTGAAAGAACAATTCGACGAATAGAATTAATAAAATCTTTTTAAAAATAATCTTTTTAAATGAGATATTATGCTACTTTTTACTCCCCCCCCTCCGAAAAAAACCCCCATTCAGCTCGTTTTCAGATAAACTATAAAGTGTCTCAAAAACTTGCCACTCGTCTTTTTCCATAGATTCACAAAAATTCTGTTTCTTGATCATAGATTCGATTTTAGCAGACACCTTAAAAAGTTATAGAACTATTCTAAAATTTTAAATTAAGGTTACTTACTTCTGAAGCAAAAATATCTAACATGTAAACCAAAATGACAATATCTTTCAATTCAAACAATTTTATGATTTTTTTTTCCTCATAAAAGTCATTTTAATTGTGTGTAAAAGTAATGTTTTATGAAGGCTGTCAATCTCTTGACTGAGAGATTTGAATAGTCTGGAGTTTGTTGAATTACCTTGACAAAAAAATAACAATTTTCACAGATTGATTGAGTACTTCCTTCGATAAATATGTCAGGCGTTTGACGCTAGTCTTTGTCTGTGAATACAATCTACATGGAAAGCAACTTCTTTGATGGACCCTATAAGCTTGTGTAATAGTCAGTCATAGATTTTCCACCCTTCATGCAAACACTAACAGCAATTATCCCAATCGCCTCATTTTAGACAGAATCAACATTGAACGACTTCCTCTAAGCAAGCATAAGCTTCAGGTTCGATTCCTGGCGGTGGCATGGATGTTTGTGAGTAGTTCGGATTCCACGTTAAACTGTATATCCAGGTCTAATTAGCCCAAAGTGTGCTAATAGTGATAAACCAAACCAATCCACCAAGCAGCCTGCCAATCGAAGGGATATTTTCACATTGTCGCAAACTCCGTCGAGTTTCCCCGTTTCTGAAAGCAGTGAATACCAATGCCTAAAGTGGATTCGAACCTGAACCCTCTTGCACACTTGCAGTGCACGTTGATAGCGGGCACGTGTCGTGTATGACACAGTACTAGATAGTTACATCTGAAAGATAAAACCGCTTGCCTCCATAACTTTAATGGACCTGCAGAAGTAAAATACTAGGTCCCGACTTATTAAAAAATAGAATGCAATTCAAAGGTTCCTTTTTATTCAGCATTCTTTTTTTAATTTTGAATACTGAAAATTATCCTAAGATAAATAATATCGTTTTTTTTAATGAATCCTTTTAAAATAATAATAATAATAAAAAAAAAAATCAGTAGCATCCATAAGCAATCTGAGAAAATTAAAATCATAGAAGAATCTCCTTCGCTTGCAATGCCCGGGGGTTCAACTTCGTTGCTGAGACGGATCTGTTTTTTACATAGCTATTAATGCAATAAAAAAAATCAATGGATTTTTTTTCATGTAAACGTTTTTATGTTTTTGCTAGGTGACTGTTTCATTTTTTAGTGCAGCTACGAAATTATGTAAAAAACGAATTACTCCCATATATATTATCATACATTATTCCTTTCCAGATTGAAACACTGTTTTCATTTTATTGCATATTTTATCGTTTTTCTCTTTTTTTTTTATTGGTTTTCTTTATTTAAATCAAGATTCAAGGTAAATATTTGATTGAAGTCGGGAACTTTTTTACCGTTGCTGTTTTGCCAAGAATTCGATACATTGTGAATTTGATTGAGAAATCGATCGAAAACGTGCGACCAAAAAACGTATAAATATTAATGTTACATTGCACTAACTAAAACACAAAGAAATGAAATATTTTCCGAAAAATGTGTTAGTTCATCGGGTTGTCATGGCAACTCATGTTTCTCTTCCGTTCCCTTTTTCAAAATAATATCTACAGAAAGGCCACGAACATTGGATTTTTCAACTGGCACGAAATTGTTTTTAACAATTCGTACGAGGCGCTCGAAACCCTTTAACCATTAATATACGTTAGTGAAGCAATGAGAATTATAAGCACAAAAAAAACCTTGAATTTCTATCAACATTTAAACCACTTAGTCTTAACTACATTTGACTTAAATACATTTTGTATACATAGGTCATTTTTTTTTTCTTGATTCAATTTTTTGATAAACGAAGTAGAATTAAAATGTTAAATTTCACAGTTAGCATTGCATGTACAGGGTGATTCAAGGATCATGGAACACACTTTGAGAGGTGGTACAGCTACTAAAACATATATTTTATGTATAGGAATGTAGGGTCGGAAGTTCAGATAAAAACACAAAAAATAAGACATGAAAAGAAAAAAGTTATTTAGAACAGGGATGTCCAACAACAAATGATCTTGCAGGCCACTTTGGAAATGTATCCTAATTCCGCGGATCGCATCAACATTATATATCCCCATATTAGATTTAGACTCATTATAGACATTTTTTGGAGTAAAAAAATTGAAACATAATGAGTTATTATTTTTGTGATTACTATTATTCCTACATGTAAACAGATAATATAATTGTAATGATACTAAATGCACATTGTAAAGAAATGTATAACATTAAAAATGAAATAAAAAAATATATATAAATATAAGCGAAATAATTTACTAGTGCGATATGTGTTTTTCCACTCTTTCACTTAGCTTTTGCACATCGATTTAAATTTGGATATTTGCAATCGTATTTGGTGTTACAGGTTAGCGTCCGTTACGTTTGAGTTTGTTTTGTATTGTATTGTATTGGGTCAATTTCATTCAAAAAAAAATAAATAAATAAATTAAAATTAAATGTAAATTAATGCATTAAACGAAGCAATATAAGATAGTCAGGAAATAATATCTCTTGATTCAAAATTATTGTATTAATTAAGAGCATTTTGATAAAAGTATTCGAAATATTGATTTTAATCATAATAAGTAAAAAAAAGTGAGAATATATGTTATATTACTTTTGGGTTTTTTTCTCCTTCTTAAAAAATCTTACTTTAAAGACGTATTTAACAAAAGGAATAAAATTGAGTTGATTTAAGAAAATCTTTTTTCATATCTCCTATTGATTGTATTATAAAGTCATTTACATTGATTTATATTTGATAAAAGATTGAGTACAGTTTATTATTAAAGAAATTTTATTTGTATTTTTTATGAATAAATTAAATTTTAAATATACAATTCTTTCAAAATTTGTACCTGGATATAGTTAATATTCAACGTAAACTATTGATATTTGAGTTATTATGTTATTTAATTATTGTAACTTTTCTTTTAACAGAAAATTTCAGCAGCTAATTAATGTTTGCTGCGATTCCAGTGTTATATATGAAAGCTTACTTTTATTTCTAATATGAAAAAAAAAAATTTTTAATTTCATGAATTTTATTTTAGCAAATATTTTATGTAAAGTTAAGTTCATAATAAAAATTATTTTTCAATAGTTTCATTGTTTATTCTATTAATTTACATACACAAATGATTTCACGTGAAATTTTTTTTATGAAATTTGCATGAAATTTAAGAGCAGTACAATTAATCAAACAATAGTTCAAAAATTATTTTATAGTCGAAATTAAGATTAAAATTAAATAGAAAATAAACTTCTAGTTTATATCAAAAATACAGTATGTGTCAAAAAATATCTCAATTTCCTTTTATTTAATATATATATATAAAGCACTCATAACACAGAATGGTTCCTTTAAAAGAAAATGTTTAAAAATCGAGATAAGAAGTTTCAAAAAACTATTTCTAAACATTTTAAAACGTAAGATTAGCTTTTCCTTCTACGAAAGATATCTTCCAACAGGATCCATTTTTAGATTTTGGAGTAAACTTAGAACAAGAAGATTTGTACGAAACTTTAGGATTAGAAAGATCAAGCATCCAACATCGCGGGTGGAACAATGACTAAACGAACGCGCGTGTGCGCATGCATCAAAAGAATGCTTCATTGTTTCTTTAATCATCTCTTCTTTTGTGATTTTTATTTTGTTTTGTTCTGGAGCAGGCAACTAAATCGAAGCACTGTTGTAATAATCACTGTTGTAATTTAATATTTTCTGTGGACCTTACCACATGTTGCGGACAATGGGCACATGTGCCTACCCTACACTGACCACTTAAAGAAATATAGATTATCAAAGCAGGATGACCAATGGTACAAAGAATTAAAAACTCTTAATGCTCGGATCAGCCACAAAACATTGAAACAATTGAGGTTATCAGGATAGCAGTTTGACTTCATTGTCTAATCCTTTGTCCGGTTGAGTCGTTTAGTTCCTTAAAAACATTTTTGATGCCAAATAATTTTTTCCTCATCTATGAGGGTAAAGTTCAAAAACGAAATAGGCTCTTCTGAAATTCTATTTCGATGGACTATTCAGCGAAACAGACTATTTGATGTCAATTGTTCGTCAAGCCACAATCGTTAAAATGGTATTTAGAACAAGTGCTTGTGGTATTTCCTCTTTCCAGTATCAACGAGATAGAATGTCAAATTAAATGCAAAAGAAACGCCTATATAGGACCCAGTATTTCATTGTTTTGGAGATCCTTTGTTTAAAACACAATACTTCTTTGAAATGACTTAAATTAGTTTTAAATTTCAGTGATTAGATAAAAATCTCGAATTAAATGCTCGGATTGACACTCGCCGATGTCAATTTTTCCCCCAACAGAAATCATTTTCCAGTAGGAATGTAGTTTAATATATCTAGTTATCTAAATGCTACAATAAAATCAACAAAGTAATTTAATAGAGATTTTTCTGCAGCCATTTGTGTTACGTTTCCTTGTTTAATCATTAAATTTAAAATATATTTGATAAAGAGTATAAAATGTTGGAAATCATTATCAAAAGTTGATCAACATATTGTTAAAATATCTATTGTTGCACTCCGTTATCAATACATTTAAAATTTCAAGCTTCAATATCTCACAATTAAGAACGAAAATAATGTTTTATCTGAAATATTTATATTTCAAAGTTTGAAACGACATTCATTTCTGTATTGTACCATTGTTAATTTTAGTCGAAATTTATCTATGTATATTTAATTGGTTCAGTTACTCAACGATATATTCAATAGACAATTGTTAGGTTCGAAATACCAGTTTTAAGTAATTAATGGAATTAAATTTCATTTCCAGTGAAACTGTTGTAAAAATATTGTATGTTAATTTCTATCCTGGGAAATTTACAGTGTAGGGTGTCCCAAAATGTATGCATGAAGTAATGCTTTTAATAAAGGATACAAAAGGATTTGTTTTAGAAAACAATTTGGTATACTCACTCCTCCAAATACTAAGACTAAAGGTGCATTTTAAAGGGAAATCAGCTCTTTCATTACCAAATATTCCAGACTGTTCACGAATTCAAATATTGTGTGAACTTTGGAACACCCTATATAAAAGTCTAGACCAGAGGTAGCCAACTCAAATGATCTTGCGGGCCATTTTGGAAATGCATCCTAACTCCGCGGACCGCATATAAAATTATATATCTCCATATTAGATTTAGACCCACTATAGACATTTTTTTGGAGTGATAAATTGATAACATAATGAGTAATTATTTTGCTTACTGTTATTCTTACATATAAACATAGATAATAAAATTATAATGATACTAGACGTAAAAATATATATAATACTAAAAATGACGTAAAAATATATAAAACAAAAATGAAATCATTAAAGAATACTACTAGAATGGTACGGATCGCTCGTCATGCATCAATATATTTTGCGATATTAGTGCAATATTTGTTTCTCCACTCTTTCATTTAGCTTTTGCAATCGATCATGAGTTCGCAGAATATTATTTAATTATATATTCGTCATATAATATTGTCATATAATTCGCCATATATTATATGTCATATTTTTCTCTCATCAATTCGACAGTTATTTTTTGAATATATGGATGAACACATAATGTATTTTTTAATACATTGATTTTCACTACTTTGGCCATTATAAAATAAATATATTTTATAAAAGTGGGATAAATCTCACGGGCCACAAAAATATTCTAGGCTGGGCCGCGGGATTCCTGGTCTAGACTCAAGAAATCTGACATGCACTCAACAATTTGATTACCAAAGTAATGTCTTATACATTTACATTATGTTTTTTTTCATGGAAGAAAATCATTTTTATTAATATCTGTGGTTTATTTTAAGGTAATCCTTGTTGCATTTCAATAGAGTGAGTGGTAAACATTCATAAGAGGTAAAACTGAAACTGTAGTTAATAAGCTCATCAGAAACAAATGATTTCTTCGTCAGTTTTTAAGTAGCTGCTCATTACTGCAAAATTCATTAAAAACAGATTTCTGAATAACCTGTCTATTTAGAAATCATAGTGTTGTAATTTTAATTACATAAAAAAACGAATTAATTTTAAATAAATATGATTATTCAAACTAATAAAGATTTCCTTCAAAACTAATAAACTTTGAAAGATAATTCTTTCAACATACCCAAATAAGAAGGAAGTAATACTTTACGTGTAGAGTTTAAAATGTAATTGCTAAGCATTTATGTGTCAAAAGGACACATAAAAGTACAAGTACATTAAAATTTCAATAAGACAGTGTGACCGTCGATGAGGACACTGTTACAATCTTATCTTATTTTTACGCTAGTTGAATCACACCACTATTAGACTATGATTGAGGTATTTTGAAAGGTGAAAATGCTAACTAATACGATCCTATACCAATATTTATAGCATTGAATATCTTAAGTAAGATCATAATAATGAAAATGCAGTTATATTTATTAGGTTATATACAGAAAAAAAAAACATATGTTCTTAAAAAATTTGCCAATGAATTTGAAATATGATAAAAAATAATATAACAACTACTAACATAAGAAACTAAATAAATAAATTCATAATAAATTAGCATAAGAAACTAGATAAATAAACATCAATAACTAGTATAAGGAACTAGATAAATAAACAATATAAACTAGTGTAAGAAACTAGATAAACAAACAATATAAAATAGTGAAAGAAACTAGATAAACAAACAAACAATATAAAACAAAAACATCAATATAAAAGAAACTATCTAAACAAACATCAATATAAACAATATAAACTAGTATAAGAAACTAGATAAACAAACAATATAAACTAGTATAAGAAACTATCTAAACAAACATCAATATAAACTAGTATAAGAAACTATCTAAACAAACATCAATATAAACTAGTATAAGAAACTATCTAAACAAACATCAATATAAACTAGTATAAGAAACTATCTAAACAAACATCAATATAAACTAGTATAAGAAACTATCTAAACAAACATCAATATAAACTAGTATAAGAACCTATCTAAACAAACATCAATATAAACTAGTATAAGAAACTATCTAAACAAACATCAATATAAACTAGTATAAGAAACTATCTAAACAAACATCAATATAAACTAGTATAAGAAACTATCTAAACAAACATCAATATAAACTAGAAACTATCTAAACAAACATCAATATAAACTAGAAACTATCTAAACAAACATCAATATAAACTAGAAACTAGATAAACAAACATCAATATAAACTAGAAACTAGATAAACAAACATCAATATAAACTAGAAACTATCTAAACAAACATCAATATAAACTAGAAACTATCTAAACAAACATCATTATAAACTAGAAACTATCTAAACAAACATCAATATAAACTAGAAACTAGATAAACAAAAATCAATATAAACTAGAAACTAGATAAACAAAAATCAATATAAACTAGAAACTAGATAAACAAAAATCAATATAAACTAGAAACTAGATAAACAAAAATCAATATAAACTAGTGTAAGAAACTAGATAAATAAACATCAATATAAACTAGTATAAGAAACGAAATGAATCTCGTAACAAGTTTTTTCTCAAATTTTACACATGCTAATTATTTATATTGAAAGGCCACGTGATTCAAACACTCGCCATTTTTTAAAAAAATTCCAATCACAAATGGCGAAATTTTTTTGCAATTTTAAAATTCATTATTTTTCTGAAAACAAATGGCCGCATTTCAACCTTCGAACTCTTACAGTTAATTTTATTTTAATTATTCAAAAAAAATCGTGGAATAACAGATCATTGGCATGATAAATGAGAGGCTCTTTTTGAAAAAGACGTTTCTTTTGTCTTCCTTGAAAAAAAAATAATCATAGTTCTCCGTCTCTTTGGAAAAAAAAAATTGAGGACACAAGCAATTCTATTGGATTTTAAGGGAAAATAAAATTCAATTTAATCTATCGAAGTAAAAGAAACAGTCTGAAAAACAAAGAATACCAACCTATTTTTGTTCAGACTTCGTCATTCGCTGCAAATATAAATCCGTTAATAGTTTTATCGTTTTTCAATATATCGATTGTATAAGGAATTCGTTTATCCAACAGTCCTGTCGATACAAGGTAAATTCCTCTTAATTTTTGTTTAATTAAAAATTGATTATACCCCCTGCTATTGTCAGTATTATGAAAATATATTAAACATTTTTTTTCCACTTTTGTTTTTCTTTCTTCAATATTACATCCGCGATGTCGTTACTAAAATAAAAGACGAAAATGAGATTTTTCCCCCTCCCTTCGCTGAAGAATGTATTTTTAGAGTGGTTCAGTGAATACCGTTTTCATAAATGTTTTCCCAATTTAAAGTTTGAGGAAACAGTTTTCTAAATTTATACTTCTGCATTCAAAATCAAGGATCGTCTGTTTTTGAATTTGTTTTCAAATAAAGATATTCTTTATACGTCGTCATTAAACTGTTGCAAACAAAATGCATTGGAAGAATGTTTAATAGGTGCAATGATTGCGTTCTTTCTGTTTTTTTCTGCTTTTTTTTTTTATTGTGTAGATGATTCAGAAAAGTAGGGGCCTTTAAATTATAAACTTGTAGAAATGTTGATGGCTTAACTCTTGTGTTATAAACATGTAGAATTGTTGATGGTGTTACTATACTTCAGTTATAAACTTGTAGAATTGTTGATGGCTTAGCTATTCGATACTTTAGCTCAACTTTTTAAAACTTTTTCTACTTTCTTTTTTTAGGAGAGGCAAGAACATAGGTAAGCCTCATCTATACCACGAACAGCCTACTGGCAGACATAGAGAGGAAGATAGTGCTTTCACGGAGGATATTTAGGGGTAACTGCCCCACATTCGCGGGCCATATGGGAAAAAATCTTTAAAACACACACCACACAGCCTGACAATCCATGCGAGATGCTTCGCACACATTGTTATAATTGCCATAGAGTCACTTGGTTTCTGAAAGCAGTGACTACAACAACAACGTCAGTGGATTCGACCATCAGTTTTAAGCACACTAGCTGTGCTCGCTGCGTTATTTTACATTTGCGTAATCAATTTTTATATAAATATAACATAGTTTAGATTAGCAATACAGTCAGAGCCTACGCACAACAACATTAATAAAACATGGTTTCTGTCTAACGCAATTTGAGAATTTGGGTAAATCTTCCAAAGCTTGGGATTTCTAAAACACTATTTCACTAACATGACTTACTGATAAGAGTAAATTTCCTATAACACGGCATTCAAATAGCATTGAATGCCGTGAATATAGCATTGCCGCATTCATATAGCATTGAATTCTTGATATGTGATTTATTCAAACACATATCAAGAATTGAGGAATTCTACTGCAACATGTTTTGAGAATTAAAGCTAATAAAGAATTGTTATCTTTCTCGTCTCAAAAATTGGTGATTTAATGAAGAAAGCATTGTGTAATATTAATATATAATATTTTTGTAATAAACCTATTTATTTTAGACGTAGAAAAAAAATATAGTATCTAAAACTTTTGGTATCCAACTCTGTCTTGTTTATCGGAATTTTTAGGAACATTACAACCGTGTTATTAACGTGCTCGTGAAACATATGATTTCATATATAATTTATTAATTTAATTTCCTCATAATAGATATCCGACAAAGACAGAAAAACTCATTTAAATTATTTAACATTTCGACTGCCAATTATAAATATTAAAAATATTTCTATAAATAAAAGACGCTATTAAAATTTGAAAACATTAAAGTTAAGCGGTTTCATATACCAAAACATGTTACATGTAACTGAGCAAGAACTGAAAGTTACGAAGAACAAAAAAAATAGTTTAAAAATAGTAAAATATAGTTAAAATAATTAAAAAATGAAAGTAAGGTGTAAGTAAATAAAAACACTATAGGCAATTGTAGTAATTTCGTACAAATAGTACAATTTTTACTTAAAACAATAACCTTTTTTCATAATTTACTAATCAGATTTCATCGATTCAATTTTATTATAAAAAATATAGCTTTTATTTACTTATAAAAATTTACTTTATTTTTATAATTTATTAGTTTTCTTTTATTCCGAAAATATGATTGTTTTAGTCATTTGTTAAATATTATAACGTAAAATAAAGGCCGAAATAGCAAAGCAACAATAATTTGCATGCTTTTTATTATTTCCCATTTTTTAATTAATAATTAATTTTGTAGTCGTTTGTTTATGCAGCTGGTACTGGGTGTGGTCGGGTTGATACACAAGTTTAATAACACATTACTTTATTTACTGGTACATAAATACGACATCAACACCACAATTAAAGATAGATAATATTTAACACACAATATGTACACGCATTTACAGACATCTAATTAAGGATACGTGGAAGGATTCCACTTATAAACTGTAAATAAAGTTACTCAGGTACATGCTGGATAGCAAAATATACTTCCTCTCTGGATGAGAGTCTGTAGGCCAATAAATACACAGGATTGTGCTAAATATTATTTCTCTCGGGATGAGAGAATGTAAAGTAAATGTCTCTCAGTAGCAGCGTCGGTTGCACGGTACGTCCTCTCTGGAGAGAGTCTCGATGCGTACTGACAATTTCTTCTGTATGCCGTAAGGGGCGCTCTTGCAGTGCGTAGGAGGAAACATGGTTGCGTAGGTGTAACCACGGTTAAAATTTCTAATTGATGCATTGAAAGGACGTCCGTTCTAAAATATTTTGACAGGACTCAACTTTTTTAAAAATATTTCAAGTTATTATTTTTATGTATGTATATTGACAACACATCTTATCCAACGGGGAGTGATCCTTGTCAGGGTATATATGTATGCATATATTAAGAGGAAAGAAAAAGACTGATTCCTATTGTGATGATGCTTTAGAATTTAAACCCTTATAACAATAGCTCGTATCTAGAAAGAATACTCTAAACAGTATCTCCAAAATACTCATTAAACACTATTAATACCACAATAACCCAATCAATAATATACCTCAAAATCCACAATAACCCATACCCCAAAATAAACTTATAGGATCGAATGCCTTCAGAGACTTATACAAGTTGGAAAAAGAAACGCATACATATCACATAAATCAAAAGCAAATTTCATGATTTTAAATATAAATAAAATGTATTTATTAATATCCACAATTTAAATAGTTAAATAAGTCATACAATTAATATTATATTAACAGAAATATTACATATAAATCACTAATCTGTTATCTGAATATGTATATAATATACTCCGATATAAGAGAAAATATGAGTCTTAACATCTCAGAGCAATGTTTCTGTCGCCCATACCCATTCTCTATGCATATGCATCAACTGCTGGCTAAGTGAGGCTTTTTACAAAATAAGGTTCGTTTAAAAGAAAACAAAATCAATCGCATATATTAATGATGATATCAACGGAAGGCATGGGGAACATGAGCACCAAGACGATTGAAGTTTTACACCATGGTCGAGACAGCAGGGGGCAACCGCAAATCGGACTCTTCCTTGAGTGTCTGTTTTACAAAATGCAGACTGGAAGCCTCTTGTCCTAGTCATTGTCTCTCGCAGTATTTAGTGCAGGGGTACCTTTCTTCTTACGGAATTGCCAGAGCTTCATTACGGGTGCAGCTCACTCTTTCTGGCTCTGATCTTCCTCCTCTGTCTTCCATCGAATGCCTTCTTTGATCTTTCGAACATCTTTTATTTATGTCTTTCCAATCCACATCCTTTCATTTATTATTGGCCGGAGTTTCCTCGTTAAATTCGCTCCTGGGCCTATAGGTTGTTCCGTTAGTGGAGTGATGCTGACACTTAATCAGATCGAAAAAGTGGCTAATCCTTTGTGTAAGACAACCATACCAGTGGCATCTTCCCAAAACATGAGTGCTTATCCACTTCCAAAGCCTCCTGTTTCAGTTCGGAAGAGACACCCCAGCAATAAAGACCCAGAACTAAAATTGTTTGTAATCATTGTATAAATCATATGCTGTGGTGGTATTGGTTTCTAGCCCTTACCGGATGCGAATCGGATATGTTCAAAAAATGACCAGTTTCCGGAGGTTTTTTGCCGAATCTGTGAATGAAAATATTTTTCTGCGGTGTTTCAATTCGTGAGGTCTTCGAAACGTCAGAAGGTCAAGAGCGAAAGTTTATTAAGTCAGGTAACACTCGTGAAGTTATCTGTGCTTGCGTATTTATTGATGGGGTGTCTTTTCCGAACGGAAACAGGCTGTCATTCCTTTGGCTGTCAAAAGGATGATAAAAACACATATGTAGGAAAATTGCAAAGAATATTCAATTCAATTAATATTCACAAAAGAATAGTGTCTTCTTCAATTTGATTGGGTGTCAGCATCACTGCCAAGAATGAAAAAACCAATAGATCCAGGAGTGGATTTTGAGAGGAAACTCCGGCCAATAATGAATGAAGGGGTGTAGCTGGAAAGACAAAAAAGGTGTTCGAGAGATCAAAGAAGGCAATCGACGGAGAGACAGAAGAGGAAAAGTTTGAAAAGACCAAAATTTGTGGTCAGTGCCAGAAAGAGTGAGCTGCACCCGTAATGAGGCGCTGGCAATTCCGTAAGAAGATCGGTACCCAGGCGCGAACCCCTGCACTAAGTACTGCGAGACTCAATGACTAGGGCAAAAGGCTTCCAGTCTGCATTTTGTAAAACGGACACTCAAGGAAGAGTCCGATTTGCGGTTACCCCCTGCTGTCTTGACCATGGTGTAAAACTTCAAACATCTTGGTGCCCATGTTCACCATGCCTTCCGTTGATATCATCATTAATACATGTGATTGACTTCGTTTTCTTTTAAACGAACCTTAATTTGGAAAAAGCCTCACTTAGCTAGCAGTTGAGGCATATGTATAAAGAATGGGTTTGGGCGAGAGAACCATTGAGAAACAATGTTCTGAGATGTTAAGAGTCATATTTCGATCAACATTTATTATGGAAGTCAGTTTCGATCAGCATTTATTTGTGAACATTTTTAGGTATCAATATAAAATCTATAACAATCGAACACTATGTAATCGAACAATATATACATAAAACAATATATATTTATATAAAAGTCGAAATATATATATATATATATATTGAACACAACACATTAACACAAAAGCCAAAGCAGTACAAAGAAGGAGTGAATTAAAAACAAATAAATTGTTCGCTATTCTAAGTGCACACAAGTTGCAGCAACGAATCTGAAGATCATTTAATGAACGTAAAAATTCAAAGTTGAACAAAAACTGCATTGACAGATAAAAAAGAACAAAAAAATGTGTATAAATATAAACTAACAAGGTGTGAAAAGTTGTTCAAAAAATCCATAAAACCTGAAATAAATTAGAAATCCTAACGAAATTATAACATGCTGAGGATAGCTTTATCAACTAATACGTACCCTCGAGATAACATAAACCAAGTTATTCTTACTCGCTAGTTGACTGGATCCAAATCAAAGACACATTTAGAGAAAGCAATGACTACAACAATTGCGTCAGCGGATTCGAGCCCTAGATTTCCTGCACCTCAGTTGCGCACGAGTAGGACTGGAAGTTGGACTGCTGCGTGGAGTTTAATACCACAAGAAAATTCGAGGTATTGTCAGCGAAAGTCCTTCGTCTTGTGGATGTATTGTAGTAAACCCTTGTGGTGCACCCTAGGAAACACCGAACTTGCTACAATCCATCCTTATCATTGATGCATAACGAAAGTCAAAGTGCACGCGAAAAAAATTAAGTAACTTGCCAAGCCCAAACACAAATATTCTTTAAAAAATCGTTTAAAAATTCTCAATTTATATAAAAATAGGAAATCGCTCATTTAATTATTTATTTTTAAATCGACCGCATTGTCTTTCACAGTGCGACAACAATAAAAAAAAAAAGGAATAAACGACGAAAAACTCGACACAAATATGCCACGCATCCTCAGCTAACGGTCTGGCAATCCGAATGCCAAATGATCCAATTTCAATGCGAGTGTTTTTCTTGTGCCTCCGATTTCCATATTTGCGTTGAGAACTATTAGGAATCCTCCCGATTTTGTGAGGCTTAAAGCTGAGCTTGAAAGAAAAACCGCAACGTGTCGTAAAAAGTTTTGTCTATGAAAAGCGAAACAGGAAGCTCTAATTAAGGTCGAAAGCTAGCGTGAGAATGAAGATCGAAATGATCTTCCACAAACAGTAGGGAGCTCGGAGGAATTCCGTTTCATCTACCGTTTCCTTTTTCTTTTAGCCAATCGGATGGTCAGAAACTTCCGCCTCATAGAAATGCAAATTTCCAATCATTTGAAATGCACTCAATTGTTTTGTGGTAGTCTGTCTTCACACCCGAGACCATGTTTTCAAACACTTTCCCCTCTATTTAAGGTAGATTTCCTAAAAGGTACAATAAAATATTAAAAAAATTAAGAAAATTTTACTTTGACATGTCCATCATTCGTCTTTCATGCTCGAGCATAGCGCTATGTTGAAAGCAAATAAAGTTGTTACTTCTTGTGGAACACAAATATTTATGTAGTTCTGAGAGTATAATTAACTGTCCATGTCCCATTGTCCAGTGTAGAGGACACTAAAAAATACAGGACTTGTTTCTTAAATAAATTCTAAGAGTAAATATACATTTTAATTTTATTAAACATTTAAGATTACACAAGTACCACAAAATTTTTTTAAAATTAGGAAACCTAACTTTATGGTATGTCTATCATTCGTCTTTCATAATATAATACAAATAAAACACCTAAGAGACATAAACCTCCAGTTGCAAAGTGCGCAGGAGGGCCGTGACTCGTACCTAAGGCTATGTTGCCCATTTCCAATTAGAAAATTGAGAGAGGAACATCAGTGGGCCTTATGTATTCCATGAACAGTCACCGACAAGTATTGGGCGGAGGACATCGCCTTCCGGGATGGCTTGTAGAGGGTAATAACCCCACATTTACGTATCATATGGAAAAAAACCTGGAAAACTTCCACCAGGCAGTCTGACAATAAAGGCGAGATGCTTCACACACTACAATCGCTATCGAGTCTTCTCATGGTTCGAATCCCTTAACAACATTGTTGTAGTAACAACAACGAGGAGGAGACAACAATATAAGCAAGAAGTGTTTCATATCGTTAATCAGACTGCCTGGTGGTAGTTTTCAGGGTTTTCGCACATACGACGCCTAAATGCTGGGCAGTTACCTCTGACAGTCCTCTCGGAAGGCACTGTCCATTTGTCGTTGGGGCGTTCGTGGTATACATAGAAGTGTGTGATTGAATAAGGCCCACCGATGTTTAACAATGAAGAAGGAAGTTGGTTAAAGGAAGATAGACCTACTATTTTAATAGATTTGTCAAAATGAATAAAAAAAAGTCTCATAATTTGGAAATTTAAATTCGAATTATAAAATGTTTTATCACCTACTCTATTTTAAATATACTTAAAGCATTTATTGTATTTTATTGTTTTAAAATAAATTGTTTTAACGTTATTATAAAGATGCAACAAAATTAATGACCATTCAAAGATCAGGCGATATAAAATCAAAAATTAAAATAGTTAATATATTGAAACATTGATTATATATATATATATTGAAACATTGATTATATATATATATATATTGAAACATTGATTATATATATATATATATATTGAAACATTGATTATATATATATATATATTGAAACATTGATTATATATATATATATATTGAAACATTGATTTTATATATATATATATATTGAAACATTGATTATATATATATATATATATTGAAACATTGATTATATATATATATATATATTGAAACATTGATTATTATATATATATATATATATATATATATTGAAACATTGATTATATATATATATATATTGAAACATTGATTATATATATATATATTTCCTTCTGAGGAGAATATTTTACAGATTTTAACAGATAATCATGCTTAAAAAAGGGTGATTAATATGATAATTACAAAAATAAATTCATCTATAACCTTTTGTTTTCTTAGTTACTGGTAGATGGCGCCACTACATTAGCAATTTTTTGTTAAAACAAGAGGTGGGGAATTGGGTAGGGAATAGAGCATTTTTGAAGAAATCGAAGGAGTTGGTTCGGATAATCCGACTCCCGACATTTTCTAAAAATAACTTTAATTCCTGGAGTTTGTAGAAAATAAATGTTAAAATTAAATGATAAAGAGTGAGTTTAATTGTATCCTTCAATAATATAACCAGTAGCAAATACACTTACTCAGGAATACGACTCTTTTCAAAAGCTGTCTTAGATCCACAATGAAAGAAGATCACATAGAATCTATTATTAATAAAAAAAATTAGATTTAATGTATTACAAATACATTATCTCTGTACTTAAAATGTACACTTTTATTTTGCTTGTCCTCAGTTATTCAATACTTTGGTACGCGTTCATTCGGTACTGTTATTTTTAAAGGATATACGTATTTTTACAAGCAAATTTAGAATACTTGGATGTCTTTTAAGTGACTGCAAATGCTACACTTTTGAATTTGTAAATAAATACATCGTTATGAAAACTCTGTGCTTATAGATAAATAAGAGCTCTATAAAAGGCAGTGAATTTATATCACAAATTCTTCTAAATCCACTAGTAAAGTACATAAAATTACAGAAAAGATTCCTAAGTTGGAAGTATCTTGACCTACTCCCCGCCATCTGGTTAAAACTTTCCTTTTGCATGAGTTCTTAATTTTAAATCAAAACCAAGAAAATTGATATTTTTATTCATCACTGAATCTCGGGTTTAACTTCTGTATGCCACGAGTTGTCCATCGTCAGGAAGTCATTGCCATCCTAGAGGACTTTTAGAGGTAATTGCTTTACATTTGAGAAAATTCCTTCAGACAGCCTGACTATCCATACAAATGCTTCATGGATGCCATAAGTGGTTTCGAACCTGTGCCTTTTGCACTCAAGTTAAACAGAACACTTTACTTCAAGGCCACGAATTGAGGAGGGGGGGGAATGAAGCCATGGAAGTTTCTTTGTTTTCTTGGGTGCCAAACAGAATACTTATAAGAGGAAAATCGAACATGGTTTTTCTAAAATTTATTCATGGAAAAATGATTCTTATTGTTGCTTTACTTTGAGGAAACAACGAAAATACTCGTGTCGACAGCTCGTTGATAGGAAAAAAAGCTGATGTTAGAAAGTCTTTCAATCAATTTTTTTTAATTGCCCTGATTAAGACGAGAAACTTTCAGCGATGAATTGAAATTATGTCATAAACGTATTTTTAGTTTTATAATAAAATAGTATGTCATAAATACTCATTACATAAATTTTGCCACATTACTTCGTAAACTAGTTAAATATTTTAAAGAAAATTTTAATAGAAAATACGACACATATTTAGTTAAATATATTAAAGAAAATTTAATAACGTAAGGGCATTTCATTTTTCGATTATTTCTTAAACACAGTCACTAGGATAATTATAAAAGTTGTAAATGCTTTTCTATAAATCAGAATGCATTGTAATTTTAAAGTTTTGAATATAAAGTGTCTACTTAAAAAAAAAAAAAAAAAAAAAAAAAAAATCTCTTATGGTTTATTTTATTATTACTAGATGGCGCCACGAGATTAGGTTCATATTTCGATTAGGTTAGTATCATGCCTATTTAGATAATTATCAAAGAACTTATTCACCAGAGAGTATCTTAAATTAATTAAATTGAATCCTTGAAAACATTTTGCTGAAAGATGAAAGAAAGTAGTTCGTGACTTTTACAGATTTTTTACTCATGATTAAAATATTTTAAATTAGCACGTTTTACAAAGAGACATATTGAAAATAACTTTTAAATCCCTAAAATTTTAAATCAGTTTTTATATAATTAATTCCTATAGTGAAATATATTTCAATAAATAGTTAATAAGTTTCACATTAAATAATTTTACATTAGTTTAGAATTTACGAGAACAAACATCTTAAGCGCTGCATACCAATAGCATTGATTTTGGAATATAGTGGAAAAAAAAATTATATATATATATATATATATATATCTATAGTAAAAAATTTTTTAATATAGTACAAAAAAATGAAATATAGTACGAAAAAAAAAAAAAAAAAAAAATGAAATATAGAACGAAAAAAAAAAAAAAAAATGAAATATAGTACGAAAAAAAAAAAAAAAATGAAATATAGTAAAAAAAAAAAAATGAAATATAGTACGAAAAAAAAAAAAAAAAAAATGAAATATAAAAAAAAAAATAATGAAATAAAAAAAAAAAAAAATGAAATATAGTACGAAAAAAAAAAAAAAAAAATGAAATATAATACGAAAAAAAAAAAAAAAATATAGTACGAAAAAAAAAAAATGAAATATAGTACGAAAAAAAAAAAAAAAAATGAAATATAGTACGAAAAAAAAAAAAAAAAATGAAATATAGCACGAAAAAAAAATTTAAATATAGTAAGAAAAAAAATGAAATATAGTACGAAAAAAAAAAAAAAATGAAATATAGTACGAAAAAAAAAAAAAAAAAAAAAAAAAAAAATGAAATATAGTACGAAAAAAAAAAAAAAAAAGTGAAATTTAGTACGAAAAAAAAAAAAAATATAGTACGAAAAAAAAAAAAAAAAAATGAAATATAGTACGAAAAAAAAAAAAAAAAAATGAAATATAGTACGAAAAAAAAAAAAATGAAAAATAATATAGTAAAAAAAAAAAAAAAAATGAAATATAGTACGAAAAAAAAAAAAAAAAAAAAATATAGTACGAAAAAAAAAAAAAAAAAAAAAAAAAAATGAAATATAGAAAAAAAAAAAAAAAAAAAATGAAATATAGTACGAAAAAAAAAACAAAATTTAAATATAGTAAGAAAAAAAAAATGAAATATAGTACGAAAAAAAAAAAAAAAAAAAATGAAATATAGTACGAAAAAAAAAAAAAAAAATGAAATATAGTACGAAAAAAAAAAAAAAAAAAAAAATGAAATATAGTACGAAAAAAAAAAAAAAAAAAATGAAATTTAGTACGAAAAAAAAAAAAAAAAAAAATGAAATACAGTACGAAAAAAAAAAAAAAAAATGAAATATAGTACGAAAAAAAAAAAAAAAAAATGAAATATAGTACGAAAAAAAAAAAAAAAAATGAAATATAGTACGAAAAAAAAAAAAAAATGAAATATAGTAAAAAAAAAAAAAAAAAATGAAATATAGTACGAAAAAAAAAAAAAAAAATGAAAAAAAAAAAAAAAAATGAAATATAGCACGAAAAAAAAAAATATAAAAAAAAAAATATAGAAATATAAAAAAAAAAAAAAAAAAAATGAAATATAGTACGAAAAAAAAAAAAAAAATGAAAAAAAAAAAAAAAAAAATGAAATATAGTACGAAAAAAAAAAAAAAAAAAATGAAATATAGTACGAAAAAAAAAAAAAAAATAATTTAAATATAAAGAAAAAAAAAAATGAAATATAGTACGAAAAAAAAAAAAAAAAAAATTTAAATATAGTACGGGGAAAAAAAAAAAAAATGAAATATAGTACGAAAAAAAAAAAAAAAATGAAATATAGTACGAAAAAAAAAAAAAATGAAATATAGTACGGAAAAAAAAAAAAAATGAAATATAGTACGAAAAAAAAAAAAAAAAAAAAAATGAAATATAGTACGAAAAAAAAAAAAAAAAAATGAAATATAGTACGAAAAAAAAAAAATGAAATATAGCAGAAAAAAAATGAAATATAGTAAAAAAAAATCGAATTGTATCCTCTAAAATTTGAATCGCCTAAACAAGAGCCACTTGAAATCGGCGTGTGTCGTCTTAAAATGAGTAGAAATACACCCAAATGAGTACAACTTGAAATCCTTTCTATACAAAAGGGTGAAAACTGATAAATAAACACAGAAGGTTTATTTAAACTTTATACAATTTTTATTAAAACCGTTATAAATCATTGCTAAATATGGCAGTAAATTCGCCAAGATAATTTCAGTAAATCTTTGAAGAAACTTTTGAGCATGAATTCTAACGAATAGCAGAACTAAAAACTATTCGACAAATGGAAATTATAAACGGATTTGTGTGCTTGATTATTACAAAAATTACATCAAATATTACAGCGATTATTTAATGACATGATGAACAAGTTAGCAATTGAGCAATGCACATGATGATCAAGTTATTTATTTAAGTTGAATTTCAAAGCTATTCTTTGGGAAAATATGAATTCTTTATTTTATTTATATAATATATTGTTTTATTAATTATCCAATTTTTTCTGCAACCTTATATAAGAAACAAGAGATCTGCATAGATTCTTAAAACAACTGACAACGTTCAAATCCCAATTTTCAAGAAAAAAAATCTTTTTTATTGTTGTTCTTTTATTTAAAAGATAAGACTTTTATCTTTCGAAAACTATTTTGAGTTTAATAAAGCAGTTTAATTACGACGATATTGAATTACATTATTTATTACCAAGCTATTACGATATTGAATTCATGCATTCAAAACTTTTAATTGAATTCCTGAAAAACTGTCTTTCTGCTTCACAACCGCACGGTAATAGTCATAACTGCTATAATAAATTATAGAATCTAATGAATTTCTTATACGTGTTTTGAATGATGTTTTGTATTCATTGAGATAAAAGGTTTTAAATAGAGGGTGACCGTAAAAAACATTTCAGGATATATGAGAACTTAGCTATCATACCTTCACGTGGCCTACCGGCCAATTGGCTAGCACTCTGAGAGGTACCGGAGGCTTCAAGTTCGAATCCTGGCGTTGACATGGATGCTTGTTAGTGGTTCGGAACCCACGTTAAACTGTAGGTCCCCGTCTAATTAGCCTAAAGTGTGCACAAAATGACCATAGAGCGACAAACCAAATCACACCTTCACGGAAACTGGACGAAATTTTAGTTTAAGGTATGCGCTCAAGAATCATATGAAAGAAAACAGTTAAACTCTAATCGAGATGGTTACAGTGATACGATTTCAAAAATTTCAAATGGCAACGCCTACATTTTTTATTCGAATGGGATCTCCGTAGTGAAAAACCATAAATGGCATTTGAACGGTACCTGTAGCATGAAAATCGCCGCCGCTAAACAGATTAAGAAGAAAAATGAAAACAACCAATAAGGACAAAGATTTAGTTTGGCTTGTTACTCTACGGTCATCTTGTGCACACGACTGCTAAATAGACCGGGACCTACAGTTTAAAGTGGATTCCGAACCACTAACAAATATCCATCCCACCGCCAGGATTCGAAACTGTAGCCTGGGATACCAAAGGCCAGAGCGCTAGCCACTTGGCCACCAGGCCTCATAAGGACAGAGAAGCAACAGAAAGCAAAACATTTTAACGCATTTCACAAATTTTCCACTTAATTTCCTTCACATACAATAACACTTTGCATGCGGCAGATGGTGTCAAGAGGAACCATAGCAAGAGGAATCTGTTGAACTTGACGTCTGAGGGCTTCTTTCAAATCAGATGTAGTATGCGGATTAGGTGCATACACTTTGGATACGATGTATCCCCACAGTCAGAAATCCATTGGATGGAGGGAGATAATTATGTCACCAAACGGTTGTGTTAAGAAACGTTTGGCAGGAGACCTCATAAATGGGGGAGTGCCATCTTGTATCCGCCCGACTTCAGATAGAACATTTCATTGTAAGATACCTGAAATTTTAAGTGTATGGATTTAATCCGCAAACTGCATCTGATTTGAACGATGCCATCAGACGTCAGGTTCAAGAGATTCTTCTTGCCATGCTTCAGAGGTCTCCGCCATCTGCCATCTGTCATTGTGTGTAAAGGGGTTACGTGGAAACACATTAAAATGTTTAGATTTTTGTTACTTCTCTGTTTTTATTGGTTGTTTTCACTTTTCTTCTAAGTCTGCCTAGCTCTTGCAATTTTCATATTGCAGGTATCATTCTAACGCTATTTATGATTTTTCACTATGGAGATCACATTTCAATAAGAAACAGTAAGTTGCAACGATGGAAACTTTCGCGCCGGAGCAGAAAACAGAGATCTTGCGAGTGTTTCCACGGTTAGCGAATTAGATGATTTTTCAGATTATTCTGAAATTAATCAGTTTTCGGAATATGAGGACAAAACAGAATTAGAACAAGAAGTACAGCAAAGAAAAAAATGGTAATGAATTTTATTTTGAGAAACATTGAACAAAATGGAAAAAGATATCTCCCCCAAAGTGCACAAACGCAATTTGTCAATAGTGTTTCACACTTAACTGGTGTCAAGACTTTTTATAGAGCTCTTACGGATTATCTAAATTGCGAAAACATGACTCGCTATAATTATTTGAAAGAATTTACTGTCGAACTTGTTAAACTGCTTCTTTTAAAACGAACAACGGATGAAAGTAATTCATCTTGAGGAAAAACAACTGTAAAAAGCTACTAAATATGCCAGATTTGTTTGTCGCTTTACGGTCATTTTGTGCACATTTTAGGCTGAGCATATCGGGACCTACAGTTTAACGTGGATTCCAAACCACTAACAAAATGCAATCCAAACCACTAACGCTAGAATTCGAACCTGAAGCCTGTGGTACCAAAGTCCAGAGCGCTAGCCAATTGCCCATCAGGTTGAGCATTCATTTGTCTATGAAAAGAATGGCTGAGAAAATCCGATAAAAAGACATTATCAACTTGTGGAAAAATGTTATAAAATTTTAGTTAAACGCATTTTCTTTTCAATGTAAAAGTTTTCTGAAGCACATAATAATGAATAGTCTTTTTATAATTCAAAAAGTCTGAAAAATAACAATTTTTATGTACGCAAGAAAATAAAATAAAATTAATCATGAAATGATTTCTCGTATTAAATAGTGACTTCTGTTTCATTTTATCAAAATTTTTTAATGTAAATATATTTTAAAACATAGATTTTATTATAATTTAGTAATTTTTTAATCACAAAATAGTATTTATTGTACATATAAAATGACTAAATGTGTCGGAAAGGGTAAAAAAGAGAAGAATAGAGAAGGGTAGAAATGTAAAATTATTATTTTCTATTTTGAAATTTTCATTTAAATAAAATAATACTTGTTTCATATAAAAAATATTCAAACATTAAGAAGAATTTTTTTTGTTCAAAGATTTGATAGAGAAATTAGCATAAAAATTAGGGTCAAATCGACCTCATCTTTCATTACATTAAAAGCCGGTTGTCAGGGACAAAAATCATAAAAGATTTTGTTCAAGAAAACTTGTTTAACATTTTTAAATTTGCGTAAGAAGCATTTTCTAATTAGATAATAATTCTCAAGTTATAATTAAACGCCTTAAAAGTATGATTTTCTAACTGAGATTTTAATTTATAAACGTATTCTTATTTTTTCTAACTTCTGTTTCATAACCTGTTGCCTTCTTCGACAATTTTTTTTCCTAAATAAATTTTTTCAAGGCCATTTGGTAATTCGAACACGTGCCATTGTGATTAATTAAAATTTTGGGACGCCAAATTTTCTTTTCATAATAGAAAACTAACTACTTCAGGTGGGTATCATTTGTAACCCCACTGTTATTCATTGCTGAATTCTCAATGTCAGACAAAAAAAGATCATGTATTGATCATGTTTTTTAAGTAGGGTTAACCTGATATTTAAATTGAATTTCTTGAAATGTGCCATTATTTATCTTTTTTGTCTGTAACTAAAGTTAGAATATTAATGTTATCTATTTGAATGATATGATTCACAATTTGAAAAGTTATCTTGCCAAAGGACACCTATTTAATTCAAAATGAATATTAATTATTGTAGCAATATCCTCCTAGTTGTTAAAGAGCATTTCTTCGTTAACATAGATTATGAATTCAGCCCACACACATATTTGATGAAATTCAGAAATCACTTGAAACTTTTAGTACACTAATTTTCAGAAAATATTGTTTCCCAGATTAAAATGATTATCTTCAAAATGAAAGCGTCATATGTACATGTAAATTTGCAATGCTTCGTATCGTTAAAATATATTCAAGAGACAACACATCCTACTTAAGAAATTCCAAAGATATGGATGGCTTTTAAAAAGTAAATTTGTTGTGAAATGCTTTTTTTTATTATCGTTAATTCATACTGCCTGAATGTGAAAATAAAAACTTGAATCGATTGATAGAAATGAATAAAAATCAGAAATATCTTGGAGCATATCTCAGCAGAGAAAACTTCAACAACGATAAGAATTTTGAATGTATCAATTTAAACAACCAATGAAAATCTTTTAGGGTAGGGTAATCATTTTAAAATCATTTATACAGTGTATATCTCAAAAATATCTCAAAGATAGGTACAGAGGATTGAAATAAATATATTTTATAGAATGTGTGGGAGGATATGGTGCGTGTAAATGCCATTACATCAGGAAGATATAAAGTAAAATATATTAATATTGTACATATAAAATATATTAATAAACTTCTTCTAATAGATGCTCGAAGAGCGACTACCAACAGTAATATAAGATTCACGGTACCAGCACATGAAATGACACATGATTTTCCAGCAGCAACTGACAATCTGGCTCATAGATCTTCATCGGACTCAATGGCACTTTCGTAGATAATGTTTTAATGCGCCCCTAGAAGAAAAAGTCCACATCTCGAGATTATGGTGGCCAATGAACAGGACCACCCCTTACAAATCACAAATAAATTATCAGCAGCGTTGATATAATTTCTAAACTCCTTGATGAAAGGATTTGGGGCCTCGTCATAGGGCCCTGTTGGACGAGTGGCTAGCGCTCTGGCGCTAGGTACCACAGGTTTCGGGTTCAAATCCCGTCGGTGCCATGGATGTTTGTAGTGGTTCGAAATCCACTTTAAGCCGTAGGTCCCGGTCTTATAAGACAGTCGAATCAGGCTTCTCACCCACATCGTTCCCCCAATGCGTTTTTTCAGCATATATATTCATTCCCAAATCTGCTTATTTTGGTCCCATCTAATGACCCGTAAATTTTTACCAGATATTTTTGAGATACCATATATATATATACTACACTGAAGTGACAAAAGTCATGGGATAGCAATATGCAAATTTTCAGATGGCAGTAGCATCGCGTAGAACAGGTATAAATGCGCAGTGCTTTCGCAGAGCTTTCATTTCTGTTCAAGTTATTCATGTGAAGAGGTTTTGACGTGATGATGACCGCACGACGGGAATTAACAGACTTTGAACGCGGAATGTTAGTTGGAGCTAGACGCATGGGTCATGCCATTTCGGAAATCGTTAGGGAATTCAACATTCCCAGATCCACTGTGTCAAGAGTGTGCCGACAGCATGAAATTTCAGGCATAGCATCCCACCATGGACAGCGCAGTGGTCGACCGCCTGCACTGAACGACCGAGACCGGCGACGTCTGCAAAGAGTCGTCAATTCTAACAGACAAGCAACACTGCGTCATATAACCGCAGAAATCAATGTGGGACGTACAAGGGACTTGTCTGTTAGAACTGTGTGGAGAAATTTGGCTTTCTTGGGCTATTCCAGCAGAAGACCGACTCGAGTGCCTTTACTGACAGAACGACATCGCTTGCAGCGACTCTCGTGAGCATATCGGTTGGTCCCTAGATGAATGGAAAACCGTGGCCTGGTCCGATGAGTCACGATTTCAGTTGGTAAGAGCTGATGGTAGGGTTCGAGTGTGGCGCAGACCCCACGAAGCCATGGACCCAAACTGTCAGCAAGGCACTGTTCAAGCTGGTGGTGGCTCCGTAATGGTGTGGGCTGTTTTTTCATGGCATGGACTTGGTCCTCTGGTGCGACTGGACCGAATATCGACTGGAAATGCTTATGTTCAGCTACTTGGAGATCAACTTGCAGCCATTCATGGACTTCATGTACCCAAACAACGATGGGATTTTTATGGATGACAATGCGCCATGTCACCGGGCCACAACTGTTCGCGATTGGTTTGAAGAACATTCTGGACAATTCCAACGAATGATCTGGCCACCTAGATCGCCCGACATGAATCCCATCGAGCATTTATGGGACATCATCGAGAGGTCTGTTCGTGCCCAAAATCCTGCACCATCAACGCTTTCACAATTATGGACGTCTATCGAGACAGCATGGCTCAATATTCCTGCAGAAGACTTCCAACGACTTGTTGAGTCCATGCCACGTCGAGTTGCTGCACTTCGCCGGGCGAAAGGAGGGCCGACACGATATTAAGAGGTATCCCATGATTTTTGTCACTTCAGTGTATATTACCTTTTTTTTTCTATAAAACAGGGATATTCTACTTTCTTGATTCTATGGACCTCTATACAATTTAAATAAAAGTTAATTTTTCTGTTGTTAAGTAATTTTCAAATTTTCAATTAATTAATATTATTAATCTCTTGCCAGCATGGTGAAAACCATGGGTGCCTTCTCAGAATATTGTTTACAGATGCGTAAAATGAAAATTTCAAAGCAAACGCGATATTCAATGCCAAAACAGCTAAACATTGTACAGCCAATTGCCTAACATCGTCAAAACATTGCATTTAACGATATTGGAATGAACAATTTGGTGAAAAAAGAACATTATATGCTTATTCATTTTATTAATTTGTGTTAATCAAAGATTCGTCTTTTTTGTTTACCATGAACCCCTTTACAAATACGGTGAATAAACACATTTCACGTAATTATGAAGATAAATATAGATTTTTAAACTTTGAAATTTGCCTAATTCTTATAGTATTTACTAATTAACGAAGAATATCGAAATATTTCAAGCCATTTCAAAATAAAACCAATTTTTTACATCTTAAAAAGAGTCATCGGAATATAATAATCATAATTAGCATTTTTTCTTCGCAATTTCTTTTCATTTTCTTTCACCTTATGTTCTCTTAATTATATAATCTTGTAATTATGTAGAGGATGCTGTATATTTTTCCATTTTCTTTGTATATTTTTGCAGACATTTTTCCATTTTTAATATATTTTTTCCATTTTCTTTATATTTTTTTCTAGATATTTTTCCATTTTTATCTTAAACCTGTTATTTATTTCAAAATTTTACTTTGTAGAACTAAATATGAAACTTAAATTATAATTTGTAAAAACAAAATGTAAAAAATATATATACAGTAAAATTTGATGTCCTCTGCACGAAATTTTTACTTTATAAATATTTATTTTTACTTTTTTATATTAATTTTATTATATTTATGTTTTTTATATTAATTTTATTATATGTTTTTTATATTAATTTTTATTATATTTATATTTTTTATATTAATTTTATTATATTTATATTTTTAATATTTAATATTAATTTTCATTTTGGAAAATGTAAATTTTGCATTCATTATTTTTTATTCATTTTCTTTCTTCTGACGATAAATTTATTGTAAGGAAGAATACCTTAAGTGTGTAGGAGAAAGCACGGTTACATTGTTAGATTAATGTTTAATTAAAAATTAAATACATTTTTTAAATGAATATATTTTTAATACTGAAATAATATATGCATTCTAAAAAGCATTCGAAATATTTACTGATTTAATAGTTGTGTTTATTAAGAAATCACACAATTTTTAAACTATTTATTAAACTAGTTACATAACCATTTATTATGCTTATTACATAATAAAATTAATATACACAGCGCAATAATGAAAATGAAATCTATGAATTTGAAAACTTTGATAGAGTAAATCTTATAATATTATCAATGAAAATTCACAATAGGGACAATCCTTTGACAATGTGTGTGGTAGACTATTAAAAATTTATAGTTTCTACTCTCTACTCATGTTTTCGATAATAAAAGAAATAAAAATGAGGCCACTTTCAGAAGAAAAAACCAGAAGTGTCACGAAATATTAATAACTGAAGTCTTTTCTACAAGATTTAAAATATAACAACTTAACAAAATAATCATTTTCCACTGGTACCCCATACAGGTGAAAAATGTTTACTGATGTTATTGATCAAAAAGAAGATGGTCAGTTAAGACTGTTTTAACATATTCATAAATGACTAGAAGGAGAAATGTACAAACTTTACATGGAACAGCTTGATTATTGGAGATTACTACTGTGTCCAAAAAATAAGACCCATTTATAATTTAAAATCCCCGGAGCATATGGAATTTAATTTTTTTTTCTTTTTTAGGTTGCTGGTACTGTCCTTGACATCTGTGGGATATTTCACGCCAAAATATTCACTAGTGTTTGAGTTACGCTTGGCTTTGTGAGACGTTAAAACTGATTCCGGAGATTTTTTAAATGTCTGAATTAATTGAGCAAAGAACTTGCATTAAATTTTGTTTGCGGAAACGTATAAAATGTTGCAGAAAGCATTCAGTGACTATTCCTATATCGGAAAGAAATGTTTACAAGTGGTATAAACAGCTCAAAGAAGGCAGACAACGCGTTGAAGTCGAAGAGCCCTCTGGTCGACCCTCAACCACAACCGACGAAGCTCACGTCCAAAAAAAGATTTGGTTCTCGCAAACCATCGATTTACAATTAGAAACCTTGATGATGATGGTGGAATTTTAAAAGGATTGGTCAATTCCATTTTGGGCCTCAAACGCGTTAAATCTCGATTGATACCGAAAACACTGAATGCGCCAACTCGCACTGCATTGATTCTTCGTGAATTTTTCGTAAAAATGAAACCCATATCGTTCCATAACCACCGTATTCATACCCTAAACCGTATTCATTCCCTAAACTCAAAAGACCACTCCGAGGACACCGTTTTGAGTCGATTTAAGAGATTCAACGTGAATCGGCGTGTGCTTTGAAGGCCATCCCTACCGATGAGTTTTTAACATGCATTGAAGATTGGAAAAAAAGTTGGCATAAGTGCATTGTGTCCGGAGGGAATTACTCTGAAGGCGATAATATAAGTTTGGAAGAATAAATAAAGAGTTTTTGAAAAAAAAAATAATAGGTCTTACTTTTTGGTCACAGTAGTAAAGCTGGATTATTGTCAGATACTAAGATCGCATATCGCAAAACGTCAGCCAATCAGAAGCTTGATATGCTTCTCACTCTTGTGATTGGCTAAGGTTTTCGACGTGCTACGTTAGTTTCTAGTAAGTTCAGGACTATAGCAGAAGTGTTTAAGCTTGTTTAAAAATTGCTTCACATTGCAAATTCTTGGTAACCATGGTTCAGATTTGAGGTGATTCTTTTTATAAACTAGTAAGTTCATATTAGTTTTATGTTCTCCACAATAACAAACAGTCACAAACTCCACTTTCAGGAAAAAAAAGAAAAACCTAAGTAAAATGAGATACTGATAACAGAAGACTACATTAAAAATTTTAAAACATAACAACATACTAAAATGACCAATAACTACTGATATTCCAAGCAAGTAAAATATTGTTATTTTAAAAAAGAAGAACATCAATTAAGAAGATTTTTTTAGATTTTCTCAAATAAAGTAGAATAGTAAAGGTGCAACTTTTACATAGAACAGCTTGTTTATCAGAAAGTTTTGAGAAAATTTATTAAAAAAACAACACAAAAATTTAGGAGTACTCCAGGGATGCTTTAAGTTAACCTTAAAATTGCTTCATACTGAAAATTCTTGTTTGCAATGATTCTTTTACAAGCATTTACGAAATAAAACCTGCCGATAAAATTGGAGCAAAGTTGGGAAAGATAAAGCTTTACAAAATTCATTCGCAATAAATAATCATGCACAAAAAATTATAGCTGTGTTCTCCACAACAACAAATGCTATGGATTTCTTGCTTGGTAGAGTTAGGTTAGTACAATCCACAACTTCAAGGACAACTTCCACAACTTCTACGTGGTATTTGAGCTTGCTTCATTCGGGTTGATGATTTTGAAATATTCCTAGAAGAAAATGTATTTAAATTAACTTTAATTTTTTTAAAAATTTCATTATAACAGTTCAGAAATTTTGTCATTCAAAAATATTTCGAGACATTCCGCATATTTATTTGTCTCTCTCTATATATAGTTAGATAGATATATATACAGTGGTGTACTATATTATTAGACCCATAGCAGTAATTGTGTTATAAATCACTTATTTGTAATATAATCTTTTCATTAAATTTAAGGGTGACATGTGCTGATAACACCTTTACAAATATTGTTTTAAAAACTGGCAACCCTGAATTAATAACTAACACATGTGCACGTGCATAAATAACACTTATTTTTTCGAATTAAGTTTTTCTGACTAATCTTTGATTCAGGTATGAATTGTTTTTATTTTATTGTTTATTGTTGAATAAATAATAATGTGTTATATTCAATGAGTAATATTTTCTATTAAATAATACCATTTTTAAGTGTAAAATTAATAAAATTTTGGTTGTTTTTCAGAATGGAAAAGGTTTCAGATCTGTCACCAAAGAAAATTGGCGAAATATCTGGCTTACTTAAGGCAAATAGGTTGTCACAGTATGCAATAGTTAGTATTGTAGGAGTTTCAAGGAGCTCGGTAAAAAACATTAGAAAGAACATGGAGTATGGAGACTGTTTACAAAGTAAATGTACAAAGCAAATGTTTACAAAGAAAATTGTGGGAGAAAACACATATCAACTACACGAACAGACAGAAAAATCCGTGAAACATGCCTAGAAATCAAAAAATGTCTAAGCGCATGTTAACTAAACAAGTCAAAGATAGAAGTATTCAAGTTTCACATCGTACCGTGCAGTGACGACTTGCATAAGTTGGTTTGATGGCAAGAAATTTATATCGCAAGCCAAAGCTTACTAAGGCAATGATTAAAAAATGGTTAGAATGGATTCGAAAGTACAAAAACCTTTCAGTAGAAGATTGGAAAAAAGAAAAATATCAATTGTGATAATAATTATTCTCTCAGTGTCTTGAAAATTTATGTACGTAAGTCAAAGAATATTTTTATTTTTTCACGGGTTTGCTTTTCAGACGAGTCCATTTTCTAAATCATGACTGATAAGTCGAAGTTCATTTCATAGTACCTGGCACAATTTGAAGACAACCAGTGTCTCTAAAATTTATCACAGACCCCACAATGATAGATGTGGCATGTTTAACCCGTCAGGACAATATAGTCAGGGCGGTATTCTTTTCCAGACCTTGTTCTTACAAAATTTGCAAAAAAAGAAGCACATATATGTCTGCGTGGCAGTATCTTTAACGGACAAAAACAAATAGATTACAAGCAATTTTTAATGAAATTTTTTGTAAATAAATTATAAATGTCATTCTTTCAATATTAATATTATATACCAGTTTTTAAAGAAAAAATTTACTTTTACTTCCAAGAAAGTAAAATATGCAAAAAAAAAAAATAAAAATATACATACCTAATAGCCAATTTATCATTAGGATGAATGCTTTCTCTATAGTTTATATCCTTTTTTTCTTATGCTCGGCCCAAAGATAAGTCAAACTGCTGACTAGTCATCCGGACAAAATTAAAATAGCTATCAACATTCATTTTATTGCATTTCTTCTGTTAAATTCGAACGAATTGGCTAGCGCTGTGTCCTTTGGAGCTTCAGGTTCGAATCCAGGCGACGGCATGGATGTTCGTTGGTGGTTCGGAATCCACCTTAAACTGTAGGTCTCGGTCTAATTAGCCTAAAGTGGGCACAAAATGACAGTAGAGCGACAAACCAAATCTATGAAATTCGAAGCTCTTCTATTTTTGTTTTCGGAGATCGTCTGTATCGACCACCTTCTTCGACTTTGAAGTTGCAAAGCAACTAAAGTAATCATAACTTTTTTTGTTTTGCAATATTAAATTGGGATCTGCAAAAATAGCTAAAATATTAAACAAGAATACAAACAACAATCGTCACAGATCTCTTTTAAGGTCGCGTAAAATGTACGCGCTCTATGAATTGAAGTTAGTGGTTCGGAATCCACGTTAAACTGTAGGTTCCGATCTAATTAGCCAAAAGTGGGCACAAAATGACCGTAGAGCGACAAACCAAACCAAACCAAACTATGAACTGATTTCCGAACTTCATAGAGGGGAATGTTTAGTTTTCATCGTGAACCGACTTGTAAAGAAAACCAGTTCTTTCCGGGGTTCTTTCGAGTCTCTAGGGTCTGGTGTGAATGTAGCTTTAAGACTACCAACTTCTGTACCGATCACCTCCAATAACAGTGTCTCTAGCTCCTTTGAATGAAGTCTTCCAAGGAATTGAATCCATTCTCATCTTCAACTCAGTGCCCTACTGCTCCTTCATTTTTTATTCTTTGGAACTTTTACGATTGCATCTTCCTAAGAACTATTTGTGTTTAAAATTGAACTTTCCCAAGAACTATTTCTGTTTGAAACTGATCATTCTTAATAACCCTGTACGCCCACTTACCTACTCATCATGATTGTATATATATTACCATGTATTTTATAAAATCACCTGCGTGTGATAATTCCCACCTATTTGACATTGTATTGCCCTCTTGTAACCTTCCCTGTTTTTCTAATAAATCCTGTGGCTCTGCCTCACTGCTGGTTAGGCCGGTTCTCGGTCGTGATTCCATATCACTATTCCCCCCTCCCTTTTCTATATCTTACAGTTTTCTTTTAACATCTTCTGCATCTTCTCACCTTAGTATTTAGGGATATAAGCCTCTAAGGCCCAGGTGCCTCATTTCTCCCCTCTCCCCCAACTGACTTTATGACTATCCATCTTCCATTTCTTGCTTCATACCTATAAGACTATGACTCTACTTAATATCTATAAGACTATTTATTCTTTGCCTTTAACGGACTGCACTTAATACAAGAATAAAAATTTATTATTTACATTTATCATGATTACTAATAGTTTTAAATTCATTTATCAAAGAGCATCTTTACTTTAAACACGTGTAAAAAGTAGTTTTTATGTATCGCATCCTTTAGGAATTAAATTAATTTCTCTGCTACATTTAAACCTTTAAATTCACTGCAGCGGCCTGGTGGCGAAGTGGCTAGCGCTCTGGCCATTGGTATACCAGGCTTCAGGTTCGAATACTGGCGGTGGCATGGATGTTTGTTAGTGGTTCGGAATCTACGTTAAACTGTAGGTCCCGGTCTGTTTAGCCCAAATTGTGCACAAGATGACCGTAGAGCAACAAACCAATTTAAATTCACTGCTTCAGTGGATGAAATATTCTATTTCTACATTTTGAACCTCCTTATCTGAGGCAGATAAGGAGGTTCAAAATGTTATGTTTTAATATTCAGTAATACTATATTTGAAGTACGTATGTTTTAAAACACTAACTACACTCATGTCCATAAATTAAGGATAATGAAGTTCAGGCAAAGAAAGAGACAAAAACAAAACAAATTTGACTTATTTGTAAAGTCTATTTATTAAACAAAAGGTAAAGAGCAAAAAAGATGCTATATGTTTGACATAATCAATAAAAATTGCGATTTTTACTCCCTGGAGCAAATTTCAAAAAAGAACCTATTTACAAAAAACAGTATAGCATAGTTAGTATGAAGGTTAATATGGAGATGTCTCCCGGACGATGCAATACAGGCCTTACAACGCCTAGGCATGCTGAGTATCAAATTATCAATCTGATCTTAGGGAATATTACACCACTCATCAAGCAATGCCCTCCGAAGTTCCGGTTGACAGGTGGGAGGGGGTTGACGGGCTGCAATTCGTCGGCCAAGCATATCCCACACATGCTCTATTGGATTCAAATCCGGTGAGTATGCTGGCCAATCCATACGGGTGATATCCTCTAATTGAAGGCATTCGTCTACAATGTTTGCACGGTGAGGACGGGCGTTGTCATCCATAAACAGAAATTCAGCACCCATGGCGCCCCGAAACAAACGTACATGTTGTTCCAGAATGACATCCCGATAGATGTGGTCTGTCATCTGACCCGACTCTGAACATGCAGGTCAGTTCTGGAACCAAGAATAATTCCTCCCCAAACGAGCCATCCTGCACCACCGTAACGGTGTCGCTCAATGGTGTTCTCTTGGTGGTAACGGGTACCTGGCGCTCTCCGTATGAAAGTCCGGCGAGAATCAGACTGCAAACTAAACCTGGACTCGTCGGAAAACATCACACCAGACCACTGTTGCGGTGTCCACAATGCATGCTCTCTACTCCAGGTTAATCGCAGTCGATAGTGAGTTGCGGTAAGTGGAACACATCTGACAGGCCTACGAGCATATAGACCAATGTGCCCTAAGCGTCTGTACACGGTCTGATTTGAAACTGTCGTACCGGTAGCTGAAGAGATCTGACGAGACAGGTCTGTTGCTGTGTTCTGTCTGTTTCTTTTGGCAGTAACTGCTAAATACCGGTCCTCATTCGGCGTTGTAACTCGGGGGCGACCTGTGCTGTAACATCTACTCACATTACCATTATCTTGGAATCGTTGCCAAAGCCTGGAGAGGACTTTCTGGGCGATTCCAAGTTCCTCGGATACTTCCAGCTGGGTACGTCCACATTCCAGTCGTCCGATAATTCTACCACGTAAAAAATCATCCAAATGCTTCCTTTGTGCCAGAACTATGCGGTTATTGAACTGAAAGGCTTTTAAAGCGCTTGTGAACAATTTTACTTCTTTGCCACCATTCCTTATATACCCCTCTCTTACACTCTCGTCATTGTGTCGTACTATCCGCGCCATCTGGTGGTTTCCTGTAATTTGCATATTCTTCTTCAAGATGTGTGTGATAATTCTACAGGTGAAATTTTTATTTTAGAGTTCAATTTCTGTGTGATTCTGAATTATCCTTAATTTATGGACATGAGTGTATTGAAGTTTATCTGCTGTGTTTAACCTTTACTGCTATATTTAAACCTTTAAAATCACTGCATTAATTGATGAAATATTCATTTTCTGGCAGATAAGGAGGTTTAAAGTGTAATGCTTTAATATTCATCAATACTATATTTGAAGTGGGACCTGATGGCCGAGTGGTACACAGTGGTGTGGCGCTCAGTACCACGAGCCATGGATGGCCACAGGCGATGCCATGTATATTTGTAGTGGTTCGGAATCCATTTTTAAACCACAGGTCCCGGTCTCATAGGATCGCAGAGCGTTGTGGGAGTAGTGTGACTCGCGTCCGTAGCATTATCTTCAAAGCTACACGTGAAGCCCTGTTTAGTGCTAAATGAGTAACAGTGATGCAGCCCTTCTTATGACATAAAGATTAACTGTCTCTGTATTGCCAGCTGCATTAGAACAACTATATGTGAAGTAACTATGCTTTAAAACAATTATGTAAGTAATAATTTAAGTAAGTAATAATTCAATTTCCTTAAAACCTTAATACTAGAAAGCATTTTAACTCATATACAACAATATTGTTATAAATTATTTTGCATGAAGTGTGGTAAGTTTACTTTGAATTATTAACTACTAGAATTCAGAATTTAGTTGTACAACTAGAATTCAAAGGTTTAGAAATTTAAATAAATTATTATAAATAGAATTTTCTCGGTATAATCAAGGATATTTATTAAGGCTTCAGAAAAGTTTTCTAAGTTTTATAAAACTAAGTCTATAGATAAAATATTTAAATTTTCGTGGACATCTAATAATGTTCAGTTAGTTAAAGAAATCTTTGAACTTTATGCGCCATTAGTTACACGTGTAAGACCTCTCAAAATATTACTCAAGAATTCATGAAAGCTCTGTTTAAAAAAGGTTATTTTTTTAGTTTTCTTTGATATATTTCTTATGGCGCGTAAAAAAGTAAAGGGATTAAAAGCATTTGCCCTTGGTGTGTAATTAGTGACTTTTGTGAAGAATATGAAAGGCTCCTAATCATCCGCAGGTTAAAAAACTAGTGAATATTCGATAAATTTATCCTCATTTGCTGGTATTCTAACGCAGAGAAAACTCTGATGACTTCATTTCGAGAATTGCTCAAGACTTGCCGGGAGTTGAAATGTTTTGCTTTTGGTCCGGGGGGGGGGAGGGGGGGGAGGCTATTCATCCGGCCTCAAGGACTCATCCAGATCTTTTTCTGGATTATCCGGCAGTCGAAACGGACGTATTCCGTTTCTCTGGTAGTGAATCATTTCGTTGCAGATAATTCATAGATTTCCTCTAACTAATTACGAGGTAAGAAAACATTATTTAAAATTATTTTTTTTGGATTATCGAAATAATTTTTGAAGAATGTAATTTTAGACTAATAATTTATGTTAATTTAATTAATTAATTTTAATGTTAATGTTATGTTATGTTAATTTTAATTAATGTTAAAGCTATGATAATTTTAATTAATGTTAAAGCTATGTTAATTTTAATTAATGTTAAAGCTATGTTAATTTTAATTTATGTTAATGCTATTTTAGTTTTACTGCATATTTATAATTTTATTGTATACATTACTTGTGATAATCTTACCACAAATCTAAATACGTATTAAGGTAACTGAATACTTTCAAATGAGTCAATTTGTCAAATAATATTTTATGAAATTTCTTTTGGTGCGATTGTTTAACTAAGTTATAAAGCATTGAAAATAGAAATTTAATAAATAATACAAAATACATTAATTCTAAATTGGAAAACTGTAAGTGAATAAAATTCAAATAATAAGGCGCGATCTATTTTATTACAACTCTATGGTAAAAACTAAAGAATAACTGCACCTTATTTATAAAACTGAGAGCTTGCAATCCAAACGTTCTTCGTAAAGTAAATGTAAATTAATTATGATTGAAACGAGAAAGCCAGCGACTTTTGTCAGAATTTTAAATTTAAATAATTGAATTAAGAAGTGGTATCGAAAAATGATATTCATACAAGAAAATTCAGTATCACAAAAAATCCTCAAAGAATAAAATTTTTACTGTTAGTTCTGCAATAACAAAACACGAACTTACAAATGCAGATGATTATTGCTTAATATTCTTTGTATAATACCGTCTTAAGTTAACACATCACTCAATAAGTCTGTTGAAATACAGCGCCTGGCAAGCTCTGAAGGAAGGGAACAGCTTGGGGCTGTAGAACTTCACTGATGTACCAGTTGCTGTTCAGATTGCACACAATTCTTAGCAATTGAGATCGTCCATGATATGCTATGGCACCCCAGACCATAACTCCGGGTGTTCGTCCACTGTGGCGTTCGATAATGCACTCCGGAAGGTGGCGTTCACCGGCATATCGTCTGACACGAATGCGGCCGTCATGGTACCACAAATTAAAGCGGGATTCGTCAGAAAACACGGCATGCTGCCAATCAGTACGCCAGTCTCTATGATGAGCGGCCCATTGTAGCCGCAGGCGGCGATGGTTTAGCGTGAGAGGGATCCTGTATAAAGGATTCCTTGCGCGCAGTCCACGCTGCAGCAGACGTCTACGAATTGATGAAGCACACAATGAAACACCTGTAGCTATTGACCACTGTGCTGCCAATTGTCTAGAGGAAGCTGTACGGTTCGTCAGCGCCATGCGGACCAGGTGTCTATCATCGCGAGCTGACGTCACATTTCGGGGTCCACTCCCGGATTTCCGAGTTGTCCGACACTCGTCCGTCCACTGCTTCCAAAGACGCATCACTGTGCTGCTGTTACGCTGCACACGAGCGGCTACTGCCCGATAAGACAATCCAGCTTCACGAAGGCCGATGATTCTCCCCCGTTCAAACTCTGTAAGTTGTTCAAATCTCGCTCTCTTTCGTCGAAGAGGCATAAGTAACGATTGAGCTAACGTTTACCACTAGCAGATAACCATACACGCCTCACTACAGCCGTCTATTTATTCGGATCCATCCACCGTTCAGAGGGTGCTGCTCAGCATACGCATGCGCTACGGATTTGAAATTCTAATCATTTGCATATCATGCGCTAATTTGCATTTCCTGAAAATTTCAGCTCACTCGCGTAAGTTCTTCATGATGTTGCAATTTTCAAAAACATGAGTTTAATTATTAAATTGATTGAGTGTAGAAATTAAGAAAAATAAGTGCTGTTTCACCAAGACAATGCCCCGTGTCACAAGTCGATGAAAACGATGGTTAAATTGAATGAATTATGCTTCGAATTGCTTCCCCACCCACCTTTCTCTTCAGATAGGGCCCCCAGCGACTATTGATTTTTTGCAGACATCAAAAAAATGCCCCAGGGAAAGAAACTTAGCTCAAATGAAGAAGTGATTTGCCGAAACTGAGGCCTGTTTTGAGAGCAAAGACAAATCGTTCTATAAAAAAGGCATCGAAAAATTAGAGGGATTTTGGAATGAATGTATCACTCTTGAAGAAGAGTATTTTGACAAATAAAGTCGAATTTCTAAAAAAAAAGTGTTTTTCTTAACTAGACTGGAGACTCATTGAGAGATGTGTAATGCATTGCAAAATTTTGCGGCAGTCACCCGTCGCTGTGGTAAAAAATCAGCATCTCAAGTCTATGTGGAGAAATGAAATGAGGCTACCTGTTTGATTTCAAGATTAAAAATAAAAATAATACTTATGAACTACAGGATTCCTATATCTCACTAATAATAATTGTTTCTATTTTGCCAAATGCATTCTTGTGATTCTAGGAAATAAAACATGAATTTTCAAATGCAAATGACAGACAGTTTGACATTATTGAGGCATTTTGGTAGCGTTAGCGTCCATTATACCTCTATCTTGATGGTTCCTTGGAGGTAAATGATAAGAGAAATGACTTGCTCTGAAAGAAAAATAAAAATTAAAAATTAAATAGGGGGAACCAAATCAACATATAGAGAGAGCTGAATAAAATATTTATTTATTTAGTATGTTTAGAGAGGTGAGCGGACGTTTTTTGTTGGTAGGTAGCGTTGTGTCATATTCAGGTATGGAGATTAGATATGATTATTCATAGATGGTTGATTGGATAAGCCATTTAGAAATAAGTAGAGATTGTCTGCTGAATTGTTAGCAGTTTGTAGTTGGTTGAAAAGATGATCGATATTGTTATTTCCTGCAAATATGTTAATAAATTCTTTGAGAATATAAATTATTTTAAAGATATCATGCGGAATAATTTCATCTAAGTTTTGAATTAAAGTAGGAGAGTTGAATGCAGTTTTTGGATTGACTGAATTTTGAATAGTATTATTATTATTTCTAGTGACAATGTTAGAGAAAGATAATTTTTCATTGACTTTGTTGGAAGTAAATGTAGTTTGGGTTCGAGTAGAATTTTCATTAGTGGTATTTTTAACTTGTGGATATTTGCTGCATCCTTTCCAAGCCGCGGTATGTCCTAGTTCATTGCAGTTGATGCACCTTGGGTATTCAACTTTTTCCTTAATATGACAATCTTTCGTGAGATGGTCGCTACCACATTTTAAACATCTTGGTGCTGGCCGAAGAGTCAAATGCAAATGATTGACGTTTAATTCTCTTTAAAATTTACTGTCTTATGTTCTGCATAACAGAATTTTACGGTAGTTAAATTATTGCATAGATGCCAACTTTGGGGAATGAAAGTTCGGAAGACTTTTGGTATGGAGAAATTCAAGATAAATGGGGATTTTACAAAATAAGCACATCTATACTAAAAATAAGCAGATAGATTATAAAGAATAAAATAAATAGTAAAAAAGTGCTTTGAAACTTACCAATACAAATATTAGCATTTCTCTAAGTGAAGGCTATTTAAAACAAACACATTTTTTCAAATACAATTTTTCGTAAATAATTAAAATGTATTTTTTGTTATTTTTTCTTGAATAAATGAACTAAATAAATCATACTACAATTATAAGCGAAGTAAATAGGCAATCAGCGTAAATAACGCTAGTATTTTCAACACTAGCACTAAATAAAGCATTAATTTTACTCACTATGTTCTATTGATGTACAGAAGTGAGTTCTATATTAATGTCAGTAACAAACTCTGTATAAAAAGCAAAGAAAATACTCTTCCTACATTTAATTATGTAAGAAGATTCCTTTGCATAACACTCTTAGTAAGGTATTTCTTTTTTTTTATTTTTTTTTTTTATTTAGCACTCATTGTTAAACATAAAATCACAACCGCATTAATGAATAGCAATGGATCCGAAAAAAAACCCATGCTAACTAAGGAGCGACTTTCGGGAAGGCGTTTGTTTCGATTTCGTTTCGAGGCGGGAAAACGATCGACGCGCTCCTTTTTGTATCTCACATGAGCCATGGCACATTATCGAAAGTTTCTATCATTGTATTGTAAGCCTTCATGCATCATTTCAAGAATGTGATGCTAAGCTTTAATATGAGATATTTTCACGCTTATAGTTGATCGCTTTTTAATGTTTCCTTTGTAATAGATTATTTTATTGTTTCATCATTAGGGATTTTCTTCGAAATGTATTGTGCAAAATCACCTTTTTTAAGGTAATTTCCTGATTTTTGACGAAATTAGGAAGATCGGTAGAAGGAATCAAAGTTCGGGAGTCTCCCAAATAAATCTGAAAAACTTGGCAGATATGTGATTATATATTAAAGATCATTCAGAATTTTAAATGCTGCCCGTACTGAACTTAATATCCTCAATCTGGTTAAAAGCACTTCTCACAAATTTTTTTCTTACAATTGGATTCTTCTTTAAAAATCATAAAATGTTATTATTTGAATCACTCATTTGCAATGATTTAGGAATGAAGCTTTCGAAATTCCTTATCGATGCAGGACTTTTATAGCGAACTTTGAAACACAGTGAACATCAATATTTCTGGCATACATTTCTTATGTTTGAAGATAACAATTATTTAAATCTTTGAAATTGATTATAATTAATATCTGTGCATATAAAATGCTAAAAAAAATAGGCATGTTGCAAAAATCAGTTGAGCGATTTAAACTCTGCTCTATGTTTTCAATCCGTAGCATTTGCTCGTCCGGATAATGAAGAAGACATGCTTTTTTCTGAGTATTTCAAATATTTTATAAAGACGAAAAGAGAAATATATGTATCTGCAAAGCGTCTGGTTTTTCTCTTCAAATCTCAATATTTACACGTCTTTCTCGGTAGTTATTCGTTTGTTATTTAACCATTAAAGGTTTTATTTATGTCTGACTTTTGAATATTATGCTGGCGCCTCTGATCGCCGTTTATTTGATGAATTCCATAGTTCTGCGTACTGCTAATTGGTTATTTTCTTTCGATAGTGTTTCGTCAAAACTTCATTTGAATGCTATTCCTTAACAAGTAGGTATCAAATTTTCAAGCCTAAAAAGCATTTTTTTTTCATTGAGTTTTTTCTTATGTTTTTGGTTTTATTTCAGAAATTATTGAATTTTCATGTTTTAAATCGTGTTAGAGTTGTGGTCTTGTAAAAAAAGAATAGACTTAATAGTTATTATAATATGAATACAATATTTGTAAGCTATGTTATAGTTTCAATTGTATAGTATTTCTAAGACGCTTATATGTTTTAAACAATAACAATAAAAATTGTACTTTATAATAAGTTAAGATAAGATATTTATAATAAGTGAATAGCTTTATGATGCTATATTATGCTCGCTGACATTTCTTGTAGTTGTAAATTACTCTCGTTAGTATTTTACATCTTTGGTGCTTTTTTTAAATATGATCAAAATGTGTGATGCATTTTTTAGAGATTTTCTTAAAAAATCCTCTAACAATTACTTATTTTCTAATTTTCGAATGTCCTTTTATTTTGCAAATGTACTTAAATTCAGAAACACCTTTTTTACCGATAAATTCATATGTAGTGCATATACATATGATAATGCACACCAATGATTTAAATTTTTATTCAACATTAACACTTTTCATTAAGTATTCACTTGAAACATCGCACATTTGTTGACAAAGGTGAAAAGTAGCTTACTATTTAAATGACCACCGTTCTAACCAAGTTCATTTAAAATTAAGAAGGAGCATTTGTAAAGATTTGAATAGAAAAAAAGCATCAAAATGTATAAATAAATATGGCATTTCAGAGTAGATTACTTACTATAATGGCAAGTATTCAGTTTTTATACAGTACTTGCTATCACACTTGTATTTGATACTCTCACTTTAACATTCTTTGTGTCTAGCCACTTTCATTGAATTGATATTAATGCTTGGAATGTCTGGTTTCTCTTTATTTGTTCCGATGTTACTCTTTACGTCTCATATTTCATCATCATCCATATCAAAAGTGTGTATTATTATTATTTCAAAGATTGTCCTGTTGGTAAATTTTCATAAGTAACCAGATTCTTAAAACAAAGGTTTAATAACTATTTAGTTTCTTTCAAAATCTAGAAATTTAAAAGCATTTGAAGTAAAATTGATCTTTACATTATGTTTTTTGGAAATCTTTTATCATCAATACTTTTGTATTTTATAACTTGTATTATCTATCATACTTCACATTTCAAACTAAATATTAGTCGTTATGCAGAAAAATTTTGATTGTGTTCAATAATCATATAAATATCGAAAATACCAATTTGTCTTCGTTATGTCACGTTTTTTTTTCTTGCTGAACATAATGTAACATCGAAGTGTGTTACACGCCGTCAAACTATTTGTCAAAATTCAGATTAAATATCAGTTGCTTTACAGCAAAATTCTTAATTGTGTTTAGCCACCACATATATATCGAAAACCCCAATTCTTCTATACCTAAAAATGTCGATTATTATTTGTGCATTCGTATATTTTTTTTATAATTTGTAGTCTGAAGTTATGTATAACAAAATTTCCAAATAATTAAAAACATTGTATTTAAAAGATCTTATTCCTTGAATTCTTTGCCTAGAGCGGTCGGCATGGCCTGTCATGGGCCATGATTTTTTACAGATTCATCTGTATAGAATTAGACAGACTAATACAGATATCTGCTCCTTTGCAACCATATCATGTCCGTAATTGGAGAGCACCTTAGCATATGCTCTACTGGTGTTAACTGTTTCCCTTTTTGCATTACTGACAATGTCTCTAGTGATTGTTTTTGTCGTTCTTTACTGTATTGGGCTGATCGTCGACAAATCACCAAGAGATCCGACAAGGGCATAGGATAAAAAAAAAAGAAATTAATTATATTTATTATATATATATTTATTTAAATATATAGTAAATATATATTTAATATTATTAATTAATATATTATTTTAATTATATATTTCTCCATTTTTATTAAACAATTCTATTTACTTACATATACAAATTTTTAGTTTTTTAATAAAATCATCAAAAGTTCTACTTCGAAAATTTCTTTAATTCTTTAAAATATAATTTTCATTTAGTAAATAACATGCAAATCTTGAAAACTAGACAATCTCTTACTGAATGAAAAATAGTTCATATAAGAAATGGGACTATTAATTTTCGTTAACGGTGCTGCTCTTTAGATAAGTATCACAGATATGTAACACATTCTTCCTAAATAGTTTAATGTGAAATAGCCGCGTCCAAATTTAAAATATTTGAGCGAAAGTATAAAAAAAAGAGAGGAAATTTCAAGAATACTAACATTATTACATCCATGATCCGAGCATTGCAAATAGCATATCGGCAACATTGGAAATTTTAGGAGGAACTTCCCGCATTTAGATCTCCTATGAATAAAAACCCGGAAGTTCTCACCAGGTAACTTGACTGTTGAGGCAAGGTGTTTTTCATAGGCTGACACAATTTCCATCGGGTCTTCTCGATTTTAAAGACAGTGACTGAAACGGATGCGTTGTCTGTATGTTGAAGCTTCGTGTTCTTCTTATGTGTATCCCGAACAACCCACCAAAGAAGATGAAGGGACGACATTGCGTACCAGGAGGACATTTAGGGGTAAATATCCCACATTCTCTGGGGGAAATGTCCAAAAACTTCTCAACCGGCATCCCTAAAGTGAATAGGATATGCTTATATATGCTAAGTCCTCATTTTCGAAATTAGTGACTGCAACGTTTACCTTAGTCTTCCTGCACGCTAGCTGATCTCGTTACCATTGGGTCATAAGTCAGGTTTGAGTCGGAGTTTACATTTAATTTTTTTCAGAACAGGGTAATAAATGAAATATAAGTTCTTTCGAAGAGTATTTTTTTCATTTTGAACTTTGTTTTCGGGTAATCAAAGCAGAAGCGCCAAATCGAAATAAATATATTTTTATGAAACAGCAAAATTTTTGAATGCTTTAAAAATCCGGAAATAACTAGCAATATTTAATATGAGTCACGCATTTGCAATGCATTAGGAATCAAGCATTCGGAATTCTTTACCAATGCCAGGATTTTTAAAACGAACTTCGGTAAACGCAGTGTACATCAATATTTATTTCATACATTTCTTATGTTTGAAGATAAGGATTATTTAAACCTTTGAAATCGATTTTAATTACTATCTGTGCATATAAAATGCTTAAAAAAATTCACGTTGCGAAAACCAATTGAGCGGTTTGAACTTTTCATGTTTTCTATCCGTAGCATTTGTTCGTTCGGATAATGAAGAATAAATGTGTGTTTTTCTGAGTATTTAAAATATTTTTAATGTGAAATGAGAAAAATATATATGTCTACATATCGTCTGAATTTCCCTTCACTTTCCATTTTTATATTTCTTTCTCGGTATTTATTCATTTGTGATGGAGTCATTAATGGTTTTATTTGCGTCTGAGTTTTGGATAGAAGGCTGGAGACCTCTGATCGCATTTTATTCGATCTATTCCACCAATAGTTGAATGTTCTGCATATTGTGAATCGGTACGCTCGTTCGAGATTGGTTTATCGAAACTTTATTTGGATGCTATTCCTCAACAAGTAAGTATCAAATTTTCGAGCTTAAAAAACTCCTTTTTTCTTGGGATTTTACTTATGTTTTTGGTTTTATTTCAAAAACTATTCAAATTCGTGTTGTTTTAAATCGTGTTGAAGTTTTGGTCTTACTGATACAAAAAAATAGTTTTAATAGTTGTTATAATGTGAAAAAACTTTTTAAAACTATGTTATAGTTTCAACAATACAAAATTATTTGACAAAACTTTCTCCGAAATACTTATTACTTTTTCTATAATATCAAATTGATTTTTGTTTTAAATACAAATATAAATCGAGCACTCTTAATGCTACTTACTTCATCTACTTCAATTTTATTATATTGAATGTTGCTGTTTAGTGTTGTTTTAAATCATGTTAGATTTTTGGTTTTATTGATACCAATAAATATATTGAATAGTTATTATAATATGAACAACATTTTTAGCCTATATTATAGTTTAAACAGTACAAAATAATTTGACAAAACTTTCACCTAAGTCTTTGTTACTTTTTCTGTTACGACAAGTGGTAGTGTTGCGAAGCCCTTTGACTGCATTAGCAGCTCATAGCGTCTATTTGTGATTTGGAAAGTGGGAAAGAATTTTAGGGAAATACTTTGGAAAACAGTTGTAAAGACAAAGTATTTTGCTCAAATAAAAATACTTAATAAAGCAAGAATTTTTATTTTTATAACTATTAAATGTTTTTAATTAGTGTAAAAATTTCAGTTACTATAGGAAAACTCCAGTAGGAGTAAGTTGTTATCAATTTAACTTTTGCTTTATATACAAATATTAATCTGGCAATCCTGATGCTACATATAACGTTTGCTTCAACTTTATTTTATTGAATGTTGCTGTTTCGTGTTGTTTTAAATCATGTTAGATTTTTGGTCTTATTGAAAACAGTATACATATTTAATTGTTATTATAATGTGAAAAAATGTTTTTAGACTATGTTATAGTTTCAATAGTCCATTATGATTTGATAAAGCTTTTTCCGAAGTTATTGTTGCTTTTTCTAAAATGTTATCGATTTGATTTTTGTATTTTTCGATTAATTTAAAGATTGTTTAAATTTAGAATTCAATAATTATATCTCACCTTATTTTATCGTAGTTGACACATGAAAAATGAGCAACAAGACATTTCACGGCCAAAGCTTAGATATGTGTTCTGCAATCCTTTCTTTATAACTCAGCGGAAGCCAGAGTTGATGTTTCTTTAGAAGATAAGAAGCTGAGCTCGGCAATCCTTAGCCCAAGATCTGCGGAACCGTCGTCAACAGACGGAAATACGGAGACCGGAAGAGGACGTAAAGCGCTTCCTTTGTTGACCCTTGCCATCTTAACGAATGTAATGTCGTACTCTATAACTTTACAACGGAGATGTAAGTAATTTTTTTTAATCCGTTATCGTATAACCACTATGTTCAAGAAACTTCTTTCCAAGGTTATACACCCTAAATAGTATTTTATTTAAGTCATCGACGCTTTGCAATGACAGAAGCCTTACATTTTTATTTGTGTCTTAACTACAGAATCTAAAAGCCAGTGATTTTTTATAAAAAATATCGTCAATCTATAAGTGGAAAGATAATTAAATTTTAATTTATCAGTTGTGTAATGAGACTTTGAGGAATTATTTGCTGCAGTCATTTATTTTGCAGACAATGTAAATTTCTCTGATTTCTAAGTTACTGATCCATTGCTAAGAGATATGAATTCTTTTCCCAAAATGTTTTGCAATGATTGTGGGAAAATGATAATAAATGGCAACGAACTGAAAGGCACTCCTGAAAGTCAATTTCAACCCTTTCTTCATGATAAAGATCTAGTTCTGGAAGTAGAGTGTGGTGCAAACATTGGTTGGATGTACTTGTCAAGATTGTGCCAAGGGTCAAAAGGAGCGTCTATCTTCTTTCAAAATGTTTGGCTGACTCCAAATGAATTCCAATCCATCAGTGGCAGAGAGACAGCAAAAGACTGGAAAAGGAGCATTCGACATAAAGGGAAAAGTCTAAAATTACTTATGGCAAAAGGTTATTTTGCCTTTCATTCTTCTGTATGTGTGTGTAAAGGCCTCTCAGCTAAAACCGTAAGTAGTTTTTTTTTACTTTTAAATCCTAAAAGTTAAATGATTCTTAAAAGATTCTGAAAATTTTTCATACATTAAGTTCATCTAATATTGCACGTTTATATTCATACATGAATGCTATGTAACTGTATTCATATTATGTAAATTGCATTGGTTATTCAAAATGAAGGAATGTATTTTAAATTTTTATTTGACATTGAATGAGGCAATGATGGGCCACGTATTAAGCATCAATAGATAGAGGAAAGTTCAAAGTTATTTTATGAATTCAATGTGAACATCATTGGTTGTGCGATAAGATTACACTTGGTACATTTGCTCCTTCATTTTGAATAACCTTGTATAATAACGTAAGGAAGAGTTGTTGTGTATGTTGAGATGAGAGATTTAAGTTGATTAGGACCGGAGATATTACAAATTTAAAAAAGTTTAAAAATAAAATTTAAAAAAAGAACTACAATGTTCAAAGTTACTACAACGTAAAAACAAAGAACTAAGAGCTACAATAAAGAATTACAATATTAAAAAAAAAATAGTATTTCAAAATGAAGGAGCACATGTACTAATTCGACGTTTGTCCTACAACAAATGATGTTCAAACTGAATGCGTAAAATAACTTTGAACTTTCCTCTATCCATTGATGTGTAATATGTGGCCCAACATGGCCCTTTTCATTGTAAATAAAAATTAAAAGTCTGACTCTTCATTTTGTACAACCCTGTAGTTAAAAAAATCAGTAAGTTTAATTAACAAAATTTTCCATTTAAATCTTGCACTTAAGCCTTCGAATATTGCTACATTATTGGAATTTAAATTTAACTTTTATTAACTGTTTCTTCTTTTATATGGTAATTTTGCTACTTTTTGCGCCATATGTTTAAAAGGAGATGTATTTTTGATTGAAATTTCTGTGCTACAATAGGTATCTGACTCAAACCCAATGTCAAATACGTCATAAAAGTATTTTAAAACACTTAATCAATCTAAAATTAGTGAATGAATATTTTCTTGAATATTATATAATTTGTGATTCCATTAAGCTTTGTGAGATTTCTTAACAATTGGAAAATTTGTTTGCTGATATTGATTAAAACCCGAGAATAATACAGATAATAAATATTCGTTATGATGCTTATTCAAACCACATTGAAATATAAAATAGTATCTCAAAAATAAAGGTGGAATTTATTCCAGGAATATATATTAAAGACTTATATAATAAACTTATTTAATAAACACAATGTCATAGATAAATTTGAAATGAAAATCGATGAAAAAGTTTTATCTGAGATATTTAGTACACTAAATTTTATAAAAGAAAAAAAATATCAAATAAAGCTGCACGTTTTGGTCTTTTCTATCTCATCTTAAACATGGGATTAAACCACTACAAAAGAATCTACTAATTTAAGTTTTTTTATTATATCCCACACAAGAATGAATAACCCAGGTGAATATAAATACCCTAATATGATAGAGAATAAATGAGTTTTATTATTAAAGAAATTGGATATTGAAATCGTGGGCATATTAAGGCATTGGCTTTCAAATGAGATGAAACACCTGCTAAAAACTATATTTATCCTGTTATCTATTCGAATCCGGGCATTTTCAGCTCATTTTGTCCCGGGCGTTAAGCAGAAAATGAACTCTTACATTGTTTATAGGGCTCATTATAATCTGTGGGCTTGGCGCAATTCTGTTCATAAAAGGCTTGTCCAAGAATAAAACGTTTTGCTACTTTCTCCTGCAATTTATTAGCAAATCGCTTTGGCATCTGTTGAGAGCTCAATTATTTCTTATAATGTATTGATGGGAAAATACAGTGGCTGTACTTTATCCATTTAAGTTTTTGGAACTAGTCATTTTCTTTTCTTTATAAAGAGCCATGTTGAATATCTAAACGCCTCACTTATTTTGGTGTATATATTACGCAAGCAGGTGGCTTTGGTTATTTGAGAAAAATAAAATTTAATTAATATTTTTTAATAGTTTTGAGTTACTGAATTTCTCGTTGTAATAGAATTACATAACACAAATGTGGTAAGGCAGTATGAATAGTATGTAATAGTTTTTCAAGCTAGAAACTTTACTTCACAGTTGAAAAGAAATGCTGCTTGATTCTTTATCCTCGAACTAAATACTTTGAATTGTTTCATCTGTATTGCCCCAACAACATGAATGACTGAACAATTGTTATGTACACTGAACTTTTATTATTGGGTTTTTCCATATGTAATGAACTTTGAGTACACAATTTTTAAAAAGTCACAAACACCAATTATTTAATAAAATGCCATGAATTGCAAAGCAATTTTATGCCAGCTTCAAAGAACGCCTGCGTTTTATAGTCAGTAAATTCAGTAAAGACTTTTTTGACAGCTTCGTGATTGACAAAGATCTATTCCTAAAAAAACGATTCCAAATGTTTAAAGAATTTTCAGTCAGTAGGAGACAAGTGTGGTAAATATGGCGGCTTATAAGCTTAAATTTTATCTCGTTCAGTTTTTGGAGTGTGACTGACTTGTGAAACTTGAAGTTTTACGTTATCATGGAGGAGAATAACGCCCTTTACATTTAACAACATTGGTTGTGACAAAAACAATTTCTGATGGAAATATCAATTGTTGACAATAATATTGTACATAAATTGTTTTATTTATTCCTAAGAAGCTGTAATGTATATCATCCTTTCGATTCCACCCAAACCAATACCATTGTCTTCTTTGAATGTTAAGCTTCGTTTAGGTGCGTGTTTATGCTTTTTACCTGCAGCCAGCCAGTGTGCTGAGTGTTAATGGTTATCATGCAGTATCTACTTTTCATCACAAGTAATGATATGATCAAAAAGAAACAACTCTTTTCAAAATACTGAACGATGTTGCAGTTTTTGCATATCTGTCAACTCGTGTGGAACCTATTTGTCAATTTCTTCACGTTTTCAAGCACTGCACATTTGCTATAATTAAAGATCAGCAGTAGGTTATCTAATTGTTATTGCAGGGTTAGCTTCAACTTTTGTTTTCATAATATCATTACAGAGGCATTTTCAGGTCTTCCACGGGATTCACTTTTCAAAGCGCATATCTTCTGATCTGAACTTTTCAAACCATCGACTCACTATGGATACATTAGCTGTATCATTCCCAAATTCATCATTAACGTCTCGTGTAGTAGCTTAGATAGCAGAGTGTCCAAGTCTATATTCATACAGAAAAAAGATCCACATTTTGTGGGATTCCATGTTTCTAATTTTTGTGATTTTCTTAAAAATTTCCAAATCTATATGCAAAGAAAATCTATACTTAGACAAATTAAATAATAAACAATAATTTGATATATAACAATCTTATTAACTTAATGTCGATAAGATAAATTTTAATTAATTAGCATTATAATCGCAATTTAATTAGCATTATAATTCTCAGAAAATAGTAAGGCAAAAACTAAGAAGCCTTCTGCACTTAAAATTAGATAAGCTAAATTATACTGCTCATACTGTTACAATTCTATTAATGTTAAGACTATATGCTACAAAAACGAATAGAAATCTTGAAGAACATTTTAGAGAAAATCGTTTCTTTTGGTCCAGTTTACTGTCGGGAAACGACTTCTTGAGCAGCCAATCCGACGGCATATTATCCGACAGGAATTGGGAAATATCAACGAATTTTGCCAAATCGCCTGATATTATATCAAAATAACCAATGGCTTCGCTTACATTTAAAATCCTTTTGGAGGAGATATTAGTATCTAATCTTGTACAACTCTCTTTCCATATAAAAAAAAAAAAATGTACTTAAATAATATAATCTTCGCAGCTCAGTAGATTTGTAGTATAAGTGAGAGAATTAGATAAACAGCCAAAAACTTATATAAAAAACTATCTCACATGTATTATCAAAGTATGAAAGTATTTTTTCTTTTTTGTGGTACATCGGTAAGCCCAACGACGCGTGGACGGCAAAAAACATTTCCTTTAGGAGTACAAGTAAAGATAAATAAAATTTTTATATAAATTATGTATATTTTGTATATAACTTTTCTTGTGTAGTTGCAATAGCTACTAAATGTCCTTGTAAAAATTAATATTAAAGAATTCAGTAAAAAAGTGATTGCAGAAAATAAAAATAAAAAAATTAAATTAAATATAATTAAAAATTTACTAGAAATAAAAAAAATAAAAAAATGGAGCAAAATCTCTGGACAAAATTGACAAAAATTAATCTTTTTTGAACCTGTAGGAAAAGACAACTGCCCCGCATTTGCGTGTCGTATGAGAGAGAACCCCGAAAAATTCCCTCCATGAAGCCTGACTTGACGATGCAGAATATTTAGGAACGCTGTCACAATTGTCATCGAATCTCCTGAATTTTCAACGCAGTGGCTGCAACAGGATTCGAACTTGAGTCCTACCTCACTCATACATTACCACTGCAATCTGAGTCCTACTACACGCATATGTTACTATAATACAACGATTTTCAAAAGAGATGGTTCATTTTTTTAACTGTAAATAAATGATTTTCCTAAATATTTGGCATTTATACTCTATTAATAAGTTTTCTTGTATAATATTTTTCTCTCCAAAATGATTAAAAGTAAAATATTCATTTATATGAACTTTTTTTTAATGTTTACTATATTTCCTACAAAATGATCAGAGTAATAAACAAAGCATTTCTTGTATCTATTTATCTTCAGTAAGCTCATAGTTACAGAAATGTATGGCTTGAGAAGAAGAATTTCTCGGATTTTCCGAATCGCTTTGTAACATGCTTATGTTTCTAAATAAATGCGCGCAGGGAAAAAAAGCCAAGCCTCAATTTGATTGCTATTTTATGATACTACCATTGTTACATGGTAACAGTTATATTTAATTAATTGGAGAAGACAAATCTCTAATTAATATTTTGATATTTTTTTTCTCTCTTTAAAGTAAACTTTTTTTTAAAATTATCCCAAATGATTTATTTAAAAATGTTTTTTTCTCAATTTATACAGATTTTTTAATTATATTCGTTCACTACCAAAAGCTATAAAAGAAAACCTAATTTTGAAAATTTTTTAGAAAAATTGAATTGCTTTCTGTATCTAAACATTTATTTAAAAAAAAAAAACTGCCGTTTACTACTACAGCTTTTTACTACCGAACTACTGGCGTTTTTTATTTTTTATTTTTAAGTAACTGACAGAGATTCTATTGCTTCTTTGGGTCATGCAATAATAAAAGCAGGAAAAATGTGTGTGTTTTTTTTTTCATTTTAGGACTTTGGGGTCAGTATACGTTACCGTGTGCTCATACGATTTAAAGTTAAACGACATAAAATGTATAAAATATGGATTGCTATTCGATTTTAAGAATAAATAATGGATTTTCCCATTTTTGAATGAATTTATTCAAGATTCACTATTAGATTCGATATCGAGATTGAATATTAAACTAAAAATCATAAGATATATACAAACATCAGAAAATGAACGGCAGATAAAAAAAAGACAGATACAGATAAAAAATATATATATACAAAGCACACAATAACATGATGAGTAAAAAGTCGCCAAGAAATCGGCAAAAATTCCTAATGATTTAATTTTAATACCCTGAAGATAGCTTTATCAAGAAATGCGTATCCTCAGAACAATATTTATCAGGTTATTTCTAGAGCTTCCGTTGGTAGTGCACGCTAACTAGTAAGCAAGAGGTATTTTTTCCTTTTACATTCAATTTTGCTTAATTTCAGTGCCGTTCATTTCTTAATCAGGAAAATAAACACATACACCTTGTATCTTCATACCCGTTCCCATACAACTTCATATCTCATTTCCTCTATTGCCTATAAACACATACACTTCATACACCTTCATATCTCATTTCCCCTACTGCATATAAACACATACACCTATATCTTCATACCCTTCCTTTTTGTACACTTTCCTACCTCGTTTTCCCTACTGCATATAAACATATACACCCTAATACCCTTTCCCTTCATGCATCTTCGTATCACATTTCCCCTCTGCATATAAACACATACACTTCATAGACCTTCATATCTCATTTCCCCTACTGCATATAAACACATACACCTTATAGCTTTATACCTTTCCTCTTTGTACGCCTCCCTACCTCATTTTCCCTACTGCATATAAATATATACACCCTATACTTTAATACCCTTCCCCTTCATGCACTTTCATATCTCATTTTCCCTACAGCATATAAAAACTTACACCTTATATCTTCTACAAGGGAATAAAATAAATAGCCTTCTTTAAAACTAGAAGTTCATTACAATTGATTTCATTCTATTTTAAACATATTTTTTTCCCGCACTGTTCGGGAAATCGATTGATTAATAGATTTCTATGCATAAACAAAGGTCAAAAGGATCTTCTTTACGGCTCATAAATTCAAATCAAGCACCCGTCAGGAACTAAAATGAAATTAAAGTCTCCATGTATTGTAATTTCACGTTGCAAAGATCCTTTGTGATCCTTTTCACTGCAGTCTCCAGTTCCATTGCTGAGCAAACAAATTCTTGGCCTCTAGTCGTGAATGCGCATAGTTACAACATCATAAGAAATGATTGACATCACAATTGGTGGAAAATTACTGATCTCCAGGACTGTGCAGTCATCAATCGATTGTTGGGCTCCGTACAAAGAGAGGCTTCTCTGTTGAGGTGGCCGGGTCGTGATGGCCGAAAAGAGTGAGACACTTCTAATTACTTACCATCAATCTCGAGCTAAGAATACGGTATCCAAGCTATTTTCGCATTCAATAGCAGACAGCCACATTTTGTTTGTGTGCGTTGTTATTCAGAGCAGTGTAATGAACTCCTTGAAAAATGTCCTCTTTGCTTTTTCTACAGCACCATTAAGTCTGCGAAACCTTGTAAAGGGTAGTTAACGCATTAGAAACAATGTGTTAGCTGGAACCTTAGACTTCCTTGTTTCTTCTTTCTTTTTTAGGATGTATTAAAGAGCTTGTCAAGTAGGTAAGTCATTTAAGAGAAATTAGAACAATGTAACTGAGTTTGGTAATGCGTTTTATATTAGTGATGATAAGACTTTCAATAAGTTTTGTTGATTTTCTTCTGCAACAAACTTCGCGAAATAGATTTATATTGATGAAAGAATATTTATATTTTAAGACTTAATGAAGGTTTAAATCAAAGTAAATAATCGTCAAGTAAGTAAGGTGCCAAGTAATCAAAGTAAAACAAACTTTCTTTTTTATTTACGGAAATTTAAAATTCTCATTCATCGTTCCCTGTCTAATTTTTATGATAAGATGAATTTATATTATTTTAGTTAATATAACTGCTTCAGCATTAAATTTATTTAGCGAGTCAATTTAACTTTTTTCAGCTATACATTTAAAGCCTGTGAAGTGAGTGATAATGGACATTTTCAGATAATATTTTTCCCCCTTTTTGTATTTTTCATTGATATACCAAGAATATGCTAATGAAAGAAAAGGGAGTTCTTGTTTTCGAATGTTGAACACTTTGACCTTAGATCATTCACCTCTAGAATAGCATATTCAGTGTTATCCAGAACGCATCATGGTGGGAAATTACACTGCACACACTTTACCACCCCTAATTTGAATTATCTTCCCCGTGGATAGCAATGAGATAAGGTCCACACTCCCCTTTTTATCTCTTATGGAATGGAAGGATATTCCAACCTACAGATTTATCGTGCCTATATCCGGTATAGTCATCGAAACTCTCAAATCATCTTCACTTTTCTGATTTCAAACGTCACTCTCTTACTTCAGAAACACAATGTGCTAATTTACCAGTTCTGGTCCTACAAAAGAAAAAAATATATTTCTATAAACATTTCTATAGTAGTAGTTTAGTATATATAGTAGTTTTTTTTTTTACTTTTAAAAGTTTTCTTTTTCAATATTCTTAATACTTTGAACATATTATGAAATATTCTTAATTGAAACAACTTAAAAGAAGTAAATTAATATTTTATAACGACATGTTAGATTCATAGATAAATCATTTAATTAATTTCCATAAAACTATTGAATTCATTGCAATTTAATTTAACTTTACATACCGAAAAAAAAACTCTTACATTTTTTTTTTTTTAATTTTAAAAAATTATATTAAAAAAACTATCAATGAAACATTTGAAAGGCCACTTTTAACAACATCGTTTTCGATATTTTAAAATTTCGTATACGATTCGTTAAAGTCTAAAAAAAATAGATAAATATCATTGATGGAGACAAAGTTACATGTTGTTGTTCGTTAATTTTCAAAAAGACATTATTCAAAAATATTTTAACCTGCAGCGTTTTAAAATCCGTTATGCATTTCCTCGACTGTGTCCTGTTGTCCAGGGTCACTTCTGATAGTCAGGCCACCCATCTGGCTGTCCTCGGAACGGCACGACTCATGTTGTACCTCCTGCACCTCACCACGACCCCTCACCTCCGAACGATAAATTTCCTTCTCATGATGACATTGTCTGAAAACTCTTTGAAATCTATGACAGATAAGATCTGGAATCCTTCTCCGCTACTCGTTTGGGACTAATACCATGGCCTTTCACCCAATCCCTCTGACTGCTTCCAGGTAATTCGCTTGTCGATGACACGCAGATAGCTTGATCGTACCATTCCGTCTTGTCAGGAATCTGTATACCACCGGCAATGTTTGTTGTCAAAAAGCAATTCTTGACACTGGAAAGGAATCCATTTAGCAATCGCTTGGATTCTGCCATCGGCAATGAACCCTTCCTCTTCTTCGAATCAAACATGACAATAAGTTCTTGGATGAAACTCAAACAGGTGAGAAGTTTGCACGCAGCAATAAGTCACTGGTGGCACCGGTAATCGTGTAACTCGTTTAGCGTGGTGTCATTATATATTAAATACAAAATACGTTGCTCTAATTTCGAACACACGCCAGCACCAGTGGCCTGCGAGGTGCAAAAATGCAGTGTGACCAATAAAACTCATCCATCTCATCTCATCGAGCCAAAGCCGACGTGATGAGTTGAACTCGTGACATCGAATTTGCATTATTTAAAATAAGTTTTCCTTCTATACTTCCGCTTTGGTTTGTTATATTTGAAATATATTTCATCTCACCTGTAACCTTCACTGCGGAATGATTCCAGAGCTGTCAGATCTTCAATGATGAATTGCATAATTAGTTACTCCTTCCCCCCTCTCCCTTCTGCTAAATGGAGTGTTTCTACAATGTTTAACTTGAAGCGTTAATCAGATGACTTCTTAAGATACGTCAGTTATTTTCATGAGCTTAAGAAGGAAATGCGGATGAGTTATTTACTTAAAATTTATATTTACTATTTATTAAATTATTTACTAAACTAGTAGATATGACCTAGAGTCTGGCTCAGTAAATAGCTAATACAGCTTAATTTGGTGTTAAAAAAATTGGAAAAAAGATAGTGTTAAAAAAATTATACATAGTTCGACCTCATAGTGTGCGGAAAATTGGAATGTGGACAAATTCAAACTGATAATAATAGGGAAGAAAGGTATACAAAGAGAGAGGAGCTTTGATTGGTATTTAACTCTTTAATTGTTTAATAATCACAATTTTAACTTACATAAACCATATCCATTCCTGGAATTTCACAAAGAAAAAAAAATTGAAAAAACTTCCACAATAGCTATTAAACTTTTTTTTTCAAAATTGCTTTACGCAGCATCACTAATAAGCATCTCATTAATTCATCATCTCTAATAAGTAATAGATTCGTCCATTTCCGCCTTAAACCGGATGTTTACATTTCCACACAATCGGTGGTCAGACTATAATATATTCCTATCGACAATTTAATATCTCTGTACAATTAGGTAACAAATCAGTCCAATATTATTTAAAACTCCATCAAGCAAAAACTAATCAAATAAATAAATGAAGGATTTGTTTACGAAAGTAGAAAAAACAAATGAATAAACAAACGTCAGATATTAAGTAAAATGAAATCCAAATAAAATGAAAAAAATTAAGATAAGCAAAAATCAAATGTATTTAATGCGATTTACAAGCGTTCAATTCCGTTTTTCGCTTATTTGCTATCAAAAATTATCTTTTTTATTTGATTAAAAAAGATTTTAATAAGGAATTGTGATTTTTTTTTGTTATTCACCAGATAAGAACGTAATGAATTCAGAGAAAAAAAAATGAATCTTTAACTGTTATAATTTTTATGTTATAAAAAAATAAAAACACAAATCTTTTCTTTTGCAATGCATCGATAGTTAAATACTCAATAATCACTCAATAAGTCTACTGTCTAGCTAAGAAAAACAAATTTCTTTTTAGAAATTCGAGTTTTTCGTCAACATACTCTCCTTCAAGAGTGATACATTTATTCCAACTTTCCTCTAATTTTTCGATGCCTTTTTTGTAGAACGATTTGTTTTTGCTCTGAAAACAAGCCTCAGTTTCGGCAATCACTTCTTCATTTGAGCTAAATTTCTTTCCCTGGGACATCTTCTTGATGTCTGCGAAAAGCTAATAGTCGCTGAGGGCCAGATCTGGTGTATACAGTGGGTGGGGAAGCAATTCGAAGAATAGTTCGTTCAATTTAACCATAATTTTCATCGACTTGTGGCACGGAGCATTGTCTTGGTGAAACAGTACTTTTTTAAAATTTCTACATTAAATCGGTCCAATAATAACATATAATATTCACTATTGATAGTTTTATCTTTCTTAAGATAGTCAGTGAACATGCGTATCCCAAAATACGGGCGCCCTAACCTTACCTGCTAATTTTTGAGTTTTTGGTCCTTTGGACGGCTTTCACTGGCTGTTATCCACTCACCTGACAATCATTTTGATTCAGGTGTGTAGGAGTGGATCCACATACCGACGTAAGAAATTCTTTTTATCTCGCTTGAACAGCTCCAAATAGCAATCTGAATCGTCGACGTGTTGTTGTGTTCGGCCCGATGTGAGCAAACACGACACCCATTTCGAAAGCAACTTAAGCATACTCAAATTTTCGTGTAAAATTGTAAACACACTACCTTCTGATATCTTTAAGGTGTCAGCTATCTCACGCAACTTCACTTTAAGGTCTTTCAATACTACTTTGTGGACTTTTTTATGTTTTTATGAACAACTGCTAATTTTGGGCGACCAAAGCGTTCAGCATCATCAGCTTGTACGACCGCCTTTAACTTCAGCATATCAATTAATAATAGTTGATTTCTCTAGTGCAGAGTCTCCATAACGCTTACCAAGTCATTGTTTGGCTTTAACAGTATTTTTCCCCATCCAAAAACAATGTTTAATCAACACATGAAATTCTTTTTCATCTATTGTTTTGAAAATTATAAAACTGGGGTCACTAAAACCACTGTAACCTGTAAACTAATTATAAGAATGTCATGAAATTTTGACACGTATGAAGGATGTTACTATCCAAAAATCATGGGTCTGTCAACAGACTTATTGAGTGATGTGTTAATTAAAGTGGCATTTTGAGACATATAACAATTAAAAACGTTTGGTTTTAAAGATGTTCTAACATATTAATTTTACGAGTAATAAATATATTTCAGAAAATGAATCACAGAGAATAAAATTACATGAATTCAGATTTTTTGAAAAGAATTTGGAGAAACCCAAATAAAAATAAATAAACCGAATACTACTCAAAATTTATTGTCTAGTTGAATCCGCATTTGGATACTGAGAATCTCATTTACAATTGGAATGTGCTCGTTTAATTTTAGGCGAATAAATATCCTTTTCTTCCGCTTTAGGAACTACTTACTATGTTAGTATCTGTGTGCAAAACATACTTCAAATTGGATTATACAAAAAATATTCATAGATATCCAAATTAACTGTGAGCATTTGAAGTCGCTGCTGATAATTTTCACTAGTAAACTTGATCCACCACTGCAAGCAATTGTCAATGGAAAGTAATGTATGAGAATATTTTCTATTCATCTTAAAGTGTCTTATTACTCAATGAATTCAGGTTTAGATTCTTTTTAAGAGAAATTAATTTATATTTTTATGACTAAAACGAAAAATTAGTAAACACCAATGAAGTCACTTTGCTTTTATAATGAAATGAACTTGTTAGATTTATAATATGAAATATTTTTAGAAATTATGAATAAGAAAGGTTTAAGATGAAACTCACTTAATCATACGTGATATCATCCTCTATCTTGTCAGATAATTCAAGCATTTACTTATCAATCGTTATCTATTTAAGGATCAATAAGATTATTAATAATTTAAACAGATATTGGCTAGTTCTTAAATATCTATTTTGTTTCCTTTAAATTAAATAGAATAGTCGCTATAATTCTCTCGTTAAAATTAAAGAGTTTATACACAGAATTTTATTAAATTTCTGCGATTTATTTGCATTGTGATGCTTGCAGAATCTAATACGAAGTAAAGTATTGTACATAAAATTTAAATAATTCAACAATCTTTAATATAATTCGAATGTAAGAAATGCTGAAGAAATTTAGAATTATCTCTATGCCGAGTTCGTTTTCTCCGAAAATATAAAAAACTGAGTCGTGGCTCCATCTACTGATAAAAATAAGTACTGTTTACAAATTTATACTTGTTTGTTAGAAAAAAAAAAAAAAAAATTCCCCTTTTAAAAGAATTATATATGATTTATTAAATAGAAAAAAAAATTATTTTAGCGATAGATATTTAAATATTTTACGTTAATATCGATTTTTATCTTAACTATTTATATCTCTATATTGTAATATTTTTTTTGACCCTGTTCTTTATAGATTATTCCTTTCCTTATCGAATATTTTTTTGACAACTTAATTTTTTTTAAATGATTATTATTTTTTCTTAAATGACTACCAAATTAAAATATAATACATAAAACACCATACAGAAAAAAGACTAAAATGTTGATGAACTTTAATTATTGAAAGAGTAATAGTTCCTTTTTTTATTACCATCGTTTGAAAATAATGATTTTTTTTAACAGTGTAAGCTATATTATAAATTGAATAAGATTTCGGTTTATAAAATTCTACTTCTTAGAGGGAAGACGGTTTCTTGTTTCCTAGAGCTTCGTATTCATCTTTAGGTTTGAAATATAATTCGTATTTTTTCAAATAAAATTTGGTTTCAAAATCACAATTGCCTCTGTGTTTTGAAAATAATGGACATTATAAAATTTGAATGCAAATGCAAAACTACTTATCTGTGAAAAATTTATTTTAAATATGTTTCAATAATTTTATTGCTTGATAACATTAGCTATTATATGATAATTACAGGAATGAAAAAAAATATATATATTAATCAATTATAAATTTTAAAAATAAATATTTCAGATGAAATTAAATTCGATTACGATTTTTCACAATTTTATTTCGAGTAATCTATCTAAAAATAAACACACTAATTAATATCCTTTCCGTTTGAACAAGACTTAATTCTAAAACATTAAAAAAAAAATCGTATTAAAAATAAAATTTATATCAATGCAATATAAACGAATTTTAAAAGCTGATAATTAAAAGATAATTTCGGTAATATAGGATATTTGGTCCATACCGCATAAACCGAGTGATACAGGAATCCTCATTCGGTGTACATAAAAGTTTCCCAAAGAACAATACCTCTACGATGCATAGTTTTCAGAAAATGTGAGAAAGAAAATGTACGACGTCCCATACAGTGTACAGAGAAAAACTTTATTGGAAATAGAAACAGCAGTAATTGTATGTGACATGGTCTTTTTATAGGAAAGTGGCCAAAATCATCAATGTATATATTAAGATATGCATGTGCATGCCGTACAATGGATACTACAAAAGAGAAGACATACAGATGAATCATTAAGTCTTCTTCTGTAATAGATTTAATTCGATATACCAATTTATTCAAAAGTTTCAAAAAAAAAATCAAATTATTTAGATTTAACGATCGTTGTGGCCACATAATCGGACTTCGGTAGTTCATACGTTCTCCATCTTTTACTCCATCATGGTGGAACCATAGTTCATGTACCGCCGATATGGGTATGCCACGAAATAAGTTCGTCCATTACGGAGAAATACCCAATGTGAATGTCCAGTGAGTCGTTGAGGCAATAGATAGGGTGCAAAACTTCGGTTACACTGTTTGCCGACGCACATATACAGACCAGTTTTAGAGAGTTGATTGAATGAGGACTGGTCACTCAAAACTCATACTTGTGACTATTGAAGCACCCGTCCTGTGTGAAGCATGGTTCATCTGCCCACAAGATACGTACAATGAAAGCATTGCTGGCTTCCAGTTGGTTCACAAAAAGGGATTAATTGTTGAAAATTTTATTACTATTCACAATAAGTTATCTGACTAATGTGCATGGGATCAACCTCTGATATCTTTCAAATAGTTGAATCTTTCTGTGTTGGCTTAACATCGCAACGATGATCTTCTCTATGGGCCCTTTTAATAATGTTCAGTCTGTCATTCAACCTTCGGAGGACATTAGCGTCGGGATGGATAGCGAGAGGTGTACTTCCTTGCAGTTTTGTAATACATTGGCACTACCCTGACAGTATGTCTTGCAATATTCCCGAAGAGAAAACATTTTCAATCACTATATTGTAATTGTCGATAGTTTTAAGCAACACGGTCCTAATGTAGGCTGTTCATTTGCATAACAGACATGCTCCTAATGTTCCTCTCTCTTTCAAAATTGTTTCCCTTTCGCAACCCTGGAGGTAAAATTTTTATTTCCTTAAATAATTTTGAATATTAAATTAAATATTCGTTAATAGTTAATAATTTTTATTAGTTAATTAACTTTATTAAATGATTGATTTTAATTAATTAAATAATTAATAATTTTGATTTTCTTAAATATTCTTCCGATAAAGCTAATTATTACCGCATATGACATAAGTTTTTTTCTTTCGCATCTTTCTCTTAAAAAATGTTTGAGTTATGAGTCCCTGGTCTATTTTTATGTACGTCGAGCAAAGATTCCTACATTGTATTTATATGATGTATTGAACGAATTACTTGTATATTAGTAATGGAAAAAATTCAAATACAAAAAATTAATTTTAAATATCTCATCTTGTTTTTGATTTACGAATTTAACGAATAAGCATTTTTTATTCAAAATTCCAATATGTTGCTTTCTAATTGCAAAAATATCCAAATACAGGAAATATATTTTAAACATTTCATCTGGTTTTTCCATTTACGAATTTAGCGAATAAGCGCTTTGTATTCAAAATTACAATTTATTGCTTTCTAATTTCTATACTAACAATTTGGGGTAATAATACTCTCTTTAATATGACTATAAGACTTAAAAATTAATGTTTAACTTTGGAATTAATTTTATTGAATAAATATTCATTCTAAATTGTATTTTTACTTCACTGTTATCCTAAGTTAATAAAATTTGAATTTGTGAAGATAACACAATTAGGACAAGAACTAATTTGTTGTGTAGAAAGTGGATTCGAAAATAAATAAAAACTTGATGATTCCTGTTCTATCGTAATCATTTGATACTTGAAAGAAATTAATCCGAAACAATCAAATACCTATTAACAGTCTCCGTACTTCCTTATGTTCTTTTTCTAAACAGAACTCCATTGAACTACGTTGTTGCAATCTATTTGCTTGATAATTCGGAAATGTATGAAGCGCAGTATAGGAACTCCTAAACGTTGGGGCACAATGGCTAATGGCGCTAATGACACGATCATGCTCGAAATAGCTCCCGTCAGGACGATTACCGGGTGCAGTTTTTGAAGCAAAAGAAAAACAGCAAAAAATAGCGTAAACAGTTTAGTATGCAAACGTTTAGGAGGCTTGGATTTCGGCATGCCAACGCCCAGTAAATTCGGCAACCCTTCAACCTCTAGTTCGTGCCTGACTACTGGTCAAGTAACTTCTTTCTTCTCGACGGAGATGAAGCCTTGATAAATTTTCAATCTAGGAATCTGAAAGCGGCCGAAAAAGTGGTGATTATGCAGAAGGTCGTGATCGAGGTATATCACTGTGACAAGATCATCGGAATCAGAATATTACTCGAAAAAACAGAGTTATCGCTGGGTCACAGTCAAGGGCGTCATGAAATACTACGCCCTAAATTGAAGGGGGGAATTCTGAAGGGATAAAAAATGACTTCATGATTGCAGTTGAAACTGTAATCATTGAAGGAGAAAAAAAATCGATGTTTATTTCGGCCGTTTCAACAAAATTTTATTACTTCTTTCATCTTTTTAAAATATATATTTTGCATCTAAAGTTATTTGCTTTGTTGTGAAACTCTAAACGTTATGTCATATAAACTGGGTTGGGTAGGATATTAGTTCAAATTCTTATCTGAAATCTACTTCTATCCATTTCGGGTTCATAAATATGGGAAAATAAAATAAAGAATATCATACGTCATATAATTTTTTATTTTTTCGAAATATAATTCACCTATAATTATTGCAATAAAATGCTGAGTGTTATTGAGAAAAGTTTTTAGTCTTCATAATTTGTGGGAGAGTCATCTGTTAAAATATGGTAAAAATATCTTCACATTCTACTTCAGATTGTGTTAATAATTTTCTTTGATTATATAGCTTCCTTTTCTTTTATATTGTTCTTCAGATTTTTATATTTTTGCAGATTATAAAGGTAATCGGTCTGTCCAGAAATTGTTCATGTCCAATAATAATTTAAATAAAATAATTTGGTGCGCTAAAATCCACCCAATTATTAATTTTTCCTCTTTTACTTCACTAGACAATTAAAAATCGGAGCTACAATTAATATCAATGCAAAATAATATAACATAGCGTAAAGTATAAATCTTTTTGGCAACTCCACAGGGACAAAGAGGAAGAGGACGACCCAGGTTGCAATGGATAGACGCAGATGAGAATGATTTTTTTGTACTACAAGACTTTTTTTGTACTTTTGTACTTTTTTTGTTAAGAATTCTAGGACCATAGTCGCCTAGAGAAATACATGGAAATCTCTTCAAAGGAAAACCTTGGTTTATTTTGGGCTGTCGTACTATTGATGTTGATGATGTAAAGTGCAAATAATAAACATATTTATATCCATTCCAACCTCTTTTTGTAGGGAGGAGATAAGGACATCATAAGAAAAATCCCGAAATTTTATAAGTAGCTGTAAAATACATGTTTGCGACACATTAAAAAATTGATGCGGTAAATAGGAACCGTATAAAAAAGTTCCACAGAAAATATGCAAATTAATACCTCACGATGTAGCTTGAATTGGTTTTCCACATAAGCAAAAATTGAAATGACACACCGTAACACTTTTAAATGTTTTATTTTCTTAAAGTGCATTTCAAACTATTCATCGTAGTCAAGATTTTCTTGGGGAGAACTGGATCAAAATTATTTTCGTCACTTGAAGATGCTATCTCGCATCTAATCAAATTCGATTTAATGTGATGATATAATATCGGGTAGACCACCTGTTGGATTCTTTTTAATGTGCATGTTATTTTGACATCCATCTGTTGTTTTTTTTAAAGTACATTTTTAAAATTATTCACAATATGCATTGGATGGAATTTTCTTTTATATACAACTCAAAAAAGAACCGCATCAAATGTTTTGAGTGTATAATTTTATCAATCTTTTCGTGAATGATTTTAATTTCTTCATGTTTATACTTTTATAATGTATATAAAAAATTTGATCTATATGAATTGTGTTAAAAAAGGCTTGATATTAAAAAAAAGTCAGTGTATGAGTTTTAAATACTCAACTAAAAGTACAAAGCCTTAAATTATATTGAGCATTAAACCTGTGAGACAATCCCATAAATAGTAAAATCTCCATTTATATATAAATATATATTAAAATATATATCTCAATTTAAAAATTAATTTGTTGTTAACCATAGTTCATATCTAAAATTCTTATTGAAATTTTGTCCCATTGAATTCCAAAATAAAACGATTCTAGCTTACAAATAGGTATAAACCGTACTAAATTCAACATAATTGAAGATAATGAAAAGCAAGGATGTCGAATCTTTTAACTTCCTTTGGCCAGATTTCCAGAAGAAAAAATTCATTTCGGACAGTCATATTAAATGAATTAATTGAATATTAATTAGTAAAATGTATTTAACATGAGTTAGTAAAATGTATTTAACATGAGTTAGTAAAATGTATTTAACATGAGTTAGTAAAATGTATTTAACATGAGTTAGTAAAATGTATTTAACATGAGTTAGTAAAATGTATTAATTCAACATTACTTAGTAAATAATCCACAATCCAAGACATCCAACAAGATAAATAAATTAAAATGCTGTAGCGTTAAAATCTTAATTTCTTTTAAAGCAAAGTTTTTCTCCCTCAAATCACTAAGAAGATTGAAAAATTTTTTTTGGACTGAATCTAGAAATGTTTAATTAATGCAAAAATATAAAATCAAATCAAATAGGAAATAATTAAACAAAACAAAACTTCATTATTTTTATAGTGTTGCTATTTCAAAAAATAAATAAAACAAGTTCATAACAATTTCAGTGTTTTAAGGAAATTCAGTGATGTGTTAGGTACGTTCACAACAGTTCTTGGGGTTGGACAGCATTCATGTAATAAATAGAAGAGCATCATCAGCATTGCTCATGTGTATTTTGTAAGCGTCTTTCATAACATATTTTTAATTACGGAAAATTTTTAGATTTCACCATTTGACTACCTTGCAATAATAATCAGTTATTTTTCCTTTTACTTCTTCACTGAAGAAGAGTGAATGAATTCTGCCATTGCAACTATTGATAAATTGATGTCCTTGTAAATATTGATATTTCCAGAAACTGCTCATTATTTTCTCCAATGTCAAAAAGTTATGAGATTTCCTGATGATCTTATGACGAAATTGCTGTCTTCATCCTTCCTATCTACAGGGTACAGGGTGATTATAATTCAAGTCCCACTTTCAAAATGCTGTAAAAAAAGAAGCACTCGTCACAATGAGTTCATATTTGAACTGAAGATACTTGAAGAAAGGGAAACGGTATGGCATCAAAAAAAAAGTTCCACCGATTTTTCCTATCCAATTTGGTATGACTTCATGCCAAATACGTTGTCATTTCGATTCAAAATATCACTGGCAACCGAATTCACTTTCTTTATGTCGCTTACAGATCCATTTATTAATACACTTTGGAACTTTTTTTTAATGGCGTACCGTTTCCCTTTCTTCAAGTATCTTCAGTTCAAATGTGAACTCATTGTGACGAGTGTTTCTTTTTTTACAACATTTTGAAAGTGGGACTTTAATTATAATCACCCAGTATATTTCTTTCTTTCAAATGTAAACAAATAAACAGTATTAATAGCTTTGGGCTAATAGTGTAAATCAAGTGTTAGGCTATGCATGCAAATAAGATATTGAGCAAATCTTGCAAATAAAATGTTAATGTAAGCTAATGATTCTCAGAATTTTGGAAGTCGGGGCACGTTTAAAAACCTACAAATAATACACTATATAGACATTTCTGAGAAATAAGAGTCCGCGACTAACGCTTCACAGTTTTATATCCGGATGGATCCACAGACTACTATTTACAGACGACGAAGTCTCATTGGCTGCAATGGAATTTTTTTTAACGTTGAAAATCACATTGACTCTATCGCTCCTTGTAGCCAACCATAGAAGTGACCCCTCCTAGTGTTTTGACACCTTCTTTGGCGCATTATTGCTGTTTGCAGACTTTTAATGTGAGGAATGAAGAAAAAAAACAACCAGAAAGATTAGTTGTTTGTAATGAAAGCTTTCTTTGAATGGGAAAAGCTATTCTTTTTCTTTGAAATCCGAAGAAAAAGAATTGCTATATTTATTTTTATATCGGGGTATATATTTCTCTGGAATACCACAGGGCACAGTCGGAGTCACAGGTCATAAACTTCTAGGGCCACCCTTTAAGAACCACTGATTTGTATTTAATTTAGGAAAATAAATTAAAATTAACATAGGTGAAAAATAAAGATATTGATATAAATTAATATAACTTATGATAGGTATAATGTATGCTTTTAGGAAATAATAGAACATGATGTTAAATAACTACACCTTATTAACTTTGCTAATAATAATTAAAATTTTATCTGTCGATGTATTATTAGCTTCCAAAAACACACTGCTTCTTTTCAATTTTTATAGTAGAAAATAGTTTAATGAAAAAAGTCTTCATAACAAAATCGCCAACGATTTTACAGCTTCTATAAAGTAAAGTTTAAATAGCAAGCAATAACAATTTTAAAAGAATGTATGCAAAATGCCAAATGAATACGAATTATGATTGTGACATGTTAAAAGAAAACTTCTTCAGATATTCTATCACATACTTTGTCTAAATAACATTCTCTAATAAATAAAAACTTACTTTGTCTAAATAATAACATTCTCTAATAAATAAAAACATACTTTGTCTAAATAATAACATTCTCTAATAAATAAAACATACTTTGTCTAAATAACATTCTCTAATAAATAAATAAAAAATCCATCTAAAAGTCATTTATGTGGAACATAAATTTCCTAAAGTTAAAAAAAAATATCCCCAACTAAAATAAATAAAATTAAACCTAAATTGATACAATTATTAAAAAGTCAAATGCGAAAATAAATATAAACCTAAAATTAACTAAACACTTGAATTTTAAATGTAAACAAATTAAACGAATAAGTATTAAACAAAAAAATATATAATAAATGACACTTATATTCTATGAAAGTGAATAAAAAACATACAGAACGCTAATTTCAAATTATAATAATACATATTTGAAGTCATAGTGGGGTTAACTTAGATTTCAAATATGTTTTGTTCCATATTTGAAATCCGCAATTACAGTTTTTGTTTGATTAAAAAATATTTAATTATAATACTTTCGTGATTTTTGGTAACGCATCAAATGAAAATATAATTAAGTCAGAGAAAAGAAATTAGATTTCTCTTTGATCTAGTTTTTAAATTATGGCTACACAAAATTTAATTTATTTAACATCGAAATTATTATTTCTGTGAATACAAGACAAGTGTTGCAAAAAGCAAATGATATTCGAACTAATAATTTAAAGGAGAAATTTTCCCATAAAATATTTTTTCCTATTTTTTATTTAATTAAAAATAATTATTAATAATTTTTTCGTTATTCTTGGGTACTCAGCCAATAAAAAGTAATAGATTCAAATAAATAAATACTTAACCTCTCTGTGATAATTTTTAAATCTAAGAAATACAAACGCACGCAAATACTTGGTTTTACAATGTCTAGAAATTTAAAGTTTAAGACAATAATAATTAAATTTATCATATATCACTTAAAATTAAGCAATAGTTTTTTAAAAAAAGTATTTCGTTCTTCTTTGATTATGAGAATAAAATATTTTTTCGATTGTGGTTTATTTCTCGAAGATTGCTAATGAAGGATTTGATTTATGGCTGTTAAGCGTGATGGGGGAGGAAAGTCAATTACTCTTAATGAAAAACACAGTTACAAGAACATTTAATATTAACAAATGGAGTTTGGAGGTATAAATGATTTCCAAAAGATCATATTATTTAGATGATCAATTAAGTATCAATTCGACGGAGAAAAAATACTTTACCTTTACGAGAAAAAACAACATTAATTGGGTGATCATTACTAACATATTAGATCATACATTTGTTACATTAATTGCTCATCATCATCATCAGTGGCGCAAACAGCCCCATGGTGGGCCAAGGTCGTCTGCCTGATGGCAGATTTCGAGACGAGAGATGTTTATTTTTTACGGGGCAGGGTTTTCAGCCGTACGCCAAACGCTCTATAGCCATATTAGGCCGGGACCTACAGTTTAAAGGGAATTCCTAACCACTACACCAAACCCGACACTTGTGGCACCGAGCTCCAGAATTACTCACATTAATTTTATATAGTTTTAATGCACTCACATCAACAGCTCATAGTTCCAATGGTTGCCACTAAGAAACAGGTTACTTTTAAGTTGTTTGATTTGTTTTTATATTCCCCTGCAGACCTTTCTCGGGGCCTTCTAAGGATTCTGGATGGACCAAAGATGCCTCCTGTTTTTGAAGCTGTTGTATACGATTTCGCCAGATGACTTCCTGCGTCCCAGGGAGCGAGATTTCGTACGCTTTACTGATTAAAAAAAAATCTCAAGACATAGTATCCCAGTTAATCGATCTCCTATTCACTCAGGTGTCCTATTCTCTTTTCCGCTTGCTAACAGAAAGCAACAAAATGTTTGCAGAAAAAACGATCAACTGTAGTTGAAATTTGCCGTAGAAAAATTTCTCATCATTCAGATAAATAAATAAGTAAATAAATGATACAAAAAAGAATAAGTCTAGTACAGATAACACAGATTGCATGCAATACAGCTGAATGGAAACAATGTGCTATCTTCAGGTAGGGTTACCAGATTATAACTATTGTCGTTGTCGTCTGGTCTTTTATTTTACAGCGATTCATAGTTCCAATCATGTTAGAAAAATGTGCACTAAATTTACAGCTGAAAGTTTTAAAGTTATACAGTCTATAAGAAACAGGTTAAGTTTTTTTTTTTTTTATTTGAGTTGTTTTTATATTCTCATGTAGAACTTTCTAGGGGCCTTCTAAGGATTCCGGACAGACAAAAGATGTCTCTTGTTTCCGAAGGTCTGGTATAGGATTTTTTCAAATGATGTCCGTGGTTCCTAGGAGCGAGAATTCGTATCCTTTACTGATTAAAAAAAATCTCAAAACTAGAATCCGAGACAATGGATCTTCTGTTCACTCAGATGTCGTATTGTCTGTCGTTTTACGACTTGAAATTTTAGTATTCGGTGGAAATCCTCCTTTCACGTGCCCATACTCGGAGTAGACACTTAAATGATTCTGTGATGGTCAGCGGTTCTGTTAAACGTGCTAATCAATGGCATCTCAGCCATTGGTTTTGTAGTAAATAAATAAAAAATTCTATCACAAAGATAATTTTAAGACAATTATAACTAAATTTATCATAAAACCTTTAAAGTAATAGTTTTTAAAAATAGACTATATACTTTTTTGATAAACTTAATAAGCATACAAATAAATGCTTTTATCAGCTATCTATTAAAGTCTGAAGACAATAAGTAGCAACAATAAATACCATTACATTTTAGAGTCCATAACAACGATGCATTTTGTTATAAACTTTTAAAATAGTAAAAATAATAATAATAATAATTATACTAATTTACTGTCTATTATTATATATATAATAATAATATATTATTATTATTATTACATTACATCGGACATTATGTGTAAAAAAACTTAAAATACATTATTTCATATTTTACGCAGATTTTATGCCATCGGCCAATTCTTGCGTTTGAACAAGAATAATAATTGCAATAATTTTTTTTTTGCTAGTTATTAAATTAATTCTTCTTTGAGAAATTGTATATTAAAAATAAAAGAACGTAGATGATATATCCGTATTATTTGATTGATATATGGTAATTATTTGAAAAATAATTTTAAATGTTACAAAGAAAATTTTTTTAAAATTTTAGCAGCGGATTATATAAAAATAAAGATTTTAAAAATTTCGTCTAGTTAAAAAAATGAATTCAAAATTTTAAAACAGAAAAAAAACTATGAAATAAAATAAATAAAATTATAGCAACTACAGCATACTAGTGTTCTTCACTCAAAATGGTTTCGCAGTTTGAAAAGGTCTTCAGAATGCTCTAGAGCAAAATAAGAAATCGAAAAAGTGAACTGTTCTACTTCGACAAGTTACTGACATAATTGAGTTATTTGATAGAGTGGTTCTTGGCAAACTATCTTCAATCTAAACGTGCAATCCAGTTCTTCAAATGCCGTGCATTGAATAATTCATTGGTAATGAAGCACACATCGGTGAATGCACTTGCAGTGGAACGTGTTTTTTTATGACAAGAATCAATTCTTTCCTAGAAAAAAATACGCATCAATCAATATTTTTTTTTATATTTCTATATTATTAAGCTCAATCTAATGAGTGATTGTCATATAAAAATTTAGTGGTATATTAATAATGTCGTTTTTGTAGCCTTTTTAAACAAGTACTGTTTATAAGCCGAGAAAATTTATAACTTTTTTTAAAGCTAAATTTTGGGGATCGGCTTATATACAGGTCTGCTAATCTCGCAAAAAAAAACTTTGGTACTTTTACTTTAGTCAGGCGCAAGCGAAAAATCGCCAAATATTATTAAATATAGATTGGTTTGTCGCTCTACGGTCATCTTGTATACACGAGGGCTAAACAGTCCGGGATCTACAGTTTAAAGTGGATTCCGAACCACTTACAAACATCCATGCCACCGGCAGAATTCGAACCTGGAGCTTGTGGTACAACTAGCCAATTGACCATCAGGCCGCTATTAAATATAGAACGTTTTTGTTTTTTTAATTTATATTATTTAGGTATATGGAAAAAAAATTAAAAAATGAAATGTATTATTTGTTTTATGAAAACAAGTTTTTTTATTTTCGAAATTGTTTATATCACTGATTTGCTGCGAATCTGATGTTAGAAAAATTTGCACTAAATTTACAACCGAAAGTTTTAGAATTTTTTCTATAGCTTAATTACGGAGCTCGGCTTATATACGAATCTGCTAATCTCGCAAAAAATGTAGGTGCTTTTCTGTTAGCAAGGCGCAAGCAAAAAATCGCCAAATATTATTAAATAAAAACGTTTTTGTTTCTTTAATTTATGTTTTTTAGGTATATAAAAAATAATTAAACAATGAATTGCGTTGTTGTTGCTGTCGTATCCTCATGAAAGGAGTGAAGACTACTACACCACACGAGATCACTGTGTCTAGAACTGAGTCGCCCCTTAATAGTTTGGGAATGATGTGGTTAAAAAGTCTGATTGGGCTCCGTGACGCTCTACGGTCATATCAGCCCGGGACCTACGGCTTAAAGTGGATTCCGAACCACTACAAACATTCATGGTACCGCCAGAACTCGAACCCGAAACCTTTGGTATCGAGTGCTAGACACTCGGCCATTCAGACCCGATGCCAAAATTGAATTTGTTAAGCGTAATGGCCAAGCATTTCAAAAGTAAAATGAAAGATCAATACAACACCTCTCTAGAGTTATTATCAAATGTATTGATTTAGATTATTTGAAAAATATATTTATTAAATAAAAAATAATCTACTTTTTCTCAAAGTGGATAGAGAAATTCTGTGCATTAGTTTAAAACTCAAACGCCGAAATATGTCATTTATGCACAAATGAAATTATCTCATTAATCAGTGCGTTCAAACTAGTTATTCAATTATGTATATTGCTGGTAAAAAAGGTCGTAAAGCTGCCTCTAGATTTGAAATATTCAGCCAGTTAATTTTACAGCATATTAAGAACGTATAAACATGAAATACAGTTCTAAAGTGAAAAACAAATAGTGAAATACTTTCAAAAATATTATTCAATGACATCAACGACACATTTTTCAATGTCTTACGCATCGCTAATTAGTTGAGAGAAGTGGTTCTCAAACTTTTTTCTCTCTCTCGACATTTTTATACACTTCCTTAAAAAGGAAAAGTACTGACACTTTCCCTCAAAAATGCATTCATTATTGAATGTCATAGCATCTTTCATGTTTAATTCAATTCATTTTATACTAACAATATTATGTTTTTGTTCTAATGCAGCTGGCAATACAGAGATGGTAATCTTTATGCCATAAGCAAGGGCCGCACCGCTGTTATTCATTGAGCACTACCCACGGGGCACGTGTAGCTTGAAGATATGTTACGGACGAGAGTAACTCTACCCCCACAACGCTCTACGATCCTATTAGACCGGGACCTATGGTTTAAAGTGTATTCCGAACCACTACAAACATCCGTGACACAGTCGAGTTTCGAACACTAAACTTGTGTTATCAAGCGCTAGCCACTCGGCCATCAGGCCTCTCTAGCAATATAATAATTGATGGGTTTTTTAACTCAAAATTAACGTATTCGGAACATTAAGCAGACAAAAAGTAGTTTTATTCCTCGCAATTCATTAACAGGAATTGAAATTTAACAATAAATAACTAGCATATAATTTTTTTACTTTAAAATTATTAAACTAATCCTCTATGTCATCAATGTAACCTGCTTTCAAAGCATTATCCATTATCAGAAAAATCTCTGTTTTTGAGAAATGTTGTTGGCCTATGACTCAATAGTAATCAAATTATAAACATTTTTCCTGTGTAAGTACGATTTTTTTGAAAGGAAACAGGATGATTAATTTCTAAATCTTGAGTAATTATTAAAGAGGGAGAATTTATTAGTAATTTTGAAATTCATGGTAATTAAATGTTGGGCTTAGCAAAACGTTTTATCATATTATTTTGTTATTTTTAACTGGCTTAAATAAATGCCATTTCTGTCTTTGAGCAATATGTTACAAATTCTTTCAATCAATTGAGTTCTCATAGGACACCACAGTTTCTAGAACTCCTATGACACCACAGTTCTCCTAGGACTCCACAGTTTGAAAACTACTGGAATAATTTACTATAAAATATAGATATTAAGCAATGTATTATTCATTTAGAATTTGAAGTATTGACAATTGTGATAAATAATTAATCACTTTTAAAAATAGTTCAGGATTTAAAAAATACATTCAGCAGAATCTTGAAAATTTCATATTTAATTGTTCGTGTTTTTCACGATATTATCTTCAGAATCATCTTAAAAATTTTGTGATTAGTTTATTTATTTGTCTAAAGTAAAGCGCTCAATTTAAAAGCAGATTGTGAGAACTCTTTTTGAAAGAAAGATCAAGTACAAATGAATAATTATCCGTGTTCTCGCATCTTAAAGCTATGCATCAAATAGTCTTAAATGAATTATTTTAATAAAAAAAAATTTCAATAAAAATGTTACATTCGAAGAACAAATGAAATAAGTAATTTTATAACTTATGCTTCCTTGTTTGGCCATTTTAATTAACGTTCTTTAGAATTCATTATACATATTTTTTTAATATGTGCAACAAATTAACATTCTCAACCTATTTATCCTGACAAGATTATTATTTTATGTATGATTTTCAGTTTCTCAAAAGCTGCAGTTTTAAAATCGAAAACGAACCCAAAAAGAATTTACATATTTAATATAAAGAATTCTTCACTTACAATGGTGCCTGTTTCTATAACATTTCGCATGTTAATTAGAAATCTCTTCAATAATTACGGATTATTATGCAGGAGATAAGAAGTGAATCTTTCTTTGTAACTCGTAATTTATTCAAATGATTCATAATGAAAATTGACTCCTTGCATGTTATTTAAACGTTCACTTCATGCTCATATTCCATGTATTGAAATGACCCACCAGAAATTTATCATTCTCCTTAATCTACTCCATGCAAATAAAAGGGCACGGCTCCGTATCTAAATAAGAAATTAACGTGTTCTAGTAAGAGAGATCTTTTGACCTATTTATTATAGTTCTTGTAATCCAGGGATACACAGACTTCTGAAGGTCACAGTAACTTGTCCGCATGAAGAAAAATTCCAAAGTTATCTATATTTATTTTGTTTATGTAAAAAATAAAGAGTAAAAAAATAAATAATGCATTACATTAAAAAATAACGATTTTTCAGGCGTCCTATCAAAAATGATTGAACGAGTGATATTGGGTTCAATTTTTATAGCGACCAAGTGCAAAAGGGCTTAGTTCTGGTTTTTTCTATTTATTGATATTCATGCCTGAAAATGTTTGTTCACGAATGCGTATTGATCCAAATAGACTTACGCATTTAATACATCGTCGAGCAACAACCACCGCTACTTAATTGACGCAATGGATTATTTTAAAAACGGAACATGTTTTGGGGAATACCATAAAATACCAATTTCTTGAAACAAATATTTGCTTTGGCTATTGTCTTGATAACCGAAAACGTTGACATTGTTGTGTTATTACCTTAATAAAATAAATAAAGATTCTACATCCAAGCTTAGGTCGTGATTGAAATTTATATATTCAGTTTGTATAAACAATAAATAATAATAAAAAATTATTCAATGTATTAAAAATAAAGTTTTTCTGGCGTCATATTAAAAATGATTTAACAAGTGATATTGTGTTAAATTTTTATAGAAACCAATCACAAAAATGGTTCGTTAAGCGATTTCTATTGATTCATTATTTTTTATATCCATGCCTGAAAATACAAACTCCCAGATATGTATTGATCCAAATAGTCTTATACATTTTAATACATCATCCTGAAACAACTATCGCTACTTTATTGACTCAATGGATTGTTTTGGAAATATATCAAGCTTTTAGGAATACGATTAAAAAAACCGTTGTCTTGAAACTAACATTTATTTGCCTATAGCTAACATCTTGATAGACAAAATAAATAACTTACATAGGGGCCCGTTTTAGCACGTGAATGAAAAGTCGTAATCACTTAGTTTGTGATAAATTATAGAATACCGATTAAAATACTTTTCTAGTACTTTATGTCTACTTTTTTATTCAACTAGAGTCGAATGGTTTACATATTTTAATATTTCATCAAAATTAGAAAGTCTGAGGACGTATGATGACACGGGTTGCAGAAAAAGCGTTGGGCCGCATGCAGCATCTCATATGACTTTTAAAGTAAAATGGACGTATGATGACACGGGTCGCAGAAAAAGAGTTGGGCCGCATGTCCACATATGTCTGTTAAAGCAAAATGGACGTATGCAGCCCACGGGTCTGTGCATCCCAGTTTTAATCGGATCAAGGTAAAGAAGAGACTCTCCACAAGTTGAGTGTCATTTCCTGTATGTATCAACTTATGTCAATTTTACGATAGAGAGATTATTTTAAATGTTAGAAATATTTCAGAGTTTTAAAAATCTTTCTCTAAAAAAAATATTTGTTTGGAAAATATATTTTGCATTTATTTAATTGCATATATGCATTTATTTAATTAGTAAGAAACTAATTACAGTTTTTTTTTCGTAATTTATAGCAATGCCCCACAGAAATAGAATGGAATCGAAGAAAAAATTGAAATTTCCAATTTAAATCGCGTAAGATACACACATTCACAAAGAGTAAGATAAACATCGAGAAGTTCAAAAAACCTTTATTGAAAGAATGAGAATACAAATTAAAAATTATAAAACAAGGATCTATGTAATATAACTTTTTGTGGCTAAAGTTATTTAAGGAAACACTATATTTGTTTATTACAACAAAAATCATAGGTTATAATTAAGGAAACATTTGGCAGTTGGAAAAGTGTTAGTATTATTACAGTATTTTCGTGGAGCCATTGCAAAACAAATATGTTGAATACCTGTTTGATCTATTCAAAGGTATTTATATAATTATTAAATAAACAACACCCAACAGATTACATAGGGTCATTATTTATTATTTTAAGATCCCAACAAGACAAACTTTGTAGCAATGCCCCACAGAAATAGGATGGATTCAGAAAAAAAATTGAGCCTTCCAATTTTAATCGCAAAGAGTATAGAAGACAAACATCAAGAAGTATCAAGAAATGTATGAAAGGTGCAATAACATTATTTTAAAATTATAGAGAGTAACAAATATTTTTTTTAAAAATGCAACTCTCTGAATTATGTTTTGGATCATTCATAAAACATCTCATTATTTCTCTTGTATTTGTATATCCTACTTTTAAATGGAAAATGTTTACCATTTTCTGAATTTAACATCAGACCAGTCTTGCCTTAGGATGGAAAAAAAATCCTTTGTCGGAAAGGATTTAACTATTCCACTGTTGATGAGATTCCATTTAAATTTAGAACTTTTATTTCATTGGAATAACTTATTTAAATTACGTCTGAAATGAACTCAATACTTTATTGTAACTTTACCCTCCATAATATCGTGAAGCCGAATCTCCGAAGTGGAATGTGTACATAAAACTTCGCTTCGTGACCGAAGATAGATTTCCAATGCCAGAAGTAATAATAGTTTCTGTGAGATGGTCAGGGAAAAAATGCCAAAGAAAGAAGCAAACGTGGAAAACATTCAATTATCCAACCCATCGGGCAAGTGATTAGTAATGGCACAAGTACTCCTAATTCACAAAATTTCTTAGAATGTGACCTAACCAGGTTTAAGAATTCAAGGCATTAAGTTCTGTTCTTTTGTAGGAATTCGCATTCAAAATATCTCATGTCACTTATTATCTGGTACATTTTTTTTTTGCAATCAAAGAATTGGTTTTTCGAAATGTATACTTACAAATGTATCGTCACGTTTTTGTGAAGACATTTTTTTATATAATTATTTCGAAGTATTTTTAACTGAAATATTTTTAGAATGCTGACTTTATACTTATAAAATAGTAAATTATAGATTTCGATTTTCTATATTTAGTTATTAACCAGTGTTTATACTTTGTTTTATTGCTCACTTATTAAATTGTAAGTGTTCAGTAAAAACTGTAAGTATCGTTACAGTTGGGATATCGAATACCAAACAAAAAATGCTGAAAGTAAACGACATAAATATAAAGAAAACGTTTCCGTTGTAGACAAAAATGAACCGATGTTAATGCATGTGAAAAATACAGCAATATTAAAGAAATAACATTTAAAATGAGATATTTTCAACATTCAAATTGTTTTTGAAATAACAGAGAAATAACATTTAAATTGTTTTTGCAATATTTAATTAAAACTGGTTTAATTATTAATAATAAAATATCGATATTTTTCATGATTCAGTTACTAGTTAGAGTATTTATTTCTAGTATTATTATTCAGCTGTAAAATCTAAATGCACAGTTAAAATTTTGAATGTAACCGAATAAATTTTCATTAAATAAAAAAACCAATTTTTGCAAGCTCTAGTAAAATAAATCTCAAGAAACATTTTTCGACACTAGTCTAAAATAAATGGATGATAAGATATGCAAAAAGGCCCATCATTATCATCAAAGAAATAACTTTCAAAACGCGAAAACTTTTATCTCTGTTCTTCAACAAAGAAAATCCCTTTAAAGATTCAGTTCTTTGTTAAAAGCAACCTAAAAACGTTTGGAAATATTATTTTGACCTGAAAGAAAATAATACTCCTGAACTCCAAAATCGAAGCTCATCATATTTCTTTGAAGCTCTTAATCAAATCTTCTCTGGAGAGCCATCGAAACCAGCAGCTTAAATACACACGACTTATGTCAATACTCGAGGCTTTCGCACCCTATGTAATTGACACTTGGCAATCCCATCACTCGTGGTAGGAATATTATTTTTAGGGACCAATGCTTTCAAAATTTTGATGGCACAGGTCAGGAGTTAAAAGGATGGGCGAGTTATTCCTTTGAAAGATACCAGGACAAATATTTGAGTTGAGGTGCGCTTTTTCAAAGAAATCTTATGCGTGTGGTTTTCAATCAGTTCTAATAAGAATTAGGGAGCTGCAATAATTATGATCTTATCCAGTAATTAAGTAGAAGAGTTTTTGTAATTTAATTTACATAAGCACTCTGGTACGTCTGTGGTCTTTGTCATTCAGTCACATGAAAATGACTGAGTGATAATGCCACTATAGCGAAGGAGAATTGTACTATTTTTTGACATTTAGATAGAGTTGCAATAATTCAGTCGACAAAATTGTAATATTTATATAACCTCACACGTGATCCAGTGTGCTAGCTAGTGTTTAAGTGGATGAGGGTTCAATTCCCGCTTATAACGTATATTGCAATCACTGCTTCGAAAAATAAGTAGAACAGCTGTAGATTGAAAAAATATTGTCTCACATTGTCGAGTTGGTCATCTAGTTGGATTCCTTCGTGTTTTATCCTATACGATATTCAAAGAAGAGGCCTCTCCAATTAATTGCCCAGGATTACTTTCATCCACCTTTTTAGAGAACAAACTAAACAACAATTTTTTTAAAGGCTCAACAAATGTCATGGGCTATGAGTCTCCCTACGTGGGATTAAAAAAGAAATGACATATGTGGGATCTGTAGTTTACATATGCAATGTGCAACAGTAGGTGTAGTCGAAAGCCAAGTGGAGGCAGCGGACAAATAAATTGTCATGGGTCATTTATTCCCTTTTATTTATCGTGGAGTTTAAAGAATTTGGATAGAACCCATGGAACTACGAGAGAAGAGACGTCTGAAAACGGCGAAAGTTGTTGGCTTCTGTTGTCAGAGAGAGTGGAAGCCAAAACAAGTCCTAGAAAGTGGATTGAAATGGAGGAAAATGAGGAAATGGGAAAAAAAGCATATTACATAATACCCCTCATTTCCGGAGAAGTAATGCTCATTATTCTTAAGTAAGCAAGCAATACTCACCGTAATATTTAGCTGGTATCCAAAATGTGGTTTATAATTAATATAATAACAATGGTTTACGTTTGAAAATTATAGCGTATGATACGCCACGTACTAGAATATAAACGTATCACGTAATGGTAAATAACGTGATGATATGTCACACCCTTATGAAGCTAGTTAGGATCCTAGCAGGGTGAATGATAAAAACATTCTTGATCAATGTAAACTGGAACAATATGAAATAAAGAAAGGAAAAATACAAAATACACTACATAAAATCACTTCTTTATCCAGATTCTTAATTTAGATTTTATTTGGTTGCTAAATCAAAAGTAAAACAATTCTTAATAATATAGATAGAACTTTCGGATTTTAAATGAGATGAAAAAAAATCTTGAAATACACACACCCTAATTGATGACCCATTTGTTTGTGCAATGAATTTCAAATATGAGGTTACTAATTATCAGTTCATTTTAAGACATAATTGGCATCCCTAACTATTAATAATTTCTTACAGACATTTTCTGAGTACTTTAATGTGTTAAAAACTCGCTGCTATTTAGGTATTATCAACGCAAAATAAACTCAATGTTAAACTGAGATTGAGAAGATGGGTTCATTGTTTAGGAATTGCTAATTAGGGGTGCTAGTCAGAATAGCTAGTGGTGCGTGTTAGACATAAGCGGGCAATATAGGTTTTGAAAGAAAAACATTTAGTAGTTATTGTGAATATTTTTCTTTTATGTAATTTAAAGTTGAAATTATTTAAAATTGAATTTTTTTAAATTTTAATTATACCGTTTCGAAAATATTTTTGTCTCCTATTACTATGCTCTGTCCGACTTGGCCATTTGCCAATTTTTATACATGCAGTTTGTCTACAATGTCTAGAATACATTCCAATGCAATCTGCTAGTTCAGAAAGGACCAAATCGTCCTTTTAAACTAAATTTTTAAAAGTTGTTAGTGAAGATAAATCTCAGCTGATAGGAACAACGAAATGAAGATTATAACTATTAGGGCAATATCTTGTAAGCTACTTCAAAAATAGTACCAGATTTACTCATACAGCAAGAAGCGATATCTACCTGAAGCAATTTGCAAAAAACATGTTTCTTAAGGGACATTTATTGTAAAACATGTTTTATATAAAGTGTTCATATAAAATTCATAGAGTTCGTGTAAAAGAAAATTTATTGAGTGTTCATGTAAAAAACATGTTTTTTAAGGGACACTCATTGTAAAGCATGTTTTATATAGAGTGGTCATATAAAATTCATAGAGTTCGTGTAAAAGAAAATTGGCATTCAATGAAAAATTCATTGAGTTTTCATGTAGTAAACATCTTTTACGCTGAATTTGAAGGCTTTCAGGTTCGAATCTTGGCAGTGGCATAGATGTTTGTTAGTGGTTCGGAATCCACATTAAACTGTAGGTCCTGTCTAATTAAGTATGCACAAAATGGCCGTAGACAGACAAACCAAACCACTGAATTTGGACAACGAAAATCATCTAATTGTGTTTACAAATGTTTAGAAAGTGTACCATTTTAGTGTGTAAACATCACCTCCTTTTGAATATTTACATATTTATCACAATGACTGCGAAGTATATTTCCGCAATACTTATTGGCCTTCTATTGTAAGTGCGGAATGGAATTCGCAACTTTCCCTCGAAGGATTCACGTCCCTATGTTAAATAAAAAAGAGTTTTTTTTTCTTTCTAATGCAGCTGGCAAACACTTAGACAGCTTGGTCTTGGATGCCTTAAGGCAAGCGCTGCACAGACGTACTCACTTTGCATAACCCAGGGGGCGCGTGTAACTTGAAGATAAGCCACGGACGCGGAGTCACAATGCCCCCGCAACTCTCTACGGACCTATTCGACCGGGACCTACTTTCTAAAGTGGATTCCGAACCACTACAAATAACCATGGCACCGTCCGGACTCGAACCCGAAACCTGTGGTACCGAGCGCCAGAGCGCTAGCCACTCGGCCATTCAGACCCTAAAAAAAAAAAAAAAAGTTGTGGGTGTTTTTTTCAATACTTTCTATTAGCTCACACTCTCCCTATATATATCTTGTTCAAATTTTCAATCGTTAATAAAATACTTTTTATTCATCCACTCAAGTTCAAGTACATTTTTATTAACTTGTAGGGGATGATACTTGATGTTAATACAGTTTTTTCAAATATTAATTCAGTAATTAAATGTAATTAATTAATTTGAGTTTTTTTAGATTTAAGTTGCATGTATCTAATAATAGATGGTGCCAGATGTAAGAGGAAAATTTCAACTTTGTTTGTAAAGGACTTTTCTACAATATAGTAAAAAAAAGTAGGAATTGTCTTTAAAATTTATTTTTTTAATATTACTTGTTTATGCAATATATTCTACACTATGTAAGGTTATTTGCAATCTAGAGCTTCTGAGTTTAAAACTCGTAAGTGTCTGCCTCGTCCTAAGAAAAAGGCTAATGGTCGTTGGTACCACAGACTTTAGCTTCGAATCCTGGCGAAGTGCCGGTCTTATTAGCCTAAAGTGTGCACAAATTGCCCATAGAGCAACAAACCAAACCTAAGAAAAAGAAATTTTCAAAATTTCTTCAAAAAAATGAATATAAATGAATGATTTTGCACAATAAAAAAAATTAAATAATCGTTTCAGTAGAATGTTTTTATTATTATTTACCGTAACTTAAATTATTTATTATTCCTTTGTAATTTCGTAATAACTTCTACCGTTCATTGCAAACTATTTTTAAAATTTGGTTAAAACTATATACTTATAAAGTAAAACAACTTCAAATATTTTTGAAAAGATTATCCTCTTTATTTCTTAGGATATCTTGAACATCATTTAGAAAAGAAATAAGATTATATCAGACATGTACGATTGCAATTATTCGAACTAAATAAGATTGTCCCTATCTTAAATGAACTGAATTTCGGGATAAACCCAGAAGGATGTTTATTTATAAAACGGAAAAAATGGTGTATTGAAAATTCAACTTTCAAATTCAAATTTTAAAACAATAGAAAAAATAGTAATTCTTAAAAGTTATGCATGTATAGATATCATTTGCATCTGTCTTATACCCTCTCATCTATTTAAAATAATGTATAATATTGCTTTATTACAAAACTTCCTTCACAGTTTCTGTTAAACAACGTCAACTAACTGAAGACATAACACGACGTTTATTTTTTAAGACTAAAACGAATGCTGTGGAACCGGATGTGTTCAAACTCTGTTTTGTCTCGATGTTGAATATTCTCTTGAAGAGTCCCAATACATAGACTTTGTTGCAATTTATTTTCGTAAGCGTCAGTGTAAAATTACTTCACTAGATTGTTGATGAGCTAGCATTTCATGGAATTTTCCCAAAGCCAATAGAATCTTTTTCTCATTTTTGTGGCATGAGAAAGTGACCCGAGTGTATATAGGTGAGAATTCGTTTACGCAACTCAAGAATGTCACACTCAGAATAGTCCCCACAACAATTTTTCCTGCAACGATTACAATAACTTCTTTTCTGTTTGAAAAGATTTCCACAAATGTTTGACTCTGACAGATTGAAATTAATTGTAGTTTCTCATATGTATTTTTAATTGTGAAAAAATGACAGTCTTTTAACAACAGTTTCGAAAAAAATCGAAAATGTGGGCAGATGTTATTTATAATCATCATGTTGTTCGTAAAAATTTTATCTTGAACAAAGAAGTCGAAATCTTAGACAAAATATAAGAAAAATCATCACAACAGTTATACTTTTATGTAAAAGGTAACTTTATAAGGGAAATAGTTTTTGTAATTTTCTTAATCATCTATCAACAAATCAATGTTTGATGGTTGTTCTCCTTGTCATTCAATGACTAATTACTTTTTATGCAAAAATAAAGATATTTTGTTTATTATTCGGAATACTATGATACCCAGGGTTGGGGAGTCATCCAAGAAATTCCGACCTTTGAATTAGATTTTTTACATCGACCCCCCGACTATTTTTTGAAATTTTATGTACTATGATCTTTACTAATGGATTTAGAAAAATTGGTGAAATAAATTCAATGATTTTTTTATTGAACTCGTATATCTATAAAAACAGTATTTTCATAAAGTATTTTTTACAACTTTAAATGTATAGCATTTGCACTAATTTAAAATACGTTTTTATTCAAAATTTACCTACAAAATATATACCTAACCTATAAAAATAACAGTACCAAATAAACAGATACCAAAGTATTATACGTAGAATAACTTAAGACAAGCAAATGAAAATTATACATTTAAAAGCAAAGATGCTACATTTGTAATTCATTAAATCTTATTTGTTCTTAAGAACAGAATAGTTTCTATAAGATCCTTCATTGTTGATCCAAGATAATTTTTTATAAATCTCAGTGTTGATATTATTTTCTCAATTCTCTTGGTATGCTGCTAAAGCAATAACTATCTTTGCTACTCATTTTATTACTGAAGGATACAATTGTTAATATTTAATTTTAAAATTAAATATTAAGGAGGTAATTTTAGAAAAAGAACAATTAATTTTTTAAAAGAGTCGAATTTGTAAGCGGACTCCTTTAAAATCTCGACTCCCTATCTCTGAAAGTTACATTAATATGTTTCATGAAAAAAAAAAAAAACGTTAAAATTCGGTAAATGATTTGATAGGAAATTATTATTATTATCTTATTATATTATTATTAAATATTATTATTATCTTATTTTATTTATTATTAATTATTATTAATTATCTTATTATTATCCAATCCGTTTCTTAATTATTTAAAGTGGAATTGTTTAAATGTTTGAAAAAAAGTAGAGTGGAGTTGTTTTAGGTGTTTTGAAATTTTTAACTTCAGAATATGGGAATTGGCTTTTTCAAATTTCTGTAAAGCTTTTATTGAAATTTAGAATTTATTATCATTATTACCATCCTATCATTCCTACACTTATTTTAATTATCATTTAAATGAGTGAATTTAATGAAGAGGTCAAATTTACTTGAAAATGTTGATGGCGCAGAAGTACAAAAATTTCAAATCACATTTAATTCTTTTAAATTATGAGTGACAAACATTTAAAAAAACTCAATCGAATGGAAAATTCCTATAAGCATAATAGCATAAAATTTCCATTTTTTAAAGATAATTCCCTTATTCCGTATGTTATCTCCAGATGCATACAAACGAAATTGTTAATCTTTCGTTATTAAGTGCATTAATCTTAAATATGTCTTTTATAAGACTTTGAGGAACTATACGATTCATTGTAATTGTATATAAAAATAACCAAAGAACTTCTAGCACCCAGACATACAGGGTAATTATAATTAAAATCCCACTTTCAAAATGCTGTAAAAAAAGAACCACTCGTCAAAATGAGTTCAAATTTGAACTGAAGATACTTGAAAAAGGGGGAAACGGTAAGGCATCAAAAAAAGTTCCACCGATTTTTTCCATCCTATTTGGTATGGCCTTGCCGTGGTAAATGGGCTTTCCACTAACAGTGTCACAACTGTAAAATGTCTTGGAAGTCATTTTTTCCGTCAAAAAACCTATACAATCAAGCACATTGAACACTAAGTTGGTTTAATGTGCAACTGATGCCAAATACGTCGTCATTTCGATTCAAAATAACACTGGCAGCCGAATTCAGTTTCTTTATGCTACACTCATGTCCATAAATTAAGGATAATTCAGAATCACACAGAAATTGAACTCTAACATAAAAATTTCACTTGTAGAATTATATAATTGTATTTAGCAGTTACTGCCAAAAGAAACAGACGGAGCACAGCATCAGACCCGTCTTGTCAGCTCTCTTCAACTACCGGTACGACAGTTTCAAGGCAGACCGTGTACAGACGCTTAGGGCACATTGGTCTATATGCTCGTAGGATGTCAGATGTGTTCCACTTACCGCAACTCACTGTCGCCTGCGATTAACCTGGAGTAGAAAGCATGCATTGTGGACACCGCAACAGTGGTCTGGTGTGATGTTTTCCGACGAGTCCAGGTTTAGTTTGCAGTCTGATTCTCGCCGGACTTTCATATGGAGAGCGCCAGGTACCCGTTACCACCAAGAGAACACCATTAAACGACACCGTTTCGGTGGTGCAGGATGGCTCGTTTGGGGAGGAATTATTCTTGGTTCCAGAACTGACCTGCATGTTCAGAGTGTAACGATGACAGGCCACATCTATCGGGATGTCATTCTGGAACAACATGTACGTTTGTTTCGGGGCGCCATGAGTGCTGAATTTCTGTTTATGGATGACAACGCCCGTCCTCACCGTGCAAACATTGTAGACGAATGCCTTCAATTAGAGGATATCACCCGTATGGATTGGCCAGCATACTCACCGGATTTGAATCCAATAGAGCATGTGTGGATATGCTTGGCCAACGAATTGCAGCCCGTCAACCCCCTCCCACCTGTCAACCGAAACTTCGGAGGGCATTGCTTGATGAGTGGTGTAATATTCCCCAAGATCAGATTGATAATTTGACACTCAGCATGCCTAGGCGTTGTAAGGGTGTATTGCATCGTCCGGGAGACATACTCCATATTAACCATCATACTAATCATGTTATACTGTTTTTTGTAAATAGGTTCTTTTTTGAAATTTGCTCTAGGGAGTAAAAATCGCAATTTTTATTAATTATGTCAAACATATAGCATCTTTTTTGCTCTTTACCTTTTGTTTAATAAATAGACTTTACAAATAAGTCAAATTTGTTTTGCTTCTGTCTCTTTCTTTGCCTGAACTTCATTATCCTTAATTTATGGACATGAGTGTACTTACAGCGCCATCCATTAATACACTTTGAAACCTTTTGATGATGTACCGTTTCTTCCTTCTTCAAGTATCTTCAGTTCAAATTTGAACTCATTGTGGCGAGTGGTTCTTTTTTTACAGCCTTTTGAAAGTGGGATTTTAATTATAATTACCCTGTATATCATTCTCGTACATAGCAACAAAAATAATTTTTCATGTTTCCCTCTAGTGCAAGGGAAATTAAGAATTATTTTTTAAACCGTCTTTTTTATATTAACATAATTCAAATTTTTATTTTAACATTTATCGCAGTGCCCATGCAAAAATTATTGGTATATAGGTACATTGGAATTAAGTTAAATTTGTAAATCTACTTCTTGTTTTATAAATATTGAAAATATATGCATAATATTGAGCATCCATTACCACTTTTATCTTTTGGAGCCTTGTCACCCACTGGAGGTAACTAAGTGTACCACTTTAAATAAATTTGGTAAATATAACTTTAAAATAAATAAATTATTAAAGTAGTATATAGTATGTATATATAAAGTATTTAAAGGCACCCTTAGCATTGTGCTTTTCTGGAGCACCATGTGTTGTTAAGATAATTTTATAAGAGACTGATTCTTAAAAACTATTTTTCTGTCAATGGATTCCATGAAACGCGTGCTATTTTAATACCAGTTTATAATTGAAAGACTTTTACTACCTTAATAAATAGTCTAAGTTTGAAAGCATGGGCTACAATTATACCAGTTTGATTCTAAAAGACGACTTCTTTAAACTAATTTACTGCTTTCAAATATTTTTTTTAATACGTACGATGGTGTGTCAACAAAAATGAAGATTGAACTTAAATTTTGCTCTCGTCCATGTCCTACCTTATTATAGGTGCGTTAAGAATCTCAACTACTGGACTCTATTGAAGTCTATTAGGCATGCATTGAGGGCCACTATGGGTGTGACATATTCCTTCTTTGTGGAATGACCGCGTTACGTCACTGTGACGAGATGACCGGAGAAGAAGCTACCTCCGCTGTAGAAGGGTGGGGCCCAAAACGAACACTTCGGTCTTTTACCATTGCTTTTGATCGATAACTTTGGAAATTTATTTGGATGGGGAAGTCTCTTTTAATGAGTACCTGTCGAGATCACTTTTTTTTCATCCTTCATGTTTATCTTGCTTTTTTCTACCATTCTATTTTTAAAGTGAATATCATTAGAGGCATAAAATGCGATTACGAATTCTTCTTGAATCGTTGACAACTTTCTGAACTTTAAATATTATGAACGGTCATGAACTTACAAGTATCTCATATATAAATGCTTTCTTTTTGTTAGTTAATGTTATTACTCTATTAAAGCTTGCAGGGCAGGGATTCATTGACTTGTTGAGGCTGGAAGCTTTTGTAGATAACTTGTGACGTATGGGAGGGTCGCTAAATAAAACATCAAAATCATTCATTGTGCATTGTTTATTTTATTTATATTTATCATAAGTTGTCAGAAAAAAAAAAAAAAAAACATATACAGAATTTATTGTGGTAAGGGACGTTCAGTTTATTTAATAGTTGTTTTAATACTTGATTCAATTTTTGTAATAACCAAGCTGATTTTGATTCAAAGTTTTTTTTACTGAAGGATTATTATTTTTCTGTGTATAAATATTCATGATTGAAGAGTTTATTTCCAGACAAGTTTGAGAATTTTAAGGAGGTTGATTATTATAATTTTATAATAACAATTTAACAATGTAATCCACGGAAAATTTATAACTGTTTTTCTCAAATCAGAAAAACAATCGTTGAAAGTTGATATTAAATAGTCAGTTTTCAGCATGCACAAAACAATCTTTTCTCTACTTACTTATTTAGTTTACTAATATCAATTATAATTTAGTAATATCGATGATTAAATAATAAAAATGTTATATGTAAACAGTTTAAGTATATTAAGGCTATTATGCTTAACAAATACTTTTAAATCTTTTGAGATAGTTTTTAGTACTTACTTACACATTATTATTGATAATCTTTGGTAAGTTTTATTTTAATTTATCAACAATTATTTAAATTATGTGCGCTAAATTATGCTGCACTTTATATTATACAATATTTGTATTCCAAAAAAAAAAAATAATTTAATGAATAAATGTAGCATAAAATACAATTTTATGGTATGTAATTTTATCTACATGTTAACGAATTCATTTACATCCATTATCAAAAAAGTTTGCTCACTAAGAAGAAATTATCAAAACCGACTGACATTTTACATGAGCATTTATTAAGTAAGTGATAACAAAATGAAAACAAACATGTCATTTATTGCAGGCAACCTAGCAAAGAAATAGAAAAGTCTAATACCTGTAACATTTCATTCCATTATTGTTGTAAGCGACAGTTCTAACAAACTCCTGCCTGTCCAAGTTATCGGCCGCGGTCATCCACAAATTTTCGGTCGATGATAAATCCGAAGATCGGGTGAGCTAAGGAGGGGTGTTAGTATAGTAGCGACAGTTTTGTGACACCCTTGTTGTGTGTGGCCGAGCATTATCCTGTTGTAAAATGGCTCTTAGCAGTCTTACCATGAGAGGCAACACTTGTGGTTGAAGGTTGTCCCAAATTTACATCTGGGCTATCATAATGCAATTAAACATTATTTGATTGGATGGATTGTCGTATACAATGGCCTCTAAGCCATCTCATATGTAGATGGGGTGGGCTAAGGAGATGTCTTAATATTGAAGCAGCAGTCCTGTGTGATAATCGGTGTCCCTTGTTGTATGTGATTGAGCAATATTCTGTTCAAGTGGAAGCCCTACCATGAGGTGCAGCATATGTGGCTGAATGATATTCCAAATTTACAGCTGGGCTGTCATGATACTATGGAACATTAGTAAAAGGGATGGAGGGATGTACGCATGCAGTGGCCTAGAAATCATCTCATTAGGTGTGGACACAATATGCTGCTTCAAACAGTGGACGACATTGCATCACTACGAGGCCTTTGCACAGCAATGGATACAAGCTGATTATTGAATTATCCAAACTGAACCGGGATTTATCACTAAAGATAATCTGTCTACACTCTATCATAGTTCAATCTTGCCGATCGACAAACCACTCCCAAGGAGATGATGGAGCGTGGTTCTTAAGGCAACACATATAATAGAAGCCGCGATAGAAAATTATTGTCCAACGGGGACTTTGCACTGGTAACACGGACACACACAGGGGCCCGTATAAATCATGTTGCCAGTGTGTGGATGTCTAGAAATAATGGAGTGGGCTGTGTGCGTGCTTGTCACACTATGAGGCAATCCTTACGATGAATGGTCGCCCAACCAAACGATCTGACAGAGAACAGAGCTAGGGTATCATGTGTTTGATATCACTCTCATCCACTAGTGCCAACACCTCCTTGTATTGTAAGAACGGACAACTTGTCGAACTGACCATCCAGCCTTTATCAGGCAATTCATTATTCATCTCTCAAATTTTAACAGTTGCTGTTATTCCTTTCGATGGTGAAGTAGAATATCTCTAATAAAATGTCCCTTTGCAGTAGATGGACTACATACAGAACGCCTATTTAGGAGCCACTCTCTATACATAATGTGCAATCATGCTTTAATTGTAATCATGTGCATGTTTGCTTATCAACAAATCTTCAAGTCAAGGTTTCGTAGTGGTTCGACAATTTTCTTTAATACATTATTTGTCATGGTAATGAGTTTATTTCATCTGTCTTTAGTTATTAAGTAAGTATTTATATTTACAATTTAATGTTATTCATAATTTATTTGAAATGGGGCTTCAAAATTGAAGAAGCCCCTGTTGTAGGTAAAGATGGCCCTGATTAGGAAAGTAGGAAATAAATTACACTTGTTGGAACTTCTCTATTTTGCTCGCTTTTAACTTTAAAATTAACCATAAAATTGTTAAATCTTAATAAAAACTTCATTCTACCTATTGTAAATAATAATATATTTGAATAGATTAATATAATATATTTTAGAATAGAATATATTTGGATAGATTAATAGAACAGAAATAAAGATTCAGGTTATTATCAAGGATCGTTTTAAATATATTGGCATTAGATTTGGAACTTAAAACAAATTTTACGAGAATTTTTACGAGGAATCTCAAAAATGTTTATCTAAATAAGATTTACTGGAATCATTTTTTTTACTCAATGCTCAAATAACTATTAAATTTGAAAGACTGCAGTTATTCTTGAACTGGATCCTCTTTGAATTCTTTAGATACTTACTCGAAACATATTTTATCTCCACCACGAAACTTTTTCAACGATACAGCTTTGAAGCACTTGTAATAATTTGAAGATGTGGTTCGAAACTTTCAGATTTATTGATGCGTAACAGGCATTCATATTTGAAGCCCTAAAAGTATACATGGCGAAACCAATTACCCAAATCTTCTCATCCAATCGAATCACTCATGTACCACTTGAAAGCATGTAAAAGATCATTAACTGGTTCTTCGAATGTGTATTCTAATGGCACTTCTGCCCTTAAACATACGAAGCGTGTGAGGAAAGAAGATAGATTCGATTGCACTTCAAGCCAGTCGAGGGGAAAAAAATTAATGAGGAAGATGGATGCAAACCTTCTTAAGTGGAATGCCGCATCAGATACATTTATTGCCTATCTTTCGTCTCTTAATGAGTAAGAAAAGATACTAACTTTTGCCATGAGATACTTCGCTTTTCTGACTCTTACAATGGAAGGGGATGACTTAGTTCAATTAAATTGTTAGTCTCACAATTTGTATATCGAATAGCAAAAGCTACAATATTCTTCTAAGGCAGGGGTGGCCAACCCGCGAGCCACATGTAGCCGCCTTGAATATATTTTTCCGGCCCATGATATTTATCACACTTTTACAAAATAGTGAAAACCGAATTGTTAGTGGTAGTGAAATCCAATGTATTAAAAAATACATTATGTGTACATCCTTATATTCAGAAATTAACTGTCGAAATTATGAGAAAAAATTAACTTTGATTTTAAAATAATATTCTTGAGGATATAGGACAGATATTGCCTGTTTTATTTATGAGTTTACAAATATGAGTTCGCAGAATAATTAAATTATATTCTGCGAACTCATGATGCTCGCGCATCTTGGAACACGTTGGTAACGTTCTACATTTCATTTTAAATGACCTCAGTGACGCAGTGACCATTCCTAGTTGATTGTTGCTAGCAGAGCAAACCAGACTCTTAGTTCAAGTTGTTAGCGCTTTTAGTTCAACTACATCTACGAATCGTTTTTTTTTTTTTTTTTTTTTTTTCAAAAATGAAATTGACCAAACAAAAAATACCCTCAAACATAAACACAAATCCTCAAACACAAACCTCAAACATATTTTTTTTAATTGATCTGATTCTGTGCGATTTTAAATTAAAAATCTTTGAGATTTTTTTTCTACAATAAAAAAAATTTCGAAATTAATTAAAAACAAAGCTTTCAGTTTGTTTACCTTAAAGAATAATACAATGGGTTAGAAATAACAAAAATATGTATAACTGGAAGGAAAGTCAGAAAATAAATTTAAAAAAAAAATTCGAACTACATATTTTTTTTATATTTAATATATAGAATTTATGAATAAAGTAATTACAATGTAGCATTACCTGAAATTCATTTTAAACGAATGCACATCTGGTGCCAGCCCAATGTTATTAAGACGGTTGTTTTGTTGGTCGTTTGTAGTGGCAAAATGCTATGTTTGAGTTTTAATAAAATAGTATAATAAAATATTATTTTTTATTTAAATAACTAAACCTCTGTAATGCCTACAAAAAAATTTGTTTAAAGTGTCAGTAAACTTCTTGTATGTTTCTATTAAAAACTTTTTAAATGAAATAATTTTTTTCCTGTTGTTAGTCAAAAAGCAAAAATTGTGTAAATATTTTTAATTAGGTGATCATGATTACGTTACCAATGCAATAAACAACAAAGCTATTTGTTTGAATCCTAAAAACATTCATTTTCTGAAGTCTAGAGATTTTAGATTTCAGTCGAGATTACTGCGAGGAACATGTTATTCTGCTAAAACCTGTTTTGATACTGTAATTTAAAGTACAATAATTTGATATAAAAACCACAACGTGTTTGAATTTACGTACCATTTCAAATAATTGACAAAAAAAAAAAAAAAAAAAAAAAATGAAAGAAAGAAATCCCACAACCATGAATTTTAATTATGCATTTAGAAAGTTCTTACATTGAAAGAAGGAAAAACTGTGGATTTAATTCTGGTATTTCCTACCTTTCTCAGAAATTCAATAAATTGTGTGCATTGTTTTTCATTATTTACTTCTTTTGCTTTTTAATTCGTCCGTCTGGAGTGCTCGCATTTCGTTTTTCTTAAAGAGTAAAAGAAAAAAGCGCACAATGGGCGTCTGCTTTGATCGAGTCTTCCCATTTCCGTTCATTTTTCCTTTCGCTGTTTTTATTTCGCTTTAATGATTCGCGCTCTTTGACCTGTTGCTTGACCTCTGCCGTGACCTTTAAATACTTCTATTCACTTTGTCAGCAATCCGGTTATGCGATGCGAGATTCATTGTGTATGAAGGAGTTTTAAGACGTTTGTGGTAATAACATTGTTTAAAGAGCTTCCATGCCTTTTGCAAGTAGCATATGACTAACTATTTAAATGATGAATGTACAGACCGTAGCCCGCGGGCCGGCGCCGTTTTTCTAGCCGCTAGTCTAATTTAAAAAATTGCTTGTTATATTTTATAACGATTTTAAAATTTTGATGAAAGTTAAAAATTGGAAACGTGATCTAACTTCTGTTTAATGGAAATGTAAATATTATAAAAATCTTTTATACAATAAATTAAAATAATAAATAAATTGTAAAAAAGTTATTAAAAAATAAATATTAAATATATCATATATTTATTAAAATAATAAATTATTAAAATAAAAATATTTTTCATTTAGACTAGAAAATCAGAACCTTTGTCAATAACATGCGAGGCTGGATTCAGAATAGCTATATATGAAACTTGTTATATTTCTACGATATTTATTACCAAAAATACTATATGTATATCATGAAATGAAATAAATATATGTTAAATATTTTTTATGGGTTTATTTGTGCCGTCAAGTTACAGTTATATGCTGCCCGGAGCCTTCCCAATTAAAATTGACATCAAATGAAAATAACAGTGTAAAACTACAGTTTTTCTTAAATGTATAACCTGATCCCAAATAAACTTTTTGATTGGATGATAATAAGCATGACCTACATTTGGTAATAAACGCTGTAACTTGATTCTAAATCAGGGGTGGCCAACAAAAATGATCTTGCGGGCCACTTTGGAAAGCATCATAACTCCGCGGGCCACATATAAAATTATATATCCCGATATTAGATTTAGACCCACTGTGGACATTTATTTGGAGTAAAAAATTGAAACATAATGAATTATTATTATTATGTTTACTATTATTCTTACATGTAAACATAGACAATATAATAATAAGGATACTAAACGAACATTGTAAAGAAATATATAACACTAAAAATGAATTATAAAAAATACATAAATAAAAATGAAATCATAAAAAAATATTTATTTTAATAGTGCGATATTTGTTTCTCCACAACTTTTGCAAATCGATCTCAATTTTGGTATTGGTACATCATAATTGGTGTTGCAATCGTAATTGCAATTGATGTTTATCGTAATTATTGATGATCGTTATTGGTGTTTATCGAAATTGGTGTTTATAATTTAATTATTCTGCGAACTCATAAATGTAAGCTCATAGATAAAACAGGCAATATCTGTCCTAGATTCGCAAGAATATTATTTTAAAATCAAAGATTAAATTTTTCTCATAATTTCGACAGTTAATTTTTGAATATATTATAAAATAATTCACTTTTTTTTCCACTGTAATAGGCTTTAAAAATCAAGTAAGTTCCAAAGTTTAATATTTCTTTAAGATCGTTTCTCATTAGTTGATAAGCAAATTACGCATATTTTACTTTTCAAAATTTCCCCGTTGTCACTTCTTTCAATCACATGATAACTAATGAACTAATGATATTACCTATTCGGGCTTCGTCCTATTATTGACCTTATTTGAGTTCTTCAGAAGTAGTTAAAAGATTAATTTTTATGCCGATTTCAATGAGAAATTTTTCTCCTTGTAAATACTGAGTGAATGCTTTATATCTTGAAAAAGTTAGGAATGAACTCCTTATGTCTTAAATTAAAGTACACTTTTTACCGATTTTGGCAACATTTTGAGTTTAGCAGAGCTTTATATATTTAAAAACGTTTAACACTGCATTTTAGTCAGTAATGTTTCATTTTTCTTACTGAAATAGAAATTCAACCCCTGGTATGAAAAATATATTTGCAGTGAAAGTATTTGTACACCTTTATTTGCATTTAAAACGTACCTAAAATTTTAATGCTTGAAGTAAAAATTTGAAATAAAACTGATACACATACACACATTTGTTTGGTATTTTATATTTTAAGTATTTAGAAACAAATTAATTATTCACATATTTAGAACAAAAAAAAATTTAATTAGCTAATTCATAATTTACAAATTTTTTTACAAGTAATTATATAATTAATTCTTAGTTGGATATTTTTAGCTTTTGTCATAACTTGCAGTTTTCATATCATAGATTAGACAAGTTTTATAATTATCGAATCTGAAATAGAATTCCATTCTTCTTGAAGAATAATTTTTAATGTCTAGAAATAGATTTTAATTTTACATTGTTATTTTAAACATCCCACAAATGCTTTAAGGGGCTCATATCCGATGTTGAGTAAATTCTAGAGATTTTTGCATGCACCCAAAGTCTAATGGTTAACGCTGTATGTTAAGGATCATTATCGTGTGTAAAAATGTAATCATGATTGAATCTATTTTTGAGGTAATAAATTGTAAATTATTCTTTGATATGTCAGTGTACATATTATGAGTCATGATCCCATCCATAATGACCAAATTTGTTGTACCAGACGCCTTCATGCAATCGCAAACAAGTACAGAACTTCCTACATACTTCATTATTCAGAGTAGATACGTTGGATGCGTTTCTATGTTTGATTTTTCTCATAATGTAACAGGATGCGCATCGGGGTTACCATTTTAGGACAGGCATAATCCTCACCTGATAATACAACTCACGTGATTTTTACACCGTAGTTTAACATATGAGATAACGATTTTGTCAACTATCTTTGCTGTTAGCGCGAAGGGAGAAAATCATACAACTATTTTCGAAAGAAATGGTTCATTTTTTTAGATGTAAATAAATGTAAATTAAATTTTTCTAAATATTTGGCATTCATACTATATTAATAAGTTTTCTTGTGTCATATTTTCCTTCCAAAAGGATTAAAAAATAAAATATTTATTTCTATGAACTTTTATAAAGTTATATTTATACGAAATTATTGTTATGTTTCATACAAATTGATCAGAATTATAAACAAAATAATATTTCTTGTGCCAAAATAATATTTTGAGTAAGCTTAAAGTTAAATAAATATATGACTTGAGAAGAAGAATTTCTCAGAATTTTCAGAATCACTTCGTAACGACGGCAAATGTTTTATTTTAGCCCAAGGAATAAAATCTTTGTACCTCAGTTACATAATTAAGAAATAAAAAATTAAAAAATGTATTCCAAAAGGAATTTACATTTAATGAATTTAAAAGGAGTAATTAGGTCTGAATTACTTGCTGAAGGAAATTTATAAGATATAAAAATTTAAAAATAATAAATTTGATTAACGTGTTTATGTTTTTAAATAAAAGCATGCAGAGGAAAGAAGCCAAGTGATGATACAGCACCAATTCTAGTACGAAAAGATCAGATGTTTGATCCAACTTTCTGTTCCTTTACAGTAGGGGGATGCGTTCCATTTTATTAGTACTCGAAAGTTTTCCAAAAATGTTGAATTGCCAGTGTAGTGGGGTTTTTTTGTGTGTGTGGGTGGGTGTAAAAACTAAGTGTAGTTTCCGATTCATCTGCTTTACGTTTTCTTCTAATAACTCACCCATGGTACCTAGTTTCTCTGCATACATTTCGCACTATACTTATTGGTACTTGTAATCCCAACATTTTGAAGCTGAATTTATATTTTAGAAGCACCAATCCTCGATTTTTTTTTCAAATGAGAAACAATGAATAAACTATCATAAGAGTTTAGGAGCGATAGTAGTTAATTGCTGCTTGCTTGATTAAAATATATTTAAAATGAATCAAATCATTTCATTATTGACTGCATGGTAGAAGTAGGTCAACCATTCAAAATTGAAACTTGATTTAATGTTTTATCTTCTTTACGAAGTTGTAAACTATCGAATATTTTTTACGCCTTCATATTTCATTCGCCTTAGGTGTTCATTAATTTTTAAATAAACACTATTAATTAATAACACGCTACTAACAAAATTGACACTATTAATAACACACTACTAACAAAATTAACACTATTAATAACACACTACTAACAAAATTTTTTATATTATTAGTTTTTGTGTCGTCGCCACAACGAAGAATTTGATGTTGGAGAAATTTGCTGCCTACTAAGGAAAAATACCACGACATAGCATATAGCAATGAAAAAGGAAAATAACTTTAATCTTTCTAATTTACTTTTTTGAATTTTTGTTGTTACAAGTCAACTGAATAAAAACAATGTGCTAGCTTCAAATACGGTTATCACATAACTATCGTCATTGGTGTCTGGTGATTTACCTTACAGCGATTTCATTAGAAAATATTCCACCCGTTTTACTTGCAACATATTCTCCATTATGGCGACATTACAAGAATTAGAAACGTTACAAGAATTTTTTATTTTTTTTATTTTAGCTTGTATACGGGTTTTGAATTTTAGGTAAATTAGTTGGAGAAAAGGCGCACTATCTATTTATATTTGGAAATATACGCTAAATAAAATTTAAATTATGCATATAATTTAATTATAAATTAGAATCAAATTAAATTGATAATTATTTAAATTATGATAAACCCCTACGACTTTTTTAGTTCAATTTTTTTTTTCATTTCTATATTTCATTTACAAATGGTACTAAAAAACGTAAAAAAATGCCAACCCTGTATATCCATTGCATTCAAGATGATTGATCGCATACGTGATGATTCGAATGATTCACTCCCTAACTCGTCAAATTCTACCAAAATTACAAACTATTATTCATTCGTAAACATACAGCAGCACTCGATATCCAGATCACCAAGAGTTTCCAATCACTGATATCTGAAATCGTTATCTGAGCACCGAGTCCCCTGCTGGTTTCAGTACATTCAGAAGGAAGCCTTAATCTTTCTCTATTTGTGTCCCCGTTTCTGCGGCCCCTATCTGCCTCCAGAGAATACAAAAGGGACGCGTGTACATGTATAAAATGTAACAACTCATCTCGTGGGAAGGGAGGGGAACAGACTGCAAATATCATAAAGGGGAGGTAGATACATAAAAAAAACCACTACCCATCCCGCATTAAAAAAAAATCGATTATTTTTTTCCTCTCCCCTTCGTTTTTGGACATAGGTTGTGCTCGCACATCCACCCACTCCCAAAAAGGACGGTCAGAGCGGTCTATCTTACCTGAGACTGAAACAGATGTGTGAACTGTAATTTACTCAACATCACGAAGCGTGGGTGTTTTGCAAGGAAAGGCTCCCCAAAGGAAAAATTGATATACATTTCGTTTTCAGAACTACCATTTTGGAAAATATTTCGTATTTCCATGGGGTAAAATGGAAAAAAAATACAGCTATATTTTGTCCATGATTTCACGTTTGGCCCATGAAATACCTGAAACATGAAATTTGTCATCCACTTGGAATGATTAACAATACCACAATTTTGACAATGACAAGTCCACAATGACAATACCACAGTTTCGAAAAAATAGTCCATATATATAGCCATAATATTTCTATTGTCCATATATATATGATATGGAAGAGCATTTAGGGGTTTAACACCTTTCAGCCAACTGTTTAAACCCTTCAGAAAGACTTTACGCCCTACAGATATTTATGAATCTATATCCGTAATAGACATTCTAAGTGCTCTATGGTAATTGGAAAGGGTCCTGGCGGAACGTTCTATTTAAAAGTCTAAAGCAGTAACCACCATCTTATTCTGGTATATGTATACATTGGTAATAAAACTCTTGCAAATTTGTTTGAATTTATTCAGATTCTTATTTCATTAAACGAAGTTTATTGAAAATTTTAAGTAATTTCAAAAAATATTAAATTTATATTTAAGGACTAAAGTGATCACCACCGATCAACGTAGAATGTGCATAGTTAGGAAGTACGGTTCCAGCTACTTTCAAGAGACTCGAAAATTTGGGTCCAAAGGTCCTCGCAAGACTACAAAATAGTGTTCTTTAGGAAATGTAAAGAATAAACTTATTTTTATCCTATAGAAATAAGTAACTTTTTTTCTGGTTAATTAAAATCATAAAATGCACAGAAAATTTAATTTATAAAACTGAGGAGTTTGTTTATTTTTTAAGTGGGACTGAAGACGACGAACTGAACAAACCCCTTACTGTCTTCTCATACAATTCTGAAAAGCAGCCTCTAAAACTGTATAAAGGACATTGGATACTTCCAATAGTATTGCTAAAATGTAAAATTAAGGGCTTTTTATGCATGCATGTTATTAGATTGCCGCTTCTCAAACAGAGGCAACAAGGACCCCTCTATTTTCGTCACAGTTTCCGACAGGCTCACTGGTGAGACAACAAACCTTTGAGTGACACTCTTAAACATCAAATTTCACACTCATAATTTTCAATGTACACAACATTCCATGCATAATATTTTCTACTATGCATGTGATATTATGCAGTAAAAATGTAAGCATACATAACGTTATGTTGAATGTTATTATTCTGACACTCCTCAAACATCGGTGCGGCCTGATGGCCAATTGGCTAGCGCTCTGACCTTTGGTGCTTCAGGTTCGAATACTTAAGGTGGCATGGATGTTTGTGAGTGGTTCGAAATCCACGTTAAACTGTAGGTCCCGGTCGATTTAGCTAAAGTGTGCACAAAATTACCGTAGAGCGACAAATCAAACTAAACCTCATACTTCGGTAACACGTGCCATTTGATTTTGTAATAATAAAATGTTATGTTAATATAAAAATAATAATGTTTTGTTATAAAAAATAATTATCATGCAGTTTCCATTGAGGAATACTGATAACGAAGACTTTTTATCTTCTTTTATGAATCATTTATTTATTTAACTTTTAAATAAATAAAATTTTTTTTCGATAAAGTGTTTCATACATTAAACGAATGAATGAGATATATTTATATATAAATTTTAAACGTAAATATATATATATATATATCAGTTTTAAAATATATATCCAACGTCTGATTTACTATAAAGTGGACATGCCCGATTTTATCAGAATAATTCTAAATCGCCTAATGTTGAATTAAAAGATCAGTGAATTGAACTTTTCAAAAAAATTATTTCCACATTATCAAATTATGTGGATGTGACACCAAAACATTAAAAGCGCGCAATAATAGCTAGTTAGACATCAAGAAAAATGTTGGTTACACATTTATTTAATTGAAGCAGGAAATATGCCTAGGTAATTGCCAACAAAGATGACACAAATAACTTAAGACAATTAAGCTGAACTATTATATTTACTTATTATTAATTCTTACTTAAATATCGTATTTTGCGTGATCTAGAGTTTATATCATCTCATGCAAATGCACTGAAATTCAGTATGGTAGTTCAATTCTGTTCATATTAATTTGGTTCTTTGTATGTGAATCAATTTTCTCGGTGTAATCTACATAATTAAGCAATGCTCTTTAATTTTCTGGAATATATTTTTCTTAGTTTGGTTCGTTATCGAATTATATATATTAACTTAATTATTTTGCCAATAGGGCTGATGCAATTATTTTTAATAGATCGGACATCTCCACTTTACTGTAGATAAGTCCGATGCTTACAGTTTGTCTTTAGTAGTAAAGGAGTATATTTGTTGTACAATTTAATTAACTGAATAAAATTTGTAATAGGCTCTAATTCTGAACTTCATTATCAATCCGAGAGACTTCTTCTAAATCAAAAGCACTTTTTTAATTTTTTCTCTTCGAAATAAAAATATATTTTCCAAAATACACGAGAGAAATTAATTTTTGGACGGGTGTCATCACAACAAAAATATGTTTAATGTTTAATAATTAAAATTTTAAATTACATAACATCAAAAAGTAGGTGAAAAAAATTCCCCAATAATTACTTAGGTTTTTTCCTTTCAAAATTGCTTTGACTAGCACCCCTAACAAGAAATCGATTCTTCCGTTTCCGCCTTTAAATCGGATGTTTACCTTTCGATCGGATGTTTATAATATAATCGGCGGTCCGATTATATTATTTTTTTTTAATGACTAAATTTAAAAAAAGAAATGTTGTTTACCTAAAGTTATTACCTCTCATACTGTAGGATTTGTAACAAATTTGGTGTTATTCAGGACCAAATCATGGGCTGTCTTGCTACGTTATATCAATTGAAAATAAGGAAGAGTTATGCCACTTGGTACCACAGGTTTTGGGTTCGAATCCCGGCGGTACCATAGATGTTTTTAGTGGTTTGGAATCCACTTTAAACCGTTGGTCCCGGTCTAATAGGATCGTAGAGCGCTGTGGGGGTAGACGTCCGTAGCATATCTTCAAGCTACACGTGCCCCATGGGTAATGTGTAACAGCGGTGTAGCCCTTGTTTATGGCATAAAGATTAAATGTCTCTGCATTTGCATGTCATACAGGAGGAAACCTGAAAACTCAGACTGCCGACTTCGATACGAGACTCTTTGTTTCAATCTTCAGCGAATCTACACGTTTTTTAAAAAAAATGACTCAAGTGAATGCTACCAACAGGGAACAGGCTATCACCCATTAGCACTTTAGATTGTGAGAAAATCACTAACTGATGAGTGAATCCATGTAACGTATGTATTGTTTTTAGATTTTAAATCGAGAAATACATACTTGATTTGATTCTCGTCAATAACAACTTGGATTTTTCAAATAATTCTTAATATTTTAGTTAGTTTTAAATATTTATTTAAAATGCATTATTTTTCTCTAAAGAATATGTTGCATCCCTTTGGGGAGAGGGGTCGTGACCTACAGTTTGAGAACCACTCATGTGGAGGATAATACAAATCACTGTATTGCTTGCAGAGGATAATATAAATATTTGATTTTTGTAACAAACTTCAAGAAAAATTATCCCGTTACTGTAGTATTATTTGTTTAAAATATTGTGATGTTATTAATTCAACGGATTTTTGTATTCTTGAGACGCATTAAATATTGAGATAATTGTTTTAAGAGAAAAAAAATCATGTTTTCGAAAACAAATAAATTTAAATATCGTGGTTTATAACTAAATAGAAAAATAGATAAGCTTTTCAAGCCTGTAAAAGTAGTGAATAATTTAATCTAATAGTTGAAATGAAATTATAAACATATGCATAAAATCCTGTTACTTTGTTGAAAAGTAGGTAATGTAATCAATCGTCAAAAAGGAAAAGTATTTGAAAGCGGTGACCTAATTGAAATTTCTAAAATATTTATAATCTTTTAAGTAGAATTTATTCTACTTGAAGACATTTTGTTTCTTTTGTAAAGTTGTGTAAAATGGTTATGCTATTTATTTATATCGCTGAAAAGGTAAAACCTTTTTAATACTACAAACGTAAGAGATTATATCGTTGCGTATTTTAACTTTTTATTTTAATTTAACATAATTAAAGAATTTGGTTTAGTCTTTTTGTTTCCTTGTTGAACTGCAAATTTTTCTGATTTTAGATAACTTAATTACTTTTAGTTGCGACATATATACTGAATAATTTATTTCATTGGCTTTTCTTGAAATGTCTGAAGCTGAAGTAATTTATGATTTATATATAGCGAATGTTATTAGGCCTTTTTATGCAATTTAATTGGATTTCTATGAAGTTTCTATGGCACTTTTTTAAACTGAAGAAAAACTGATTTATTTTTTTGTGTCTTGAGACTGTTTAGAGACTGAAAATGTTATGTCCCTGTAAATGACGATTGAGAGAGTCCATATCCTGATGTTGCAAGAAAGTGTAAATAAATAAGCATATAATCAAGCAAAAAAAAAAATCCCCATGAGTTGTTATGGACTTTTAAATCGAAGAAAAAGTTATTTAATTTTTTGTGTCTCTTTAGAGACTGAAAATGTTATGTCCCTGTATACGACCCTTGAGGGAGCCCATTCTATCGTTGAGGAGGCCCTGATACTGCAAGAAAGAGTAAATAAATCAGCAAATAATCAAGAAAAAAATCCTCATGAGTTGTTGTGTACTTTTAAATCGAAGAAAAAGTCATTTAATTTTTTGTGTCTCTTTAGAGACTGAAAATGTTATGTCCCTCTAGATTGAGATCATTGAGCGAGTCCATTATGGAGACACTGATGTCGCAAGAAAGTGTAAATAAATAAGCAAATAATTAAGCGGAAAAAAAATCCCCATGAGTTGTTATGGTCTTTTAAATCGAAGAAAAGGTTATTTAATTTTTTGTCCCTGTAGACGACCCTTGAGGGAGTTCATTATATCATTGAATAGGTCCTGATGCTGCAAGAAAGTGTAGATAAATAAGCAAATAATCAAACAAAAAAAAAAAAAAAAAAAAAAAAAAGAAGAAGAAATCACCATGAGTTGTTATGGACTTTTAAATCGAAGAAAAGGTTATTTAATTTTGTGTCTCTTTAGATACTGAAAATGTTATGTCCCTGTATACGACCCTTGAGGGAGTCCATTATATGATGTTGCACGAAAGTGTAAATAAATCAGCAAATAAAATAAAATCCCCATCAGTTGTTAAGGACTTTTAAATGGAAGAAAAACTGATTTTTTCTTTAGAGACTGGAATTGTAATGTGACAACTATTGAGCGCTTTGTTGAGTGTATTGCCTGTTGCGAGTGAGTGCGTTACGCCAGTGTCGCTAGTAGCGCGTGCTTCTGTATCAACAGCTTCCACGCTCAGATGAGCGCCCGGATTGCGGTAGACAGCGCAGAGACGAACCGAACGAGTTCAGCTCTGACGTCACCTCCCCTTTCCTGCAAACTCCCGTGCGCCACCACAAACCGCCACAACACTCACCACCTGCTTTGGGAGATACTGGACAACGGCCATCGGGATTAGCCCACCACCCCCACCTCGTGGTAAGTGCTGCTTTTGTTCGAATCGCTAACCATTTGGCACGAATGCTACCGCGCTCTTCTCTGCGATGGTCAAGAAATCAATAGATTTTTTTCTCTCTCCACGTTCATGCTTTTTTCCCCCCTCTTCAATTTTTTATTAGTTTTTGGCGAGGTGCCACTAATGTTGGGATGGGTGTGGGATGTTTTTAGTAACGATACTGAGTACTGCTACCATGGTGTCGCGTGTTCGCTTCGTGTGTGGGAAAAAACACGTGTGTGTGTTTTGGCTCTGACATGGATCTATAGGTCGGTAACCGTCACCCGTGTCAGTGTTCACATACTTTCAATTTTGTTTTTCCAATGTTTTGTAATCTAATCAAACGGAGTAAAGTTTTGCTGCAGAGAAATAATAGAGTAAATGCTAACTGGGTGAAAATGGAATTCAGTTGATTTTGCCGAAAAAATAAATGAGATAGTAAAGTACTTTGACTCATTGAACTTAGGAAATTTTAATACTTTTTTCTTGTCACTTTAGTATCCTAACATCTATTCTATTGGCCTTTTTTTAAATTTTATATTAAAAATTTAATTCCAGTGGTAAAGTGACAATAAATAATCGAACACTCATAAACTAGTATTTTATCTAAACATCACAGAAGTTTATCTTGCATTTATATTTATTGAAAATATTCTTGTATACGAGTAATACTTGTTCTTAAAAGTTTAAGATCCTCTGTTTTTTATATTGAACTTAATATAAAAGTATGATTTTATTTAAAAAATAATTAACAAACTATTTTCCAATTTTTTTTTTTTTTGTGATTTTAAATTTTGAAAATAATTGGTAAAAAAATATAGGCTTGGGTCCCAAGTAATTAAGGAAATAATTAATTTATGTCTGACCTTTGATATTGATACCTATTCGGGTTTTTTAAATTTTTTTTTATAGAGAAAACAAATGAGCAACTGATACTGAGTAAACTGCAACTTATTTTGATAGGCAACAAACAATTTTAGTTTATTTCTTTTTGAGACTGCTAAAATATTTTAAATTCCTGTAAAACTGAGATAACTGGGAAATGTAATGTAAGTAATTTAATAATAACGTAAATTTTAATAATAACTGTGAGTAATTTCACGATCGAAAATCATTTCAGTGAGATTTTGATAATTTACAAAGATTTTATTCAATAAAAATATAAGATACAAATAACACATCTCTCAAATTAGAAAAAGAAATAAAATACAATAAATAGTTCCTTTCGATAATACATTTATCTGTATAATATGAGGTGAATGTTAAATAGATTTAAAGAAAAATAATATTGTTTTTGAAAAGGAAATACGACATAAATATAGTATATACATATTTTAAGATAATATATCTAAGTTTTCAATTTTTGTATGATTAATGTGTTTTATAATTTCAGGGATAAAAAAATATTTAATTTATAATTCATTCATTTCTAAATTTCATTGCTGGGTTTAATTTGTTGAATAGTATAATTTTCTTGAAAAAATGGCTTAACGTGCTGCAGTATTGTACAATACAACATTGTACAAAAAATACTTTTTTTACTTGTACAATGTACTTTAATATCAAATTTTAAAAATAAATGCTTAAAAACATAGGCTAGGATCTCAAGTTATAAAAAAATAACTGATTTGACTGTATTTTCATAAACATTTAAATTTAAGTATTTGTAAAATATTTGTTAAGAATACCGTGAGAAAAGTTATTCAACTCACACTCTTTTATTTGTATTATATTTCAAAGGTTGAAAAATTTTGTGACGTTTTATCAATGGCAAAACTATTACATAAGTAGTTGCTGAGTTAACCGCAAATTGTAAACTGAGTCATGTGTTTATGTTTTTGTTTTTATTGATAACCTATTTTAACGAACATTTTCATTTTCGTCTCCTTTCAACTCGGCACTTTTTGAGTTATTACTAAGTTTTCCATATTTCTGAAGTAACTGTATATTGTTTTGTGACTTTTATGACTATTAAAAGTAATATATATTTAAGAATAAATGACAATTATTGTATTAAAACATTAAAAAAGTTTGAAATTAAAAAGGAGCATATTTATTTTAATTCCAAAGTTTTTATTTTTTATTTTGTTAATAATTTCTTGCTTAAAATGTGATTTATATCAAATAAAAAAAATGGAAAAATAATGTTATATTTAGGTCATTCTTTAAGTAATCAATTTTTTTTAAACTAGTTAGTAACTTTATTCTCAATAAAAATGTATTGTTAGCTTTATTTGTTCATAATGCAGAAATAAACGAAATTTCTAAGTAACAGCAAAATAAAAAAAATATTTGAAGTTTTAACTTCGTTACTATTGAAAAATTCAATGTTTTATTTTAATGTAAATTTAAAATTAGGTTGATGAATATTTTAAAATAAGTTATAATAATAAATAAAATGTAAAATATTTTTTATGAAACTATAATAATCAAATATTTTCTTTTGTTTGTTGGAAAGGTAGAAATTTAATTAATTATTAGGAAAGTATTTCAGAATTTAAAATTTTTTCAACGAAGTAGATGTTTGCTAATAATAAACAAAGTATTGAAGTTACTAAACAAACAAAAGAAAATCCATGCATATTATTTTCTGCAAATTTTGTTTAAAAATGATTAATTTTACATTTTTTTTATGTTTCTATTTTTGTTTGCGTGTGTGGGCAACAGAATAATAAATTCAAAAACTTGAAAAGTTTCAAAATACAAAAATCCAGTTCATGTAAAATAATCATATTACATAAGTAAAATTATCCAATATATTTTGATTTTTTTTAAAAAAAATTTTAATTCTTAGAAATTGTTAAATATGCATCCAAGTTTATTGCTAGAATAACACTTAACGTCTGTTTCTTTATAATTTTCATAAGCAAAAGTAAACTTCATTCGCATTTTAAATATCTAAGAATTATTTTAATACGAGCTTTGAAAAAAATCTAGAAAGTCTGTGAAAATAAATAATAAAATAAATAAACAAATTTAGATTTTATTATATATAATAAAGTTCAATGATTATGTTTTTAATAATTAAAAGATATAATGATTTTTCACTCCTTAACTTACTAGTATATGCTATGGGAAAATACCTTTTCCATTTAAAATATCAAAATTTATTCCTATTAAGTTTTTAAAAGCGACCGAAATTATACATTGAGATCATCAGACAATTATATTATATATAGTATTGTGGTAAATTCATCCCTGACTAAGATCATCAGACAATCAATCATATTATACAAATTATTATAGTAAATTCTTCCCTGACTAAGATTATCAGACGATCATATTATGCAAAATGTTGTAGTAAATTCATCCCTGACTAAGATCAGACAATCATATTATGCAAAGTATTGTAGTAAATTCATCCCTGACTAAGATCATCAGACAATCACATTAATTAATCTCAAAATGATATAGTTCTACTTTGTTATTTCGTCTATTTTTCAATTTTTTTCTAAATCAAATGAAACCAATAAATTTTTGAACAAGAGCAATGAACTTATTTTTTATAATATTATAGTTTATGAATTTAAAAAGTTTAAAAAACATAAACAGTATAGAAAATATCTGCTAAACTATTATTTAAAAATATTGTACGACTGATTAATCTTGAACTTATAAGTTCATTTTAAGAATCTCTTACAAGGGATAGTTAACCTGTCATCAGATTCTGCATTTTTTTATTCATCCAAGAGAAAATATGAACTCACAAACAAAGTTTAAATTTCGAAAAAGTTTCAAAATATTATTTGAAAACAAACGTAAGACATTTTAAAAAGAGTCTCAAATCCTTTTTGTTAAATTTAGATTAATATTTTGTACATAAAACTTTATTCATTATAAGGATATTCATTGAGCTGTATTCATTTTTATGTGTTTAATTTAAATTTGCTTTGTGAAAAGAGTTAAGATTGTTTTTATAAGCGCATTGAAAGAAAAAGTTACAATCATAAATAATGAAGAAATAAGTGTATATTAAGTCTTTGTATTTTTACGTATTAATCATAAAAAAATCATCAAATACCTTTTAATCAAAAAAAATCAAATTCGAAAAGTTTATCTCTTACTTCACTTTTGATATGAATTAAAATAACTAATTTTTTTTTTAATTTACATCACACATTAGTCACACATTTTGCTATATTTTTTATTCTAATATTGATTTATTTTTATTTTACTTATTCTATTAGTTTAGTAAAAAATCCTTTCTTTTATAATAATAATTATTAAATAATATTTGTTAATTTTTTATTTATTTAAGGTCATTTTAAAAATGGCAATTCATAAAAAATACATTTTTACAGTTTACGAATTTCCAAATAACAATTTAAAACATATAAATCCTAAGTCAATAATTTATATTTCAGTCCAGCCAAGGATGTATATACGTCACTCATTTTGTTATATGTTTTATATAATTTTCATATATTTTCATTTTACTTATTACATTAGTTTAATAAAAACTCCTTTATTTTATAATATTAATTATTATATAATATTTGTTAATTTTTTGTTTATTTAAGGGCATTTTAAAAATGACAATTCATAAAGAATGCAATTATTGTTCTGTACTGTATAGTATGTAATATTACCGCACTAGAGTATTACTGTTCTGTACTGCAGTATGTAATATTAATTTATTACCGTATTGATGAAGCACAGCGTGTTGATGCATTTAAAGTTCATGGCTGAGTGAATTGCACGAATGCATTGAACCTTTTCACGCGATCTTGTATGCATCTGTAGATAGCTATGCGGAATGTAATTTCTTTTTTCAATCCAAGTAGAAAATAAAGAAGAAAGCAGAACAAAGTCAATCCACAGAGGCTAACTGACAGCCATTAACTATGGCTGTCAATTAACACAACGTGTAATGAAAGATTCTTTTAATTCGTGTAAAATAGTCATCTGCTTGCAGTGTCAAAACTGCGCTTTAAGGTATAGTTGGATCATAGATTGGTAAGGTAAACATCTGTTTTAAAAGCAGAAATGAAGGAATCGATTACTTGCTACGGGTGCTAGTCAGATATAAGCAGCCAAAGTAATTTTGAAAGAAAAAAAGTTTAATAGTTATTGTGAACTTTTTTCATCTAATTTTTTTGATACTGTGTAAATTAATATTTTAATTATTAAGAATAAAAATATTTTTATTTTAGTTAAAACCTGTTCGAAAATATCTTCCTCTCTTATTAAGCCGTTCTATTTGAATCGGCTGTTTGTCATTTGGCTATTTGTCAATTTTTCAGTACAATTCGTGGTCGAATAATTCATACCTGCTGTTGTTGTGGCACTGGAAAACAATCTTTATTACATTTTGAAATTCTTTATACAAAAGACAGTTAAATACCTGAATGCATTGCATATATTTATAGTAAAAATGAAGTATTCAAATTAAATACAAGCAACCCCACCCTTATATTATATGTCATTTGTTCAATGGCTTTGCTCTAACGATGTTCGGAAATCGAGAAATACGCAAATAAGATTTTAATAAATTATCATCAGAAAAATAAGTTAACAATTATTAAACTATAAGTAAAAATTTATTAGAGAATTTTTGCTGACAATGCATTTAAAAAAATTTCCAGCTGATTTAAAAACGATAAAATATTTCTACCACTTGTAGTCATGTGTAAAATAAATTTTAATTTTTATCCAACTAAAAATCATTAATACGTAAAATTATCGGGATATATTCATTTCCGATTCATTTAGAATTTTATAAGTGCCATTTAAATTATATTCTTTAATAATTTAAAGAAAATTATATTCATCTTTATCTAGTGTTGATATCTTATATACATATCCCGAAAAACCTTCTTTAAAAATATCCTTATTACTAAAATAACCCCCAAAATCGCAATAACTTTGTTCTACTACGCTGTGATCCGCAGTAAACCTTAAATCAGTCTTCTTTAACACCACATTTTTTTTGTATCAAGCAGATTCGAAAGCCTCAGAGGCTTGATAAAGTGTAGAATTAATTACATACAAAAATAAATATTCAAAACACTAATTTAAAATTAAATAAGTTGGTTTATTTATATTTTAGACCATTAGCGTTATTTTGAATTAAATACATTGATCCTATATTTATACATGCAGTTGTTATATTTGTTATCTACCCACAATAAAAAAAACACATATTATTTCAAGAATACAAATAATAGCATATAGCATTAAATACAGCAGAGACATATCAACTAACAAACAACCAATAATAATTTTATAACAGCTGTCCAATTTGCATTCAATAGATTAATTAGTAGAAATAGTTTGTTATTCAATTAATTAATCAAAGAAATCTTTTCCCGTCATAACGAATGTCTTTGTATGAAGCCATTAAGTTTTAGCTTTCATTTTTCACTATGCGAGGCAAAGCATTGAAAGTCTACCAAATGAAATAATGCAACTACTGGTAAAATTAAGCAGCATAACAACCTCGGTGGATGGGACAGCTTTAGGATGCGCACCCTCAGTTATGTCCAATTCAAGGTGTTTTCCGTCACCAAAGAATGGCCATCATGGCGATAAATCGTGTAAGCAATATGAAGCATCATGCAGGCAGAAGAGTAATTAATCATCTCGTGTCTTTGGTAACCTAGCATCCTCTTAGCTCCTTCTTCTGTCTTTTTCTGAACTTTGCGATTTTGGAGCCCAGCTTCACTGGTTCTTAGCCATACAGATAATACATACAGTTAATTTAGTGGTCTTCTTGCACTTTCGGTCAACACATCTAAGCGTGACATTCTATCTTCGTTTGTTTTTCTGAATTTTTTTTTATGCATGTTTCACTCATCTCCTCTCTCGATTTCCAATGATTCTCTTGATTTTTATATTCCCTTTTTTAAATACTCATGGACTCTGTATGAATGGGCAACACTTTCATCTAGAAACTGCCTCTTAGCCCTCATTGGTTTGGATGAGAAATCATTTCACCCGTACCGTAGCTCTGACCCCCTGACCTCACCCAGTTTATCAGTGTTTTGTCTTCACTCCTCACAATGCCACAGTGTCTGTTTTTCTCCACGTTACGCATATACATATCTTAAGTGGACAGTATAATAAGGCCCCCTATTGTCGCAAACACACTCTCTCAGACGTAACTTTACATTTTCAAGGTTGCATCCCACCATTAAATAAATGTTGACCATCAACAGATGTAGCACAAAACGTCTTCAACCGTGATGACGATAATTAAGTTTTCATTCCAAAGAAATCTTCTATCCTCATTCTCTCCGGCGAAAAACACCCTTTGACTAAATGTACCGAATATCATTAACTCTGAATTTATAGCCTCTGCCAATTTACCAAGAGGGTAAGAGTTTACTTAGAAGCTAAGTTTTTGAATATTTATATATATATGAAAAATAAAAGGCTTTTTGTAAATAAAACAACGAGTATCAAAGATTATTTGCATATTACTCATAAAAATTTATATTATGCAACAATTCGAAAGACACATAACTATGTAAAGAATAGCTTCTGAAAAAATTAATTCTCATTATCTGTTGTACGAATTCTATAATTGGAGTTCCTGTCATTATTGAATGTTACTAATAATTTATTTTGTTTTAAATCAAGAATACAAAGATTGGTAAAGACCAAGGATCAATATTCCAACAGCAATTTGATTGTGGGGCGCGGTTTTCGCTATTATATGATGGTTTCGCGTGAACATGCACAATATTGAATATTTGATGAACTAATCATTGATTTGAATAAGTGTTTTAATATTTAATTCGATTTCTGCAGTAATCAGTAGCAAAGCTATGTAATCAAATAGTTTCCATTTTCGGCTTGTTAATATTCATGATTGAAAAATTTTTTCACGATCATGTGTAAATTCAAAAAATCTTGAGAATTTTAATCAGGGATACCAATATGTGTTTTATCAAAGCTCAAAATGAAAAAAAATATTTTAAAGATATTAAATTAAATATTTATTTTTAATAAATGCTATTGTAATAGTTCGTCGCCAATTTCCATCGCCACCAATCTTTGTGAACTTTCATTCTCTTGTAAGAATTTGATTCTATACTGTACTTGCATTCAAAAAAATCTTAATTTTATCATATGAATTCATTAAGGAAAATATGCACGTCACTGCTTCTGAAGAATAAAGCAAAATAGTAACGTCGATCATAAATTGTGACAAAATGTAATATTTTGTCACAAGCCATATTTAATAAACAAGCCATATTTTATGCTTCTTAATTTATACCAATGTTGCGAAATGTTCTCTGAAGCGATAGGCAAAATTACATCATTCAAACTTACAATTTCTTCACAGATCATCTAAATCATTTAAAAAATTGTTTCAGTTACAAGCAAAAGAAAATTTCTTGCAAGTTGGAAGTTGTATGTTGAATAAATCCGCAAGTAGGATAATAGATATTGAACAACCCTGCGAATAAAATAATAGATGTTAAGTAATTTTTCTGTATTAAGAGTTATTTTAGGATCCAATACACTGGATCACATTATAATAATTATTATATCAATGTTAAAAATAACAAAAAATCCAAGACTTCAAGTAAAATTCCAGATCTTGGGGCAAACCCCAAACCCTGATTTTAATTAATAAATTAATAATTAATCAACAAGTGCAGCTGTTTTGTTAGGAGCAATTTCACCCTACATTATGTATTTTATAATTCTTTAAAATGAATAATAAATACTTGAAACAAACATTTTCCTAAGCCTGTGATATTTTGATAGTAAATAGAATTGAGAATCTTGTTTCAAGGATGATGAATTAATACAAGTAAATAAATAAAACTAAATTGAGATCCTTTCTACCAGTTTTTATTAAATGAACTAACAATAAATAGCGTAATTTCTAAAATTTAAGTGTTTTTTGTATTACACTTTGCCCGGTTATTGCTTTTCATTATAATGTGAACGTTTTCTTAAATACAGGTTTTTTCAAGTTAAAATATAAGGCGAGTTCTGTTAATTCCTGTTCAAAAACCTTCATTTTGTTCTTAAAAACTGAACTTGTGTGTACAGTTAAAACGAAATTCAATTTGAAAAATTTGATTAAAAATACAAAAGAAATAAATTTTAGTATTTTTATTTTAATAAAAGTGCATGCGAAATTCAAAATGGGTTGCCACACTGATTTTTTTCATAGTGAAAAAATGTACCCTTCTGTAATGTACCCTGGGTAATAATAAATCTACTGCATAACCGCCCTTGTAATAGCATATAACTCGAAATTGGAAAATAACAGATAGAAATTAAAATCTAGTTGAAAAATTGTAATAAATTTGTTACAGTTTTATTACGGCTTAAATGTACAGTGAATTAATGAAGGGTGCTTTCATTACGTGTGTTATATTATTACTGATTGTGAGTTTGTGATGTATACTTATCCAACAGTTGTTAAATTCTAAATTATCCAGGTGATTCTAACTGTAGATTTAACCTTTTTAAGGACGAATTTTTTTCATAGAGAAAATTTTTTGTTTGATTATTTTGTATTTATTTTATATTTACAACAATTTAGTGAACCATGAACAAAGAAAAACTATAAATGCTTAAAAAAGCAGTGTTCACATATGTGAGCAATAATAAAATAATTTCATACAGTC